>VXBC01005328.1:237698-258967 GCA_013399945.1 Ploceus nigricollis
CAGACCTTACAGCCCCCAGAGCCCTGAGAGAGCCCACACAGCCCTGTGGGCCATACAGACCCCATAACCCTCAGAGCCCCCTGTGGCACAGCTTGAGGCCATTTCCCTTGTCCTGTCCCTGTTCCCTGGCAGCACAGCCTGACCCCCCCTGGCTGTCCCCTCCTGGCAGGGAGTTGTGCAGAGCCAGAAGAGATTTCATCCAGGCAGCTTGAGTCGTAGGAGGTGGCAGGTTGGGTCTGGGAAACATCCTGCACTGTTCATACTTCTAAGAGGCAGCAGCCCACTTGGGGTCACAGGGCCCTTGACGTGAACTCCAGCCCTTTGCCATGGGAAACAAAACCCACCACTGACAGCAAAGGTGCAACTAACACTGAAGAAGGCTTCAAGCATCAACGCTTGATTGTTCTTCAGCATAACCTTTTATACCCCTCATGCTGATGCACTGCACCTGTGTGCCCTCTGTTCCCTGTGGGATTGGTCAGTGCACCTGGGCACCCCATGGCTCATTAATTTCAACACTGTTCACCAGCTTCTCACAGCTGTACCCACTGGGGATGAGGCTCAGCCACAGCCCCACTCCCAATTACCACAAACTCTGTGCCCACACACCACCCCAGTTTCCTGATGCCAGTTTGCAGGAGGTACTTGGCACTGCCAGGGCAGCCCAAGGTTGGGTCTGGCAGACATCCTGCACCATCCAGAATTTTAGGAGGCAGCAGCTCACTCGGGGCCACAAGTGGGGCAGAAGCCCCTGGACATGAACTCCAGCCCTTTGCCATGGGAAACAAAACTCATCACTTGATTGTCCTTCAGCCCAGCCTTTTATACCCTCATGGCCAATGCCCTGCACCTGTGTGCCCTCTGTTCCCTGTGGGATTGCTCAGTGCCCCTGGGCACTCCCTGGCTCATCACCTTCAATATCAGTCACCTGTCCTGCACAGCTGGAGCCCATTGGGGATGAGGCTCAGCCACAGCCCCACTCCCAATCACCACAAACTCTGTGCCCACACACCACCCCAATTTCCTCATGTCCATTTGCAGGAGATGCTTGGCAATGCCAGGACAGCTCAAATTGCAGGTGGTGGCATGTTGGGTCTGGCAGACATCCTGCACCGCTCGGAATTTTAGGAGGTGATCCCCACCCCGGTGTCACCGGGAGGGGTTTGTGCAGTCTGAGCAAGACCCAGCAGATGTCAGCAGAGGACAGGAAAAAAGCAGGAAAGAGCCTCAAATCCTCTTAAACGTCTCTGCAACAACCACCCCAGGCCATCCTGGGGATTTATATTTAGAAAACTGTTACATTATTTATTTTTTTAATAATT
Source organism: Ploceus nigricollis (assembly GCA_013399945.1). Lineage (NCBI taxonomy): Eukaryota > Metazoa > Chordata > Aves > Passeriformes > Ploceidae > Ploceus > Ploceus nigricollis. The sequence continues at coordinate 239,021 of VXBC01005328.1, forward strand.
AAACGAACATCAACGCTATTATGGTAAGAAAAAAGCCCAAAGTGTGGTGGGAGTTGCAATATTTATGTTTTTCTGGGGAAGATTTTTTGGGTAAAGCTGTGCATTCTGCCACAGATATTTATAATTGACTTGCAAGGCAAAAGTGAAGCCTATTTTTGAACAGTCCCAAAAGCAGCCATGGGAAAAACCTTGGATTTCTCCATAAAAGGAGTGGTCAGCTGGTCAAATGAGTGGGTTCATTAAAAACAAGCAGCGTCCTGCTCTGGTTTTTGCCTTTCCTGTTCCTTTCATTTCCTCTGAAGCACCAGAACTTTAAGGAGTTTTTTTACCACAAAGCTTAAANGGTAAGAAAAAAGCCCAAAGTGTGGTGGGAGTTGCAATATTTATGTTTTTCTGGGGAAGATTTTTGGGTAAAGCTGTGCATTCTGCCACAGATATTTATAATTGACTTGCAAGGCAAAAGTGAAGCCTATTTTTGAACAGTCCCAAAAGCAGCCATGGGAAAAACCTTGGATTTCTCCATAAAAGGAGTGGTCAGATGGTCAAATGAGTGGGTTCATTAAAAACAAGCAGCGTCCTGCTCTGGTTTTTGCCTTTCCTGTTCCTTTCATTTCCTCTGAAGCACCAGAACTTTAAGGAGTTTCTCTTTTTTTACCACAAAGCTTAAAAAGGTCATTTTTTTACAACGCAACAGTGATGGACAAATAAACAAAGTGACTTTTTTTTTTTGCAAAGTCAGAAAAAAAAAATGCTGCAAAGGAGTGTATCCATGGTGTGTCAGAGAAATCCACTTGGGAATAACACTGGCATCCGCAGAAGCTTTATGGGCTCTGCAGCTGGATGTTCTGAGGTATTTTGGCTGCTCTTCCTTAACTCCTGAGTCTCCAATTTCCATCTCTCCACAGGGGTTTTATACTCCACAGGGAATATAAGAGAGTGCAGAGAGAAAAGGAATAGAAAATATAAAAGAGAGCAGCTTTGCCCTCTTTTTCCTGTAAAAAATCCCAGTGTCAGCAGTATTTCCCAAGGAATTCTATCTCTTATTTGACAGGAGTAGGAAGATTTTAGGTGGTGCTAAATATTTCTAAATATTTCATTTTGAAGTTAATTTGAAATTAGACATATTTCTTTTTTTTTAAAAAAAGAAAAGGGTCTCAGAAAAAAAAAAAAGTTTGAATGCTTTCTCCCTAAATTTTATCAAGATCTTGACAATGTTTGAATGTTTATTCCATGGAAGGTTTGCTCCTGACTTTAAGAAATTACAGCCCAGCCCCAAATCTTTCCATCTTGGCTCTGCTGCTACTAAATCCTGTTGTATTTTCTTACTTATGAGGTATTACTTACACTTATTGCAGGGATTAAGGGTTATATATAGAGCTGGGAGCTAAAAAAACAGAATTATGTTTACAATAATGTAAATTATTGCCACTGACCTATTATTGCCCCTTGGCTCTGCTCTGGCTGGGTATTTTTAGTTTTCCCTGTTTTCAGAGCATCTTAATACACCTTAAACTTAGCCATTCCTTTTTTTAGATGGAATGTTTTATCAAGAAATAGATTTTTGTAAGGATAGTTTTTGCATTATTTAGAGAAGATACTGTAAAGGAGCAACAGGTTTAGGCTGTATCTCCTTGGGTTGTACAATTGCTTGCAAATTTAAAGGAATATTAAATCATAGAATTGTTAAGGTTGGGAAAAATCTCCAAGATCAGCCAGCACTGCCAGAGCCACCACTAAACCATGTCCCCAAGGGCCACATCTACACATTCTTGAACATCTCCAGGGATGGGGACTCTAATTCCTTTAGCAGCCTTTTTCCAGGGCTGGACAGCCCTTCCAGTGAAGAGATTTTCCTTCATATTCCCCTGGCACAACTCACTCAGAGCAATTTCTGTTAAATTTTACCCCACTGAAGCAGTTTTGGAGGAATAAATTAAAACTAGTGTTTAAAAAGCTGAGCAGGCCACTCTGGGCTGGAGATTGGAAGGATCTGGGCAGATGCAATCAGTGAGAGATTGAAGACAACATAATTAACACCAATCAAAGGCAACTTGTGAGGAATAATTCCTGCAAAGCAAATATCAAATTTGTCCTGACGGGGTCAGGAATTTAATCAAGACAATCAACTTTTAGGAGCTGGGCTGTGAAATCATTTGCTGCACTTGATTAAAGGCAGGGGAAAGGGAATTTCATGGGGTACTAAATGCAGAGTAGAGCACTCAGGAGCAAAAAAAATGGAGTTCAAAGAGGAGGCAGCTCTGATTTGGGGAGGGAAGATCCCCACACTGGGCTCTGTCCTTCAGCTCTCAGACAGGAGCTGGGGTGAGTTTATCCAAAGCTCCTTGAAGCAGCAGTGGAGACACAGATAAATAAAAGCATTCCCCAAGGTGGATCAGGGAATCAGAGAATCCCAGAATAGTTTGGATTGGCAGGGACCTTAAAGATGATCTCATTGCAGCCCCTGCCATGGGCAGGATGTCACTCACCTGATCCCAGCTGGGATGCTGGCAGGGAGAGCTGGGGCTGCTCAGCCTGGAGAAGGGACGGGTGTGTGGAGACCTCACAGCTCCTTCCAGGGCCTGAAGGGACACAGGGAAACTGGAGAGGGACCCTGCAACAGGAACTGGAGTGACAGGACACAGGGAATGGGTTCAGACTGACACAGGGGAAATTTAGATGGGATATTGGGGAGGCATTGTTCCTTGCCCTGGCACAGGGTGCCCAGAGCAGCTGTGGCTGCCCCTGGATCCCTGGCAGTGCCCAAGGCCAGGCTGGACAGGGCTTGGATCACCCTGGGACAGTGGAAAGTGTCCCTGCCCAGGGCAGGTGTGGAATGAGATCATCTTAAAGGCCCCTTCTAACCCAAACCATTCAGGAATTCCATGATTTTTACCTCAGTGCACACATTAATCAGCGTAATTGCACTGTACTGGGATTATACTGATGAGTGTGTGTAATTGTGTAATGTGTGTTTTGGTAAAAAAGCACAGAGAAAATCTACATTATAAAAACACCAACCCTAAATTGTTTGGTGCTCTTTTCAAGACAGCATATGGATGGAAAATCCAGGATTGGAGAGCACGCAGAGGATCCTAACTAGGTGATGTGCAAAGGGGAAAATCTCTTCTCTTGTAGCTTCACTGCGGGGAAGGAGGAACCCTCCAGGTGCTCAGGAATCCCAGGGCAGGTAAGGAGAGGTTTTTTTGGAGTCATCCTATCCCACAGGACAGATTTCACTGGGAACAAACAGCAGGATTTGCTCAGAGGGTCAGAGACACAGCCAGGCTGTGAGGGTGTGAAAGGTCCAACCTCCACCTGCGTGGTGCTGCTGGATGTTCTCCTGCCACAACATCCACTGGTTTTCCTGCTGAGGAAATCGTGTGGGGCTGAGTCCTCTGCCTCATTTTCACAGCTCCTCCATGAGAGAGAGAATCTCCCTTGATCTCAGGAAAAGGTGGCAACTGCTCCCTGATAAGGGCAGCTCCTTATCAGGGGTGTGGGTGTGATCAGCCCTTGATCAGTGGGATGGCTGAAGCCTCTGGAGGGTGGTTCCACCTTCCCAGAGAGGCACTTTCCCACTCCTGCAGTGGGAATTCAATCCTCACTTTTACGATCCAGCAATTATTTAACCCTGGGGTTTCTGCCTTTTTACCTGGCAATTACACACCCTTGATCACAAAGGTGTGAGCTCAAGTCGTTTAAAAAGTCATTTAAAAGAGTTAATTCCAAAAGGAACTCCAAGAAAGTGGAGGAACACTTTGGAAGTCACTCCAGATCTTCGGGATAAGGGAGAAGATAAAGGTGTTCTCCCTTTCTGTTGTGGCATTGAACCAAGGGATTCACTTTATTCATCCTGTTCTTCAGTATCTGCTGCAAAAATGGGGTTGGAACCTGTTTCCTAACTGATTTTTAGGATAATTCTCCTTGGATTTCATCACTTGGATGGGGCTTGAAGCAACCTTGGGATAGTGGAAAGTGTCTTCAGTGGAATGACATGAGCTTTAAGGTCCCTTCCAACCCAAACCAGCCTGGGATTCTGTGACCCTGTTGGCAGCACCTTTGCTAGGAATGGATGTGGCAGAATTCCCTATATTCATCTGACTGGAAATCATCCCAGATATTCCATATCCTACCTGTAGTTCACAGTTATTTCTTCTGGCTTTTCTCAGGTTTGGTGCTAAACTTTATAATGAATTATTTGTTATTTTGGAATCACAGCTCATCCCAAAATAAATTGACAGATTCTGTTATAATTTGCACCATTTTAAAAATGGAACAGCAGGTATGAAAGGCACAAAGGAGGCAGTAAATTAGAATTGAAAATACATTTGGAAGGAACTAACACAATCAAGGCAGAATTGCTTTTTCTTCCCGAAAGAGAATCACTCCATCAGTTCCTCTGTGAAATTACTGGAGTCAGAAACGAGGTAAATTTTCCATCTCTGAGATGGAATTGATCATTTACAAAGTCCAGTGATTGCAGGGACAGGGGATGAAAGGGTTTAGCAAGAGCTAAATAGATTGAGGAATGGTATGGAATAAATTTAGCCCAGTCAAAAAGGGGATTTTGTGCCAGTGAAACCAGGTCTAATTAAGATTGTGCAGGATAGCCTGGAACTGAGTGCCCCAAATGCTGCAGTGAGGGATAATTTGCTTCCCTGTCCCGTGTCAGGGAACTGGAATAAACCCACGACACAGGCAGAGTGAAATGGGGGAAAACTGGAGCAGTTCTGTCACTTTAAACATCAGCACGAGCAAAAACCAGAGAGGAACAACCTGCACGGGATAAAACCAGACCAGGGGGAATGGGGGTGGTAGGAAAATGTCTGGAAAAATGACCAGAGGCTTCTGTGCAGGGATTTAGAGNGATATTGGAGTCGTGGAGTTCTCGTGGTCTCCTCTGGTGACATCAGATGCTCCTTGTGAGCTCTGGGATTTCTTTCTTGCAGCCCAGGGATTAGGGGGGTCAAGACCTTTGCTTTGGGGCCAGGATTCCAGTCCAGCAGCTGTGAAATGCCCCAGCTTTGATCCCAATGAATCCCAATGATCCCAAGAATTTAAGCTGGAGTTGGGAAGGCCAGAAAAGGCTGTGCTCCCTGAGAATGGTCCTTGGAAAAGTCACTTAATCCTTAACATCCCAAAGATCATAGCAAGCAACAGCTGCTGCATTCCAGAGAAGTTGCACACTGGGATTTGGGATTTTCAGGGCATTTTCCTGTCAGATCTGGCTACCAGGATAACCCAAGCAGTACCTGAGCTTTTAAAAAGAATTAAATTTTGCAATGCCATTGGATTGATGGAGATTTTAACCCAACAGTTCGTTCCTTCCCTGTGGAGTTGGGAATATCCTGTGTGCAGGCTCCTGGTCTCAGGTGTCACCTGTCAAAAATGCACTTAGGAATATTTTAATGTGAGGAACGATGCTTTTCTGGATGTTTCTAGGTGTTTTCTCCTTGTGGAAATATTATCCCCTGGGAGTCTTTCTTGCCCTATGCACTATTTCCACTGTGAGGGGTTTTGTCATCTGAATAAAACTGAGGTCAGTAGACTTAAAGCCACTTGGTGAATTTAAACCCTGACCAAAAAAAAATTAGGCTTAATAATTAGAATAAAATTCTCCAAAGCAATGTGATATTAACTCTGATTTGGGTTTTGGGGGGGTTATATCCAAATTCATCCATGCTGAGATTGTTTCTGGAGTCTGGACATAAAGATATTATGTTTATGAAGACTCCTGGGTCAAGTTTTCTGTCCTGAGAAAATCCCGAGCTGGAAGTCTCACACCTGATTCTCCTGCTCTGAACAAGGTCCTCCGTCCCCCAGGAAAAACAGTTGGAAGGTGACCCGTGAAATCAGGGCAGGAAAAGTGTGTCACTGAGTTATGTAACCCCAAGGTGACTGCCAAGGCCAAGGGAAAATGTGTTCAAGGGAAAAAGGAACAGGAATTCAGAAGCAAACTGCTGATGGGGAAAACTTGGGATGAGCTGCTCTTAACTGGGAGGAACGAACTTTCCACTCGATGAATCCTTCTCTATTTAAAATAATTTTAATTTCCTTTGAAAAATATCCTTAGGTTTTGTACGCCCCAGTCCTCCAAAAGAGGAGTGAATTGCTAAGGTCTGGTTGTGTGTCCCGAGTTTTATCCATGGCGGTATTCCCAAAAAACGTCACTAGAGGGGGATCATGAAATGTGCAAACTTTGCTCTGCGTTAAAATACCGAACTTCCTCGGTGTTCTGCTGCTGCCTGTGGAAGGAGGAGGGTGCTGGAATTCTTTATCCACCGCTGTGGATTGGAAGCTGAGGATGATTTTGAGAGGATGCCAAGTGAAAAAAAGCCTCAGGGGAAGTGAACTCTGGGGTTTGTGTGGGTTTGGGTTTAATGCATGGATATTTGGGTTTAATGCATGGATATGTGGAGCATGGCGTGACCTCCGTTCCTTCTCTGTGGTCCCAGATTCACCAGAATGAGCTTTTCCCAAGGTTTTTTGGAGCAACTTTTCCTGTTTTATCCATGGCAAAAATATCATTCCACTTTCAAATAATCTCAAACTGTGTCATCATCTCTCTATAGAGAGATGGCATCAAATATTGGATTTCTCAGGATAACAACCCATCTTTAATGTGACAGGAATGTAGAAGGAGAGGGAAAGGGGAACCAACAATGAGCAAGAGGAAGGTGGGCAAAATAACCCAGGCAGGAGAGAGGAGATGGTTTTAGGCTACAAAAAGAGATTTAGATGGGATATTGGGAAGGAATTGTTCCCTGGGAGGGTGGGCAGGCCCTGGCACAGGGTGCCCAGAGCAGCTGTGGCTGCCCCTGGATCCCTGGCAGTGCCCAAGGCCAGGCTGGACAGGGCTTGGATCACCCTGGGACAGTGGAAGGTGTCCCTGCCATGGCAGGGGTGGCACTGGATGAGATTTAAACCCCCTCCCACCCAAATCATTCCATGACTCTGCAGTTCTGTGACTGTGATGCACCATAAACCACCCACAGAGGCAATTTCTTTGGCTCAGAAGTTGTTTCTCATTTAATTAAATCTTAGCTATTTTTCCATATTTTGAGGTTGTCTCATCTATTTATTTTTCTTTTTCATTTTTTTTTTTTTTTTGGGGATTAATGCTTGCTGTTGATAAGAAAAATTATGCTGAATATCAGGACCAGGAAAAACCCCCACAGTTCTAACTGTTACAGGTATGGCAGCATTTTTTTCTTTCCCACCTGTGTTTTAAGGCCCTAAAAGAGATGCTCCAAAACCCCACCAGTGCCTGGTATGCCAGTATATTTTATATACTAAAATATCCCATATATATGCTAAAATATCCCATTTATATGTTAAAATATCCCTATATATTTTATATACTAAAATATCCAGGATTGTAAGTGGCAGGAATATCCTATTGACTCCAACAGTATTGAAACAGCAGGCATTAAATATGTGAAATATTGAATCTATAAAATATATTTTATTATTAGATAATATTTATTTTAGTTATATATGAATGTTTAAAATATATTTCGTATATTAAATATATAAATATTGAAACACAACAGGCATTAAATATGTGTTTAACTGCTCCTCCTTTAAACAAAGCTGAGCAGGGCTCTTTTTAAGGCTTTTCTCTCTGGATTTGCTGTTCCAGCTCCTGCTGTTACTTCCCTGTGGATGGGAATGACCTTGGATTTGCTGTCAAGGCCATCCTATTGACCTGTGGTCGATATTCCAGGAGTGGAAGTGGTGTGGGGTGTGTTAATTCCACATTTCCCTTCCACAAAGCAACGGCACAACAACCAGAGGAATCGGAGCGTACCGGGGTTGTTTCCAGGTAATTGAATCCATCTGGATTTTGGCCTCATGTCCTGTAGGAAACCACAAGTACAAGTTGCTGAAAAATCCCCTGTGAAGCTGGGGAAGGACAGTGGACCTTTCCAGAGCTGGAATGTTGGAAAATGTGCTTGCAAATGTTGGTTGTTAATGGTGTTTGGGTAATACCTGAAAACAAAGCCCTCCCAGGAAATGGCCAAACAGGGGGATTTTTTTTGGGTTTTTTTTTCCTTGCAAAAGCAATCACATTCCAGCCTGTTGTGTATAAGTGTGTCTGGTGTAGAGAAATATTCCCTGGGGATGGTGGAAATGCATCAAACCCCACAAGAAGCCTGATAACCCATCCTGAATACATATTTGGTCTAAAATACTGTCTTGGTAACATGTCAGGTTAAAGATCCTCCCTTTTGATCCTTCACAATCCAAATGCTGTAAAATATAAATGGTATTCCCAAGTCCTTGACAGCAAGTTTGGGCTGGAATAAGGGGACTTTTTATTGCAGAATAAATGGGAAGGGCTCAATCCTGACCAAAAACTGCATTGTATCAGGCAGTCCTTGTATGAACCTGAGCCTCATCGGGGATTTTCTGCTTTTGGACTTATTGATGGGTGTTCCCTTTCTGTTTCTTTAATTTCCTGGGAATATTGGCTGTGATTGAGACTGATCTGGGGTTGGGCTTTGTGTGTTCCTGGCAGAAGGATGCAACCAGAGCAGCTGAGGTGAGGCAGGAGCAGATGCTGCCAAGAAAAGCAACATTCAGCACCTGTCCTGCTCTGCCTCTCACAGTTCATGCTTTTTATCAACACATGGGGGTTTTCCCCATTTTCTTTCCATTTTATCCAGTTTTTTCCCCAGTCCAGATCCCCTATGTCCAGCACCCTCTAGCCACAGCCTCACCTGTAATTGTTTTCCTTCTGGGACAGCAATGCCAAAGACGTGATCCATCTCCTCCCACCTTTCCTTAACCTGCCAGAGCAGGAATTGACCTCAGGAACCATTTTATTCAGGCTGATTTCAGACCTGTCTGCTCCCAGGGCTGACCCTGAGCCAAAAACTGGGATTAGGGACCTTTTGATCTTCATTGCATCCTGGCTGGAGATGAGAAGTCCCAAAGGGAAAACGCCCACAATTCCAAGTCTACTTTATTCCCTGAAATCTGACCCGAGTTTTGCCACCTCACAGCTCCTGCTGCCCTGTGTGGATGCACTTCCTTCATCCCTCCAGCTCCTGGTGCAGGAACCAAGGGGAGAGCAGCTCCTCACTGCTTTTTTGCAGCTTTACAGCAAATTAGGCTTACCTTGAAGTTGTAAAGAAATAGTTCCATTTGTTCCTTATACTTTGATCTTGTAGGGCTGGAGAGGGAGGTAGCTGGGAGAGGAGGAGGTGTTTTACAGGCAGCAGAAATCCTCCAGGAGCTGCCTCAGCAAATTCAGGTCTAGGGTAGAGCTGCCAAATCTGATGTGTGATCCTAAATTGTAGCAAACTTCAAGTCCTTCAGACCTCTGAGGTCTTAATTATCAATCAGGGTAGAACAGAACCTATCAAAACCTTCCCTTTCTCTCTTTTTTTTCACTTATTTTTTAAATAAAGTGCAATTATTCAGTCACTTACTGTTGGAAAAAAGGATTCAACCCAAACTCTCTTGCTTTGTATCACTTTTGTCTTCTGGGCCAAGCATGGGGAGCTACAAAATCTTTTGTTTTGGGGAACAGGGAGGAAAGAAATAAAGTAAAAAATATTTTGTGGTGGTTTTGAATGTGAACGGTGAAAGTGTTGTAGTGACAGGACAAGGGGGAATGGGTTAAAACCAAAAGAGAGAAGGGTTAGATGGGATATTGGGAAGGAATTGTTCCTGGCAGGGTGGGCAGGCCCTGGCACAGGGTGCCCAGAGCAGCTGTGGCTGCCCCTGGATCCCTGGCAGTGCCCAAGGCCAGGCTGGACAGGGTTTGGAGCAGCCTGGGACAGTGGAAGGTGTCCCTGCCATGGCAGGGGTGGCACTGGATGGTCCCTTTTTTCTCATTTTCCCCCTGGTAAATACAGAACTCTGCTCTGAAGTGCATCCACCATATCCCCTCTGAAAGAAATCCGACTGGCCAGCCCAGATTTTTATAACCACAGCAAAATTAAGCTTTGGGGTGCACTGGTTTAGGTTCTGGCAGCATCTGGAGGTGACACAGAAAATGCCTGTCCTACACTGAGTGGATTATGTGGACTAAACAACTCCAGTTTAGCTGAGCAATAAATATCACCAATTTAAACATCTCCCTTAAATAGAGGCCTCAATTTCTGAATGCAAAGTCCTTCCAACCCAAATCACTCTGATTTATGGGGAGAGATAAATAAAAGGAGTTGAACTGCGTAATTGCAGTGAGAAAGAAAAAAATCTCTCCTCTCTTCTTTCTACAAAAACGAAGAAGCCCAAAGCATCAGCCTGAGTCTTGCCAAACTCTGGGTTCCTGGAAGCAGCTGGGTGCTTGGACAAGCTGGAGCTGGATTAATGAGCAGGGTGCAAGAGGGTTCCTGGGTGCAGAGGTCCAGGTCCATATGAATCAGCAGGAAAAGCTTCCTGCAGTCCTTGACACCAGCTTTTCATGTCGAGCTGCTTCCAGTTAAGTGCTCATTAGCAGTGCATCTCTTGCATCATCAGATTCCCTCAGGAGCTGGCTCAAACTCCCCCTCATCCTTGCTGGCTGATGCTCCTAAATCCTTGGCATGTGTCCCCTGGATGCAAGGGGTGGGAATGAATCTCTGTGTGTCTGGCCAGCTCCTCTTCCAAGAGGATTTCCAAGTTGTTGTTAATAAAGCACCTCTATTTATCCAAGGAACTGCAAGAATCAGGCACAGAAACTTCAGTGTGTCAAATTCCAGCTGCCTGGTCCACAATCAGATGTTGGAAAGCAAATTTTTCCTTGTTTTGTTTTTTTTTTCATAACGTGAAGACAGCAAATGTTCCAGGTTCTCCACAGTGTAAATGCCTTTAGTTAACATTAATCAAAATTCCTTACCAGCTGCAAGCTGCACTTCAGGATGTGCTTCTCCAGGGCAGCCCAGAGCCAAAGGGGAGTCAGGCTTCTCATGGATGTCTCATGGAATTCTGTTCCACCAGCACCAGTGTGGGTTCAGGCTGGGATCTCATCCTGGGACAGAGAGTGGGAGAGGTTTGTGCCTGGAGGAACCCACTGAAAACATGGAGAGGGGTTATTTCCAAGGGCCAGGAATGACAGGACAAGGAAATGGCTTCCCACTGCCAGAGGGCAGGGATGATGGGATATTGGGAAGGAATTGTCCCTGGCACAGGGTGCCCAGAGCAGCTGTGGCTGCCCCTGGATCCCTGGCAGTGCCCAAGGCCAGGCTGGACTTGGAGCAGCCTGGGACAGTGGAAGGTGTCCCTGCCCATGGCAGGGGTGGCACTGGATGGGATTTAAGGTCCCTTCCCACCCAAACCATCCTGGGATCCTTTCCACAGATCCCTGAATTTTGAGGGTTTCTTGCAAGACTGTGAAAACCCAGTCCCAAACTGCTCCCTTTTTCCACATCCCTTGGGAATGCCTTCCCACATACCCCACAGTGGGACTGCTGGTTGCCACCAAACAGCCAGAGGCAGGGTTGTTTGAAGGTGGAAAAGCTGGAATTGCTGCAGAATGCTTCTGATTTAATCATAGGACTGTTACTGCTGTTGATTTTAGACCTTACACTCATTTCCTCAGGTCCACAGCCCTGGGGCTGCTGCTGCTGGATCCCCTCGGATCATCCACAGGTTGTCTCCATGCTCACAACTTCCAGAGCTTCTTTTCCAGGCAGTGCACACACAGGGAGCCTGTCTCTGCTCCTTGGCAGGGAGCTGCTGACCACTGCCTTCTGCTTTTCTTTGGGTTTTACTAATTCTCTTCCTTCAGCCTCTGTGGCTTTTAATCCATCCCAAATGAATTCCTGCTTGGATGAGATCCTTCTCAGTGTTTGGCCTGCTTCTGCCCAGCCAGCTCAGGGCTGGCTTGCTTCTATCCCTTCAGGCTTATGTGTGATTAAGCAAAATTTCATTGAATTTACTGCAGAATTGTGCTTAGAAACAGTTTTCTGTTGATATTTGCTATGTGAAACCCACAGAGAGACCTTACAGAAACCCAGATTGGTTTGTAAAAGAAACAGGTTCATGTACCTAATGCCAAATTTGCTCTGTGTTCGCCAGGTTAAACCTGATGTAAGTTCATTTAAAAGCCTCATTTGATTCCTTTGGCTTAATTTGGCATCAGTCATTAATAAAAACACAAGATAGGCAGAAGTTTGGTTCTGCATTGGTGTTTGTAGTGCTCCAGGCCAGGTTGGACGGGGCTTGGAGAAACCTGGGACAGTGGAAGGTGTCCCATGGCAGGGGTGGCACTGAATGAGCTTTAAGCTCCCTTTCAGACCATTCCATGATTCTTTCCATGATTCTCTGCTGTTCCTGCTTTTTATATTATCAAATAAGGAGTTTGGCAATGGTTGTCCAATATTCCCTGGGCAGAAACTCCATGTGGAGCAGGTGAGGGCCAGGGCTGGCTCCAGGGATGAGCTGCTGCCCACCTGGGCATTCCAGAGCTGCCATCCCAGCTGCTGCATCCTGAGGGCCCTGGGTTTGCTGTTCCTGCAGCACCTGGGCAGCAGCTGTTGAACAGCTGGGCAGAGGGACCAGAGGTGATCCTCTTGGTCATCCACATGTCCCAAGCCCTGGTCATGTCCCATGGAACCCTGGTGTGGACACAGCATCCTGCGGAAAAGCTGATGCATGCCAGTGAATCTGGACAATGATGATGATGATGCTTAGCAATGAAGAGGTTTTAAACTGTGGCTAAATCTCTGAGGCATCACAAACTTTGGGGCTGATCTATCTTTGCTTCAAGCCAGTGCCAAAAATCCCACCTTCCACTGTCCCAGGTTTCTCCAAGCCCCGTCCAACCTGGCCTGGAGCACTACAAACACCAATGCAGAACCAAACTTCTGCCTAACTTGTGTTTTTATTAATGACTGATGCCAAATTAAACCAGAGGAATCAAATGAGGCTTTTAAATGAACTTACATCAGGTTTAACCTCCCACTGCCAGCAAGAGGAACTGGAGAACAGGCAAGGGTGAAGTGCAGTGAGCTCAGCACCTAAATTGTGGCAGTTGTGTCAGCAATGTGTCTGCAGTCAACTTTCTTTCTGTGGATTCCAGTTCTTCCAGGGATAAGTTTCCATTATTCTGCTGAAAGTGAAGAGGAACAACTCAAATCTTGGAATTCACTGGGAGTAGGTTCAGCTCATCCCTTTATCCTTCTTTGCCTTGGGTAGTTCCTCTGTTTTTAAAAATCACCTCTGGGTGCCTCTAACTCCAAGGCTTGGGAACATCTCTGAGGTGCTCCCAGCTGCTGGAATGCTTTTGACTGACAGCACCACTTCCATGGAACTCCTCTGTGTTTCCTTTTGAATCATTTCCAATTACAGCAGCTTCCACAGAGCTGTCCACAGACAGAGACAATTGGATGCAGAAAGATGCAGTGATTCAAGGAAGGGTAAGTACAGCAGTGTCATTTTTTTCCGGGGGAATAAAGATTTCTCCAGACCAGCTCTGCATCCTGAGTTGAAGTGGCAGACAGGAAATGTTTTTTTTTTCTTTCTTTAGGTCCCAAAGGATGTTCCTTTGTTAGAAAGCCAAACCTCCATTTCCTCTGTTTCTTGTAGCAAACCTGCTGAACACAGAGTTGACTTGGCACCGGCTGCCTGAACTTGTAGCCTATTTCTTTTACAAACCCATTTGGTTTGAGTGCTGGAAGTCTGCCTTTGTTTGCTGCTGGATCACTTGGTAGGCAACTAATTGATGTTCTTGTGGCCAGATGCTGCAGCCTGCCCTGATGTTAATGAGCCTGCACTTCCAAAAAGTCCCACTGAGGATAACAGCAGCCCATGTGTGCCTGTGTGTCCCCAAAGCAGCTGTTTTGTGCTGAGGAGTGGCCTGGTCTCACTCCCCACTCTGAGCTGTGACAAATTCCCCCTTTCTCACCCCAAATCCTGGCTCTTGAATATGGCTGGACTCAGAATAGATGTATCCAAGCTGGATTTGGGAACAGGAACAACAGCTGTGGACAGCCCCAAACTTGCTTTTAGGAGGGCTGGGCATAGTTTGGGGGTGCAGCCAACATGTGGAACGGCAGGATGGAAATTCCAGGAACATTTCAAAACAAATCAGCCTTGGAGCGATCCCAGTGCTGTGGGCACAGCCCAGGGGTTGGGAAAGCTGGGAATGTGGGGTGCTGCAGGAGTGTGCAGTGAGGGTTTGGAGCAGGTACTGCACAGCTGGGAGGGTTGGAGAAGGACTGCAAGGGTTTAGGGAAGCACCAGATTAAACAGAACAAAAGTTTGGGGTGGTCCTGCAGGGGCAGGAGCTGGAATTCTTGTGGGTGCCTTCCAAGGCAGGGCTTTCCATGATTCTGTGAAAACTGAGACGTGCCAGAAATAGCTCTGGAATCACAGAGTTATGGAATGGTTTGGGCTGGAAGGGACCTGAAAGCCCATCCAGTGCCACCCCTGCCATGGCCAGGGACACCTTCCACTATCCCAGGCTGCTCCAAGCCCCAAAGTCCAGCCTGGCCTTGGGCCCTGCCAGGGATCCAGGGGCAGCCACAGCTCCTCTGGGCACCCTGTGCCAGGGCCTGCCCACCCTCCCAGGGAACAATTCCTCCCCAATATCCCATCCAGCCCTGCCCTCTGGCACTGGGAAGCCATTCCCTGTGTCCTGTCCCTCCATCCCGTGTCCAAAATCCCTCTCCATGTTTCTTGTCAGCCCCTTCAGACCCTGCAAAGCACAATGAGGTCACCCCAGAGGTTTTCTCCTGTCCAGGTGAACAATCCCAGCTCTCCCAGCCTTTCCTGATCATCTCCATGGCCTCCCCTGGACTCATTCCAACAGCTCCACGTCCTTCCTGTGCTGGGGACCCCAGTATTAGAGATTTATTTCTGCCTGTTTCTGGGACATCATTCCCAGCTGGAAGGCTACAGGATCATCACCTGGCTCAAGCTGCCCTCACTTCCAGGTATGCAGGACCCTAAAAGCACCAACTGTGCTTTCCCCACATGCCTTAGGGGTGAATTAACCAGACATTCCTCGCTTAAAAATTCCAGAATATTCCTATAAGATGTTTGTCTTTGATACATGAATCACAGGTTGAATGGCAAATTTAGGAAGGTCCTGACAACAAGCCTACCAAAAAAAAAAATTTAGGAACTTATAAAGGACTTAATTACAGGCTGGAATTGTGATAATTGGATATCTTAATTTAAAAAATTATAATTATTCCACCTGCAAACCAACTGAAGAAATCTTTTACAGGATTATCATTGAAGACAATATTTTCAGAGATTAATTCCTGTCCTTACAGAAAACTGTAGTGCTGAAGGAGCTCAAGGAAAAAAGGAAAACATGGAGGAAGAGGTCTGTTCTGTTGCCTGAGTTGTGCCCTTTACTGCTCCTGAGATTAAATTTGATCTTGACAGTCAGCTCTGGGATGAAGGAATTTGCTGCCCTGCCATGCAAAGAAAAGCAGTGAGGAGTTCTGACTGCTAAATAGGAAGCTAAAACTGCAGCTTGATCCAAGCCAGCAGTAAATTTCAACCACTTTAGCTGACAAGAAAAATAATGTCCATTTTAATAAACTCAATAAAAATCATTTTATGGCAGAAGATGAGTGATCAGACTCAAAACACACATGTAGGTGACTACAGGTCATTTTAGTCATTATGAAAAAAGCCACTTATTATGAAAAAAGCCACTGTTAAAAATTTAATTATCAGTCTAACTTCGATAAAATACAGCCATTAGCACCTCCCTATTTTGCCTAAGGTTTGTTTAGGTCCTGTTCCCAACAAGAGTTTATTTTCTCTCCAACTTTTACTTTTTCTTTGTAAAATCTTAATATCAGGATGTGTTTGGAACATCAAAGAGCTGTTAACAACAAGGCTTTTCCAGGAAAGGATGATAGAATTGTTTAGGTTGGAAAAGTCCTTCAGATGATCAAGTCTGACCATTAATTACTGTCACCTATTTGTAAAATCATTCTTCCTACATGGCTGGATTTGCCACTGAATTACTTTTAAATGGGATCTGTTTTAAATGAAAGTCTCTCTCTTGATTTCCTCCTAATTCTGTTGGCATTGTGCAGGTCAGTGCTCCCCCAAGACAGAGATGCCCTGTGCAGGGAGGATAAATAGGAGTCAAGTTTTGCCCACAGGTCTCATAAATCCCCCTGGCTCTCCAGAGGGTTGGCTTCATCTCTTTCCAATTCCTTTGGGAAAAAAAAAAAAAAAAAGGCCTGGGGGAATCCAGAGCATCCCTCTGGCTGCCCTGGNAATCTCAGCAAAACAGAGAAAACATGTTATAAATATGCAAGAATAAACAACCTTGAAAACCAACACAAACGACTTACAACTTCTTCTTTAGCACAAAGCTGAAAAACAAAAACATTCTACAATTTCAGAATCACTTAAATATCACAGATTCCAACAAAGGCCCAACAAACTTTGTTTCAAATGGAGAAATACCAGGTGAGTGCAATCAGCTCACACAGCTGAGTCTGTGAGGGTGAAACCAGGACTCAGGAATTACCTGGGATTCATGTGCTGGTTCTATGATCGAAAATCTTCTCAAGGAAGAAACTTAGCAAACTCCAAAAGGACATGGAGCTGTGCCAGGGGAGGTTTAGGTTGGATTTCAGGAAAGGTTCTTCCCCCAGAGGGTGCTGGCACTGCCCAGGCTCCCCAGGGAATGGGCACGGCCCCGAGGCTGCCAGAGCTCCAGGAGGGTTTGGACACCACTCCAGGGATGCCCAGGGTGGGATTGTTGGGGTGTCAGTGCAGGAACAGAGGATGATTATCCTTATGGATCCCTCCCAGCTCAGGATATTCCATGATTCTGTGATCTTCTTGTGGTTGAAGCTCTGAGCTGGCTGCTCCCAGGGCAGGCTGAGCTGTTCATCCTTCCCTGCTGTCCAGTGAATGCGTTGTGGCCTTGTGAGGACATTTAGGGAGCTGAGGAGAAAGATGGAGAAGGACTTTTCACAAAGGATGGAGGGACAGGACACAGGGAATGGCTTCCACTGCCAGAGGGCAGGGCTGGATGGGATATTGGGGAGGAATTGTTCCCTGGGAGGGTGGGCAGGCCCTGGCACAGGGTGCCCAGAGCAGCTGTGGCTGCCCCTGGATCCCTGGCAGTGCCCAAGGCCAGGCTGGATGGGGCTTGGAGCAGCCTGGGACAGTGGAAGGTGTCCCTGCCCGTGGCAGGGAGTGGCACAAGCAGCAGTCCCTGAAGGCTGCAGGTCTGTTCCTGACAAGGAAACTCCTCGTTCTAGTGTTCCTATGACCTCTGGAATATATAAATCACCGGTTTGGTACTCCCCCTTCCTGCTCATCAGCTGAGCTGTAGGTTTCAACAGCAACTGCTGAGTTTGTGGTTCCAACAGTATTTAGAGGTGTGTGCTCACTTTGCCCAGCTGCCAGGGCAAAATCTCTGTGGTTTCTTGATCCAGTTTGGTACAAATCGCCCCTTTAATGCTCACTGATGTGTCACGGTGAGAAATCAGCCTCTGCAAAGGGTTTTTGAGGCAAAAAAAAGCCTTGCTGCTCTGAATGGGGGTCGTTAGGAAGGTGGGCTGATCTCCTGGAGTGTCCTGCCAACCCCTGCAATCTGACACATCCCCTAAGCACCCCTCACCTCAACTCAAGCTGCACAAACTCAGCACAAATTCCCTGTGCTGCCTCTTCAGAGCTGTTAATCAGTGCCATGCCTTGCTCCTTGTTTTTTCCAACACAATCACGGTGCATCCTGTGTTTGCTTGATCCACTTGGGGACAGGGGTGGTGCTGAAACCCTCAGTTGCTCCTTTTGAAGTCGATTTTATCCTTTCTGCCCCATGTGTGGTTTTTCCTGTGCTGTAAGGGCTGGATTTCCAAACAGACACTGCGGAGCCTGGCTTGTCCAACAACATTTTTAACGAGGGTTTCCAAATGTTTCAGGCAGGAAGACCTAAATATTAATGCTCCTAGGAAAACAAGGGACTTGAACAACTGCTGCTGATCAGTTCATTATTTCCAGAGGTGCTGCAGCTCCCCAGATAAGGTTTGTGTGTGCTTTTTGTTCAGCAGTAATTCAAGTTTATCTGTGTGCATCACTAAGAAATGTGAGGAAGTGTCTTTGTTGCTGTCATGTCTGAAGATGGGGGTGAAGATCCCATGGAATAATTTATTCCTGTTGTTTGGGCAAAGCGTGTGAGACAAGGAAAAGAGATGAAGCCCGGGAGGAGAAAATTGGGGTGTTTGTGTAAGGCTGAGAGAGCTGGGAGAGCTTTTCCAGCCCCAGTGATCCTGGGATTCTGTGATTAAGTGGTGGTGTAAAATGGGAACAGCAAAACAAGTGGGTTGGCAGCTGCCAAAAGCAATTTACCTTGCTGACCAGTATCCCCATGGCTGCATTTTCATGCTCACTCAGCAGCCTGCACACTCCTGATCTTCCCGGTCTCCAGCTCTGCCCTGGATCCGTTTCTGTTGGTGCCCAAAATGTGGCTTTGCACAACCATTTGTGCCTAAAGGTAATGGCAGCTCCATCCTGGCTCCCAGATCTGTGGGAAGGCACAACCTCCTGCCCCTTCCCTGTGGGGTGGCTCTGAGATCCCCTGGGCTTTTCCCAAACTGCTCTGGTTGGGATGGGTATCAGATAAATATCAAACCTTGAGAGGACACTGTCAGCCTGGAGGTCAAGACACACAACAGGTGAGAGGCCTCAGGCTGATCCAGAGGTCACAGATGAAGCCCAGATGTGGCCACATCTGCCAGGCAGGAGGCCACCTCTGCACTCTCTATTTTGGGACCCCCACTAGAAGGACATGGAGGGGCTGGAGCNTTCTATGATTAAGTGGAAAACCAGACAGCACAAACTTTTTTTCATTGCAGGCAGGGCATGACAATCACTTAAACACAATCCATGGGGTAGAAGGAGGTACTGGAGGAAATAAAAAGGGAAGAGGAGGGTGTTTCAAGCTACAAAATCCAGCTCCTGCTCTGCACTGCAAAATTAAGAAAGGCTTTGTAGGTTTGAGCTCCTTGCTGCAATTCAGGAAGAGGCTTTTTAATTCCATTTAATACCAGAATTCATTGATTGTTTCCTATCAAGCATTTCTACGTGGTTTTGCACGCCTCAAAGATCAGGTGTCCTAAACTCTGGGTATTGCAGAGCTGCACAGCTGCTCTCCAGCTGTGAGCAGGTGCATTTTGAGGTAATTAGTCTGCAACCCACCTGGGACCTGCCAGATGAAATGCAAAAGGGCTTTTAGCATTCTGAAAGATTTAGCTGCACTTTCCCACTCTTTGAAAAGGGCACAGTTTGGACTATCTCCCCTTGCAAATACTCAAAAAGAATTGTCTTAAATATATTTTTATTTCCTGAGGCCTGTTTTCTTCCCCTGGATTTTTCCTGGCTGAGGAAGCATTTCCAAACCCACCGCTTTGAATTCTGGCTTTCCATATCGCACTGACAAAAAAGAGAGTCTGCCCCAACGCCACAAATTTGGGAATTATCAGCACCTTGATAATTCTGTAATTAAATTTCCATTCTGTAAATCCCAGTGAAATTCCAGCAGCAGGATTTCTTCCCGCAATTGGGATGTGGTAAGATGTTAAATCTGTGGGTGATTCAGAACAAGCCCTTCGCTGGAGCTGTGTGATTGGAAGGATGTGTGTGGTGTGAGCAGCTTGGGAAAACGCCTTTGGAATCATCCCCCAGAGGCACCTTGCTGCATGTTCTCTGCAGGCTGCTGGGGAAGGAGGAAGTAATGGTTAATCCCATGGGAATGCCACCTCTACACTCCTCTTTACACCTGTGCTTCTCCTCTTCCCAGCACACCTGGCTTTTGCTGCTCCTCAGAGACAACCTTTGGAGTTTTTGCCAGAGGAAATCATCCCTAGGGATGGTGGTTTAGCAAGGCAGGGTGGGGAGGAGAACAGAGGGTTATAAAAGGATCCAAATCCATTGGAGAGGGTCTGAAGGAGGGACACAGGGATGGGGAAGGGTCTGGAAGGACCATGCAAGGAGTGGCTGAGGGTGATGCCTCAGATTTTAGCTTTT
>VXBC01005328.1:259146-286241 GCA_013399945.1 Ploceus nigricollis
TGGGGTGTCAGTGCAGGGCCAGGGCATGATGATCCTTATGGATCCCTCCCAGCTCAGGATATTCCATGATTCTGTGATCTGCTTGTGGTTGAAGCTCTGAGCTGGCTGCTCCCAGGGCAGGCTGAGCTGTTCATCCTTCCCTCTTGCCTTACAGGCCTGTGCTTGAAGGAGAACTGATTCACCAGAAACATCTGCTCCCATGGCCCTGCCTCCCAAGCAGCCGTGCCTTGTGGGGTGTCCCACATTCAGGAATTCAGATTAGGAAGAGGTAAATGAAGGTTAAACAGGTGAGTCATGGTGGGCTGGAGAATCGAAGAATAATCTTCTCCGAGTCGTAGGTGGGGGAAATTCTTGCAACATCTGAGTTGCAGAGGGCTGGAGACTTTCCTGGACCTCTCCCAATATTCACCTCTCTATTAAAAACTTCCTGTTCTGCTCCTGCAGAATGAGGGATCTGTGGTTTTGGGGATGAATGAAGGTTCCTGGTGGTTTTTATTACTTTGAGGGTGGTTATTGTGTGTGTCCTCCATCCAGCCCTTCTCCAAGTAACCTGGAACAGATCAATCCATGTTATGGACCAATGTTATTCCAGGTGGAGCAGCTCTCTGGACTCTCTCCAGGTGGTTCTTACCTCCAGGAAATGTGTTGTGCAATACAGGATCCTGCACTCTGGATGAGACCTCCTGGACACAAAACAAATGTCTGGTAGAGCACCACCTTTTCCAGCTGCAAGTTGAGCTGTCCTGCTCAGAAATGATACAAAAGGGCTGCTTTTATCCCATTTTTAAAAAGTAAATTAGAAAAAAAAGTGTTTGAGGTGGAGACGGGTTATTGTCATTTTTATTTCAAACAGCTTCACATAAAATCTCATTCTCCTTTCTGAGGAGGTTTTATATTGTCCCAGTTCTGATGGTATCTGAGTCATTCCTTGGGGGTGGAATCACGGGACAGGGAATGGTTTGGGCTGGAAAGGAACTTCAAGCTCCTTCAGTTCCCACTCCCTGCCACCTTCGACTGTCCCAGGATGTCCTGGTGTCCCTGCCCATGGCAGGGCTGGAACAGGATGAGCTTTAAGGTCTTTTCCAACCCAAACCATGTTGGTATTCCATCACCTTCCAGTGCATTTATAAATATCCAAGAACAAACCTGCTGTCATATTTCTTTCCAATAACCAAACATTAATTTAATAATATTGTTTAATGACAAATAAAGCAATTTAGAAGGTTTTATTAAAATAACTTTCAGCAGCATGGTGGAAACTCTTTCTGCCTGGCCCTGGGTGTCTGCAAGGGTGCAGATGATTCAGGTAAAGGCTTATAAAAATGGACAAATAATTGCCCAATTTACTTAATATTGAGATTTATGGGACAGTGAATAAATCTCTTGGGAGGAAAAAAGCCCAAGCTGTGGTTTGGATGGCCCTCAGGCCATCATTTCTCCACTGGAAAATTGAGGTACATGCCTTGGGATGAAAAACAAGGAGCAGCCTGAGCAAGGTTTGGAAAGGGAAACTGAGCTGTGAAATTGCTGTGGTTGGGAAAATGAGCCATGAGCTCCATGGAAAAGGCTGGACTGCTCCAGGGAGGAGGATCTCAGCCTCACAGATGCCCTGGGGAGAGGAGGAAGATGAAACTGGGAAGTGGGAAGGAGGGGTTTGTTGTGTCATGTTTTGGGATTAGTGGGTTATTTGGCCAGGAGCAATCCCATCCCTGCTGCCTTTCATCCAACAGCTGCCTCTGTGCAGGTGAGATGTCCCAACTGCAGGGAATGACTGAGGGAGGAGGAAATCTGGGAGGAGGGAAGGGATCCCTTGGCTCTTCACCAGGGCTGTGGAAACCCCAGAGAGAATGGAGTCTGCCTCCTTAGTCCTCTCCTGAATTCCTACCCCACTGCTGCCCTTCCCAAGGCAGGGAGGCTGTTCCTGAGCCCTCCTCCCCAGAGCAGCAAAAATCAGTTCCTATGAAAGCTCAGGACTGGTTCTGCTGAAAAAACCTCTCATTTATCTGTCACTGATCAGCTGTGGTGATATTGTGGGAGATTCTGGATCTCTTCAAGCTCCCTGAGCCTGGTCAGGAGACCAGTCTGGGAATTTGGCTCCAAATTTGATTCCTTCCTTTAGCTATAAGAAGTAAAAAAAAAAAAAAAAAAGAAGTGGTAGTAGAAAGAGAGCAGATTTAGGGGGGATATTGGGAAGGAATTGTTCCCTGGGAGGGTGGGCAGGCCCTGGCACAGGGTGCCCAGAGCAGCTGTGGCTGCCCCTGGATCCCTGGCAGTGCCCAAGGCCAGGCTGGACACTGGGGCTTGGAGCAGCCTGAGATGGTGGAAGGTGTCCCTGCCCTGGCAGAGGGTGGAATTTTGAACCTTTAAGGTCCTTTCCAACCCAAATAATTCCATTATTCCATGGAATACAATGGGGATACTTTGCTGTAGCAGCAGCCTACACAAAATCTTCCTGTAAGTTTACACATGGATTTGAGAGAGGATTGTTAAGGGATTTGACAGACATTTTCTGATTTTTGCAGGATTTCTTTCACTCCAAATACGCTACAGTCAGGTTTTAGACAAACCCAGGGTTTAGTGAGGCAGCTGCTCTGTAATTGTTTGTAAATGTGGCAGTAAATGAAGGCAATCAACAGCCAATCCATGGCTCCATGCCATTGGAAAAAGAGTTGGTGACATAGCAATAAAAATGTAATTCTTGGGACAAATTATGTATATAAAATTGTTTGGGCCTTCATCAAATATGTGCCCATAGTGGACATTGGCAGTATTATCTTAAAAGAAAAATATGTCGCCAAATTGTACTGGAAAATGAGATTTTTACAAGCAGCCTTAAAAGAGAACTGGGATATTTCTGTTGCTGAATTTCATCTGTTTTCTTCATGTTGCTCATAAAGTTTTGGGGCCCTGCTTTCTTTGCCTCCAGATATCCAGGTTTTGCCACCAGAAAAAAAACTCAAGTCAGCAAAAATGGCTTGAGTCATCAAAAACTCAAGTCAAAACTCCCAAAAAACTCAAGTCATCAAAAATATCCTTTGTTGCAACCTCTGTGGTTTTTCCTCATCTCCAGCATGTTGTAACTGCAGTAGGTGTATTCCTACTGCTGTCCCAGTGACTCCAGGGAAAAAGGGATGGAGCTCTCCAACCTCTTATCTCTTTTTCCAAGCCAGCTGCTCCTCAGTGAGCACACTCACAGCAAGGGAAATGTGTGAGCTCTCCCTGCATTTGAATTTGAATTGTATCAGGATCCCAAAATTTCCAGTGGCATCTCACCTGAAATAATTAAGACAGTCATTTCTATGGCTTGTTGAAAGATGCAAGGGATCTAATTTAAATCCAGTTCCAGGATAATGCCTGCTTTTTGTGCCCTGCTTTTCTGGTGCAGAAGCTGGGGAAATTCTGCTGAATTTCTGCTTGCCTTCACCTCTCTCTATTTTACTTTTTTTCTGACCCTGTCCTAAAAGGGAACAGTGCAGATAACCACATGAAAATCCTATTGATTCTGGTGAAAGCCTTGAATTATCCCAGAACTAGCACTTTTATTGGTAAAAGATCAATCCTAATAGATAAACCTGGAGCTGAGGAGTGTTTAAGACAGAAAAAGGCCCCTGAACACACAATATTGTGCCCTGTAGGGCTGTGTTTCATCCTTGCAGAGCAGATTAGAGCTGCTGAGTTTTGTCCTGAGATCCTCATGGGATTGTCAAGTGAATTTTTTATGTCTTTACATCACCCCTGTGGAAAAAAATGTCCAGGTAAGAGGTAGAGAAGGGAGGAGGTGCCTCCTTCTAAAGTTATCTCCAGCAAAAATGCAAATTGGTGGGGGTTTGGGAAAAAATGCCAATGGGTATGAGTGTAGGGAACAGCAGGAAAGGTGACAGCAGGACATTGTACCCTGCCCAAAGTGGGACAACTGGGAGTGGCTGGCACTGGGGAAGGAGGTGAAATAACTGAAAACTTACCAAATCATTGAACTCTTTAATTATTTATTAATAATAAAGCCAGCTTGATCAAGGGCTGGTGTAACCCCATTATCTCACTGGGAAGTTTGGCCATGCTGGAACCAAGGGACTGAAGGAAACTTTCCTGGAACTGCTTCCCAGCTTCTCTGCTTCCACCCAGAGCTCACTGGGTGGGGTTGTTAAATTTCAGCTGGAGAGGGTGGGCAGATCATTTTTTTCCCAATATTTTTCTCTTCTTTTCTCAAAACTGGAGTTTGTTTGTGGAGCCCCAAACTCTGTGAGGAAACAGCCACTCCTGGAGGGTCAGTCTCTGCGCATTCCCAATTGAGCTACCAACCCCAGCATGGTGGGTTTAGGTGGCAATCACAGAATATCCTGAGTTGGGATCCATCAGAATCATGGATCCAGCTCCTGGCCCTGCACATACACCCCAATAATCCCAGCCTGTGCATCCTTGGGAATGTTGTCCAAATAATTCTGGAGCTCTGGCAGCCTTGGGACCATGAGGCAGAGCCCTCTGGGGGAAGAACCTTTCCCTGATCTCCAAACTTTTGCTACACATGCAGAAATATTGGGAAACAGGGCCAAAATTCAAGTGCTGAGGAGTTTTGGGTGTTTTCAGTCTGTGGATAGAAAGCAAAGCTTGTTCTTGGAAAAATATACCTGCTGAGGGTAGTGGTTTTAGTCCAGCAGGGCAGTCTCCTCATGCCAAACAAAATAAAAACTCTGGGGCAAGCTGGTGGTTAATAATTCCTGGGTACAGAGCCACTACTCCAAAATGAGCACCTGATACAGTTTGGAGATGTGGAATCAGCAAATGAGAAGTCTTCTAGCAAATTTGTGCCTTTTTTGGTTGTTTGTAGCTTTTGTTGGTTGAGGAGGGGATGGACAGGACTGACAGAGCAACACAGCTCCCCACCTCAGAAAACAAATTATTTTTGTCCTCTAAATCTGCTGAGGTAAAGGATTTAGGAGGATGGAGCTGCATGTTTTGATCCTCCTTCTCACCTCTTCCTGAGCTGCTTCTGATCTCAGCCACCAAGTCTGGATGGGGAGTGTGAAGCAGCTCATCAGAGGGGGATGAAAAGCCTGGCTCTGGAGAGATGGGCAAGCAGCAGGAGAGACAGATGAGAGAGAGGGGGAATCAAAGGGAAAAAGGTGTGAGAGACAGGCAAGTGGGGTGGGAAGGGCAGTTAAAATGGGCACAATCATCTGGGGCTCCTGAGAGAAAAGCTGAGCCAGGTAGAAATCCTTGTAGGAGATGTTATTTTGGCTTCCAGCTGTTGTCCCTGGTAAATACCCAGAGCAGGCAGAGAAACAAATCCTCCATTGGCTGTGGATTCTCCTGCAAATGTGAGCACCTCTGGGGAGAGAGGACTGTGTGACAAATGGGATAGAATCCCAGACTGCTTTGGGTGGGAAGGGACCTTAAAGCCCATCCAGTGCCACCCCTGCCATGGCAGGGACACCTTCNACAGAAAACACATCTCAGTTTGCTACTCAGACCCACTGCTGTTTTCCACCTTTATTTGTGTGATAAAGAAGTGGGATGCTCATGGAAGCATCAGAGGCTGCCCTGACAAACTCTGCAGTCCTGGCTGTGTACCAGCAAAACTGAGAGAGGCTGTGCCTCAGAATCCAGTGCTCCTAGACCTATTTTTTAATATCTCCCATCATTTCTGACTTGGCAAAGCTGTCTCTCCAGGGAAGGTTCCTTGGAAGGGGCAGATCAGAGATCAAAGAAGTCAAAATGTGGACTTGGACCTTGCCAGGCCAGTGAGATTTGGGAGACAGGAATTTGTTTGCACCCAGGTCCCTTTTGAGTGCTCACAGGCTCCAGGATTGATCCAGCAGCTCTGGAGAGCCCTGCATTAATGGAAACTTCCTTCTGAACACAGATCAGAGCATTCAGGATTCAATAGCTACGCTTGGAGCTTGCCAGGCCAGTGAGGTTTGGGAGCCAGGACCTTGTTTGCACCCAGGTCCTTTTTGGGCACTGTCAGGATTGATCCAGCACCTTTGGAGAGCCCTGCACTAACAGAAACCCACTTTTGAACACAAACACCAGCTTCATGGAATAATCCTTCATTTCTGAGACGGGTATCTCTGCCTCAATACCTTTGACAGCAGAAAATTGAGGGTTTGTCGTTTTTTTCTTGGGTTTTTTGTTGTTGTTTCTCTGCTGTGTTTTTGACAAGGCCTCCACTAATTAAGCAGTAATTTAGCTGCTTACACTTTGAAGTTTCATTCACTACCTGTCCTGTGTTAAGTCAACAAAAGGCTACATCTAAGGCAGTGAGGCTCAGGCCATCACATTTTTTTTTTTTTGGCTGCCTAATTAAGCGTAATTACTTTATTTTCTGCCGGGCTTCATACTTGCACCGTTGCCTTGTAATAATTGAAATTGCCTGGATGCTGCGGGGGGACTGTTTGACGCCAGAGAGGAGACGTTCCTGCTGTCCTTCCTTGGAACAGCCTGGAAGTCCAAAGCACAGAGCCAGCATTTCCCTACCTACTCATTAGCTGCCCTAGAGGAGAAGCAGCAGAGAGGCGCTGCTTTTATAGGGCCAGGATGTGTAACGGGCCCTAAAAATAGCCTGTGCTGTTGGGGACAAGCTGGGATTAGCCACAGAGGGAATCCTGCATGTTTAAAGGAGTGACCTTCCCGTGGCACAGCAGCTTTGCATCCGCTCCTTTTTTTTTTTTTTATTCAGTAATTATGACAGATCAAAAGCAGCGCGCTGCCACTCATTATCTCTCGAGGGGGATTTGAAGAATTACTGTCCTCTTGACAAGCAAAATACTCCTGCTGCTTCTATTTGGGAGATCAAGCAGGAAGCCCCAACCCTCCCCAGCCAAAAAAAAAAAAAAAAAAAACACCTCCATTTCATTTTTTCCCCCCTCGTGCATTAGGAAAAGGTTGTTGCAGGAGAAGTAAATGAGTGCCCAGCGTGGTTAATGAGCTCGGGGAGAGCTCCCTGACCCACGGAGCAGCCTGAATTTGGAGCCAGGCTTTAATGATTAATAATATGGGAAATGGAGGCTCAGTAGCACTAATAATAGGGGTGGCTTTGGCTCTGTGCTGGCCGGGGACACGGGAGCATCCTCGGAGCCCTCCCTCTCCTCGGTGGTGCCAGCAGGTCTACACAGAGCAGTTAAAACTAATGGCAGATCTAAACTCGAGTTTAAAGAGGAAGGGGGGAAAGAGAACAAAAAAACCCAACAAAAAGCCAAACAACTTCTGGCTTTCTACAGGCCAGATAATTTGCGGGGTGTTTGGAGGAACATCACAAAGAATACAAATGGAAAAACAATTAATCAAATTAATGGAAACGAGGGATGAGGCTGGGTCTTTGCAGGAGCAATGTCATAGCAGCATTTGGGTCCTAACAGGAAGCAGGAGTTCAGTCAGAGCTGGTTTGATATCAAATGGCTTTGGGTGGGAGGGAAGAATGAATTTTTATGGCAGTTTTGTGAGGGGCAGAAAGATAAAAATCAGGTATTTGCTGCGGGGGTCTGGTTTGGTTGTGGTGTTGTTTGCTGGGGGATTTAAACACTTTAAAAAATCTGATTCCTGCTACATATTGTTCTGCTTTAAACACTTTTAGCTGGCTATGCCTGAATTACAAAGATAATTTTTGTCTCTGCCTGTGCTTGGCATGCAGCCCTCTGAGTTTATCCTGTCGGTGACAGAGTGCACATGTCACAGGCAGAAAGCAGGGAGATATTGGGAAAATGTTTGCTTTTTCCCATGGAACAGGATTTTAGGCTGCTTAGGGAATGACTGTATGACAAACTGACCCACCTTGTGTTTAGGACCCCATGAGGGGAGTGTTTGGATGAGGGCTGAGGATGAGAATGTTCATCTCTACCATGAAAACCATCTCAGTTTTAGCCCAGCACCTAAGCTAAACCATATAAATTCCTTTTTTTTTTTTTTTTAATCCTACATTTCCCCCCTCTTAGAGCCCTGTTTGCTATCTCATGATGGCACAAGCTTGGCAAGCAGGGAGCCTGTGGGTCTGTGCTTGATTTCAGGCACAGGGGCATCATTAATGATGATCTTCCCTCATTGAATATCAATTCAAATCAGGTCCATTTAGAAGATTGCAAGCACAGAGCCCTTGGAGTCAGGCTCACGTCACCAGATTCATTTGGGGATGAGCTGAACAAGGTTGTGGCGGCAGAGCTTCAGGGGGATGCTCTGCATCATCCTTTGGAGAGCCAGAGGAATCCATCTAAATTTATATTTATATGCAAATATAAACATTCACAATATTTTGTATTTTAGAGAGAGAGAGGGACTCTGGACAGGGGCCTGGAGCCAAGGGGGAATGGCTTCCCATGGATAGAGGGCAGGGTTAGGTCAGATATTAGGAAGAAATTCTCCCCCGTGAGGGTGCTGAGGTGGTTGGAATTTTGTTTCCCTTACACTTTTTTTTTCCCCATGGATCGATGTTGAACTTGATCTGACTCTTCACTGCCCAGCTTTTCTGTCTCAGACAGACCTTCAACAATTCTCAAGGAGGTGAGAAAGTTGGCAGGTCGAGAGCTGGGCCTGGTGAGGAGAAGAGAAGGATGTGTGGAGACCTCACAGCTCCTTCCAGGGCCTGAAGGGACACAGGGAAACTGGAGAGGGACCCTGCAACAGGAACTGGAGTGACAGGACACAGGGAATGGGTTCCACTGAAAAGGGGAAATTAAGTTTGGATTTACTGAAGGAATTGTTCCCTGGGAGGGTGGGCAGGCCCTGGCACAGGGTGCCCAGAGCAGCTGTGGCTGCCCCTGGATCCCTGGCAGTGCCCAAGGCCAGGCTGGACTTTGGAGTTTGGAGCANTGGAGGGGGATGGGGGGGCATGGGATGGGATGGGATGGGATGGGATGACCTTCCAGGTCCCTCCCACCCCAAACCCTTCAATGACTGTGTGATTATCAGCCCCTGTTATCTTAACTTGCCGAGTGCTGTTACCAGACGTTCCCATCTCCCTGCTCAGGGGTTACAAATAAGGTTAATTAGTCAAATATAATTGGGCCAAGTCCATTTGCACACCAACTCTTTGTGAGATGGCTCCTAGCTGGGTGCAGGGACTGTTTGCTCCCCCACACATTACTTGGTTTATCACCTACCACTACATTTGAAACAGTTGTTTGGACCCAGCGTGACACTCATGAGGCCCTAAGAAATCTCCCCAGCAGCTCTGACCCCGTGGCTCCCAAACAGATCCCAATGCATCTGGGAGAAGAATTCCCATCCCCTTCCTCCCGTGGATTTCTCTGTGTGTACAAGATGGGACAGCAACACCCAGATCTCTGCCAGCCTGGACATCAAAAATGCAACTCCCAAATGCTTCCAGCCCGTGTGTCCTGTTCTCAACAGCCAGGATTGATGGGCTGCTCCCCAGGAAAACAACAAAGGGCTGAGCTGGGCCTTTAACAAATTGCCAGGGGCAGGAGGAAAGGGAGGATAAGGGAAGGAGAAGGATGATGTCTTTAAATGAGGAGGGAAAGGAGAAGACAGTGCTGGTAGGATTTTAACTGCACAAATGCTGAGACCAGCAGGAAAAGGACTCCATCCTATTGGAGCCCCACAAATGGCTGCACAACATGGAATTGCTCATGCAATTTTGAACTATTTCCAAAATGAACCATTTCAGAAAACCTGAACAATATCACAAGGATACCAGTCCCTCAGAGCAAGGGTAATTCTCTCAGTCTTCTTGTACTGCAGCAAATGTCCCCAGATCAGTTGTTGTCACCTCAGTTTCCAAAGGGGAACTGCATGTTCTGGAAAATGGTGATTTAAGAGTAGATTTTCTTTCTACAGCTCCAAAGCCAGCTCTAGGCAAGGTCCTCCTGTCAAATAAATCCTAGTCCAGGCTTTGCTGAGGCTTTGATAAACTCAGCTCTCTGGAGGAGCCAGTGAGGTGTCTGTGGGGCCAATTCTCACATTTTTCAGTTCTTTTAGGGAAGCCCCATGTGTGTCCAAACCCCAGTTCATTGAGGATTCAAGTAAGAATTTGGCAACTAAAGGTGCTGTGGGGTGAGAGGGAAGGTATTCACATGGGGAGTAATTAATTAAAGACTTGAAAAACCGAGCAGAAGTAAGCATGCAGCCTTAGGAAAGGAGAGATGTCACCAAAAGGTTGTTAAAGGATTTGAGCAAGGATTCAATACACTGAGAAATAAGTGGGAGATCCATGGGGTGGAAAAGTTTGTTGATGACATCAAGTTTTATCCCCCAAGCTTTTTAGGGGGATACAGCTGAGGGGTAACTACCCTTGGATACAAATGGCCATTGAGTGTAAAGGACTCCTGTGGGAAGACACAAAAATCAGCAAAAGTGGAGGCAGAGGAGAGGCTGGGGGAAGGGCATTCCAGATTTTAGCCTGGCAAAACACTCAGGAAGATCCAATAGAACTGTGTGAAAAAAGGAGTGGTTGGCAAGGTTAGATGGGATATTGGGCAGGAATTGTTCCCTGGGAGGGTGGGCAGGCCCTGGCACAGGGTGCCCAGAGCAGCTGTGGCTGCCCCTGGATCCCTGGCAGTGCCCAAGGCCAGGCTGGACAGGGCTTGGAGCAGCCTGGGACAGTGGGAGGTGTCCCATGGCACAGGATGGGCTTTAGGGTCTCTTCCCACCCAAACCATTCTGGGATTCTCTGACCACAGACCAATTCTTCAATACCATTGCAAACATTTTTTTTTTCCTTTTCCCTTTTTGATCAATTACCCAAGCTGTGATCCAGGTCTCCACATCTGCTTTTGTTGTGCCTGCCAAGATCTCTGATGGCACTGAAGAGTGGAAGGGCTCCCAAGCCAACAGCTGGAAGGTCTGTAAGTGTTTTAAGGTTCTGTGCACACTTAAAAAACCCATTAGCTGAATGGTTACTTGCTACAGAATATCAATTTTGGAGCAGTTGCAGGAGAAAGTGCTTAATATTGAATTTCCTTGCCTTTAAATTTGACTTAGAAGGATGTGCTGCTGTGGCTTTGTGTTTTCAAATGCAACTCCAAAAATACCACACAGACACTTTCAGATACTTCCCTCATAATTGTAATGTCTCTCTTGGCAACTGGGCTGCATTATAAAGATATATTGTGGCTGTGCTGAAGGTACTTGTTCCACCAAAAAAAATCCTCATTAAAGCCAGATTTGATATTAATAACTGTGTGTTCTTGTGGAAAATTGAAATTGCTCTTATTGGAAAAGCTGAAGTAACTCACCCCTTTTATTTTTTTTCTTCTTTTTTTTCTTTTTCTTTTTTCTTGTATATTCCATCCTCCTTCTCTATAGGGGAAAGAAATAACCCAAACAGGAGAGGGATTCCAGCTGTCAGGCTGCTTCTGTTTTCTTGAAGCTTTCAAATAATTAAATGTTTCTCTCCATGCAAAGGGTGCTCAGGCCTTGGCAGGGGCTGCCCAGGGAGCTTTGGAGTCCCCATCCCTGGAGGTGTCCCAGGAAGGGCTGGAGGTGGCGCTCAGTGCTCTGGGCTGGGGACAAGGTGGGCACTGGGCACAGCTGGGACTCCCTGGGCTGGGAGGGATTTTCCAGCCTCAGTGAGTCTGTGATGTAAAAATCTGAGAGAATCCTTTCAAATCCAGGGAATGGGCAATGGGGGTTGCTGTAAAAGTGGGGTGAGAACAGGCCAGGTTTCCTCTTGGGCAAACACTTCATTGCCAGTCTGGATATTCCACATGGGAACAAACCCAGTGTCTTCATGAGCTGCCATCAGTCCCTGGTTTGCTCTGTCCCTCCATGGAGCTGATCCAGTCTGGAACACGTGTGGATTCTCCTCATTCACACCCATTCCATGGTCCATGCTCTTTGCTGAACTGTCACCTTCAGGCTGCTGTCACCCTCAGACTGCTGAAGCTCTTGGATTGCAGTTTCTTGTGTCATCCTACAGCATTTTTAGCTCTCATGGTGTCCCCTGGGCTCTCTGTGCCTCAGACATGTCCATCTGTAATTTCATTGCCCAAATTCTTCATCCACCCCTGTTTTCCAGTGCAATCTTTGAGGGTTTTGA
Organism: Ploceus nigricollis; assembly: GCA_013399945.1. Classification (NCBI taxonomy): domain Eukaryota; kingdom Metazoa; phylum Chordata; class Aves; order Passeriformes; family Ploceidae; genus Ploceus; species Ploceus nigricollis. Next base: position 271,133 of record VXBC01005328.1, read on the forward strand.
TGGGTTTGCACTTTGTCTGTGACACAAGGCCTGATTCATGTGAATCCTGCATTCCCAATCCCTTCTCCCCTGATGTCATGGAACTGTGCAATCCCAGAATGGTTTGGGTTGGAAGGGACCCTAAATCTCAGCCAGTGCCACCCCTGCCATGGGCAGGGACACCTTCCACTGTCCCAGGCTGCTCCAAGCCCTGTCCAACCTGGCCTTGGACACTTCCAGGGACAACAAAGCTGTGCTGGTGGCCGGCCTGGCCTCGGTGATTTATTGCAGAACATTTATAAAATATGCTCCATTTTATAAATAAGGGAGGAGGGACAGAGAAAACCTTTTGTAAACTGAGTCAGAACAGAAGGAAGGTTGTTAAACTACTCCATGGTTTTGCTGTTGGCTTCTCATTCCTGCTCATCCCTGGAAAACCGAGGTGTGAGTGCGTGGATGGCCAATATCTCTGTCGTTACACGGGCATAGATAACACAGCCGATTAACCATGGCTAATTAACCACAGTTAACTAAGCTTGGCCGTGCTTTGGTGCCTGGGCAGCCTCTGGGGACACTCAGCAGTGCCACTGCTGGGCTGGGAGGGAAGCAGGAGCGGGACTGTCCCTGCCCTGCCGTTCGAGCTCCCTGCACCTCTCCAGACACACAGACTCCTCGGAGCACTTTCACAATCATCTCTTGGCTCCTCAATTACCACTTCCTCCTCCTCCTCCCCCGCCTCTCCCTCCTGTTTGACCTTCTGGTCATTCCTCGGGCGCTGGATGCGGAGCAGGAGCTCCACCACCCCTCCAATTAAAGGTAGCAGAGTGTGGCACGGCAGAGTTACCTAACGAGCCTCTGAACCCCCTCCACCTCTCCTCGATCTCGCTTTGGACCCATTTTGCCTCCCAGTTTTCTGTAGGCTGCTGTGAGATCCCTGACACAGCAATCCCTTTGCTTTTTTGGCTGTCAGTCCAGCGTTAGGCACAGAGTGAATCCCCAGGTTCTCCTCTTGCACTCGGGGGGTTATTTTTAATTCCCAAGGACCACTGGATGGAATGATCAGCAATCAAAGAATAGGCAGTTATCACTCTTGCAAACTTTCCTGGGCCCTCAGTAATTAACCCAACAAATTAGTTAAAGGCTCCAATGCGGAAGGAGATTGCTAGACTGTGGTCAAGACACACATTTAAGGATTTTTCCCTTAAGCTGCTTTTCTGGGGGAAGCTTTGATAAAGCCCATATGATCTCAATTATCATTAACTCCGTGTGGTTTCGCTGCGTTTGGAGCTCTCAGACGTCAGCAGACAGGAGCCCTGTGTTCAGGCTTTAATGTAGGACTGGTATTTATGTAATTCCCGTTTGGATTTGTCAGCTGACAGCTGAAAGGGAAGATTTCAGACAATTTATAGGCGCAGCCTGTGGCCCGTTGTGCTGAGTGACACTTCCTCCACGGAGCTGATGTGACAGAGAGCTGCTCCAACATATTTTAAATGCCAGCTTCAAAAACCCAAACATTTTCATTTTCCCTCATGTGCAGCCTGAAAAATTCAAGGGTGAGTTTGAAGGTGTCGCTGCTCGACAGCAGCCTCGCTGTGATTTAATAAACTGATTTAAATCCTCTTTTTAAAGGATTCCTACCCTCTTAAAGTCCCTAAAACATCAAAGTGTCTCTTGCCTTGAGCTCTGCTCCATCAGCCCGAGCCTTCCTCCCCAGGCAGCAGCAGGAATTCGGCAAACAGGGAGCTGTGATTCACTCTTAAGATCTTCCAATGTGCGGATGAGTCACTGATAAGGACATGGAAGTTGTGCTGACCAGATTGGGAATCTTTGGGAATCACAGGATGTAGCTGGGAACAGATGAGGGAGAGCCTGAAAAATCCTATAATTGAGGAAGCACAGATGAAAATCCCCAGCCTGGGGTGTTCGTTCCACTGCAGGGGGAAAGGTCCAGTTTAGGTTTAGGTTTAGGCCTGTTCACGACTCATGAAAGTTTGGGGTTCTCAGCAGTCTGGAGAGAAAAAAAACCACAAAGCTAAAACCAAAACACAAAATTAACCCTGGAGTATCTTTATTCTGTAGTATTTTGGTTGCATGTGACTGGGAATGTATTTCCTGTGTTAGCTGAGCTTTGTATCCGTGTCTGACCGGGATGCTGTGGATATCCAGGAGGCACAAACGCCTTAAGGAATTTTATTTCCAATATATTTTGAATTTTTTGTAATTTTTTCCCCTAGCCACAGGAAGAGTTAGGTCATAAAAACTGAGGAAAGCTTGAAAAATTTCTCTTGGTTGTTTTTTTTCATTTTTTAATGGGGCAGAGCCCAGGGCTGGCTGCTTTACTTAACTCACCAGAATTTTGAGGACAAGGAGTGGAAAATTCTGTCGGAACACACCATGTGCTCTCAGGCATTTTATACCCGTTTAGGAAAAGAAATCAACTTTTGCATCCCAAGATTTCAGATGTGACTTCCATAGGTTCCCTTAGTGGCACTGACAGGACAGGAGATGTTCACCTTGGTCTCTCTGGGACATTTGGGGACAGTTTCATGCAAGCCTGCCTCATGCCATGACTTTTTCCTGATTTCCTGCTCATCTAAACCCTGCCTGGCGTTTTTGTGGGGCTGGAGTAGCACAGGTGATGTTTTCCAGTGTCCCAACATCACATTCCAAATGTTTTGCTCCCAAATATGCAGAATATGAGAAGCAGCCAAATTCCTGCTTGGTGTCACACACAAACTCCTCCTGCACAGCAGGCCTGGACTTGGCCCTGGGATTCCTCATGCTGATTCATCCAGAGGTTATTTTTCTGGGATATTGCCAGAATCATGGCACAGCTGGAAAATCTGACGCTGTTTCATCACCTTTAACCATCTACTGCTTAAAAATCTTCAAGCCCAGCATGACAGGGATAAAGTCTCCCTGGGGCTATCAGGAAGGTTTAAGAGAATTTCACTTTTTCTCAGGAAGTTTCAGAGCTTTTGGGTTGTCAGAAGCTCCAATCAAAAATATCAACTCAACAGCTTTGAGAAACACCTTTAAATGCCTCGGAATATTTTCAAAATGCTTTAATATTTTCTATTTTTTCAGTATTTTCAGTGTTGCTTTTCTTTATGATGTTCTGAACAACTCAGTGTTCAGCTCAGAGGTTTGAATTTTAACTTCCCATGGCTAATAGCTCCTGTTTCATTGATTAGAAATTCTCTGATGTTTCTAATTCCTGAGATTTTTCTCAACCAAGGGAGCACAGACAGGCCCATGTTGTCTGCTCTTCCCAGGCTTTCCACAGTGGGTTACACACTGCATTCCATAGAAATTCCCTGTTTCTCCTGTGAAACTCCAATATTTGCAGTGTCCCCTGCCCCACAAAGGGCATAAACCCAGGACACACAGAGTAAACCACACAGATTAGAGGTTTCTGTGGTGACCCCTGATGCTGCTGAACAACCCAGACCAGGCTTTTTTTTGTTTGCATTATTGCTGATTCCTGCATTAAACTCCACAATCTGCATATAAAGGACTGGTTTAGGAGAAGACTTTCATCCCTCCAGGAGGGTGACATTCCAGAAGGATCATGGAGCAGAATTGCCTGAGCTGGGAGGGACCCACAGGGATCACTGATCCAACCCCTGGCCCTGGGAGGGTTGTCCAAACACTCCTGGAGCTCTAAATTCAGGATGAGAGTGAGGTGGGGGGCTGATCCCTGGCTTTCCTCTCCCAGAGGAGATCTCCTCAAAGCAGCCAGAGGCTGAGTGTGTCACTGTCTGATGAGGTGAGCCAGGTTTGGGTGGAACCTCTCCCGGCTAACACCAGCAGAAAAAATGGAGAGCTTTGGGAAAACCTTCACCAGCCACATGAAAACTGCTCCAGAAAACCATGGAATGGTTCAGGTTGGAACAGACCTTAAATTCCATCTTGTTTCCACCCCATTCCATGGGCAAGGACACCTTCCACTATCCCAGGCTGCTCCAAACCCCATCCAGCCTGGCCTTGGACACTTCCAGGGATCCAGGGGCAGCCACAGCTCCTCAGGAAGTTCTCCTACCTGCTCACTTCTCACAGCTTCCTCCTGCAGCACATCCCTGCCTGACCATGCCCAAAACTGTCCCAGGAGACTCCCCTGAATCACCTGTTTTCTTTCCTGGGCAATGATTCCACCACAGGGATTCCTGAGCCTGGAAGTGCCCACGGAAAGTTCTTGTGGAGGGCTTTGCACATGGCTAGGAATGAGAAGAAGCTGAAAAATCAGAGAACCCCAGGATGGTTTGGGTTGGAAGGGACCTTAAACCCCATCCAGCCATGGGCAGGGACACCTTCCACTGTCCCAGGTTGCTCCAAGCCCTGTCCAGCCTGGCCTTGGGCACTGCCAGGGATCCAGGGGCAGCCACAGCTGCTCTGGGCACCCTGTGCCAGGGCCTGCCCACCCTCCTGGGGAATATTTTATCCAAATCTCTAACCTTCATCTTAAAAGAACAGTGCCAGGCATCTCAGCAGCAAAGCCAGCCAGGGGAGATGTCTGGGCATGGGCAATTCCCGCTGGGAATGTGCAAACACGCGGGCTCGGAATGCACGGCCTTGTCAAACAGGGGCTGGGCCCTGCCTTAAACACAGCCCTGGCTTAACCAAACCCAGCTAAGAAAAGCCTGTGCTGCTGGGGACCTGCAATTGCTGAGCTGGGCTGAGGTTGGAGGCAGAGCCAGCAGGGGAACAGGAATTTAAACACGGCCCAGCAGCACAAAGCTGGGGTTGCATGGGCTTGCTTTGCTGCTGACGAGGGTTTGGGTTGATGGGAATAAAACTTTGCCCATCAAACCTTTTTGTGACATCCCCCAGTCTTTCCATTTTAATTGCAGGAAAAATTCCTGCTTCAGTCTCACCCTGCTATTCCGAATATGCTGAAGGATGTTGAGAATTCATTCTAATGGGCTTTTTATTGCTGTGGTTTATTAATCCTCCTCAGCCAAGCATGCTGGAATCACATTTACTTACCCTTTTCAAGGCTTTTCCCATTTACACAGAGCCACCTCCAAACTAAATATTAGGGAAGTGCTGAAAGGCCTTCAAGGCAATGCTTGGATCTGCTGGCTTTAGGCACTGGAAGTGGGATAGGTTCCTGAAATCCACAATGATCCCATCTCCTCTGCTCCTTAAGCTCCAGCCTACTGGGATAAATCCTGCAGTGCCCTTTTCTCCATTTCCAGGTGGAGGGGGGAGTTTGCCTTCAAAATCCGGAGAGTAAATTGAATTAACGTCCTGACAGCCCCAGAGTGGCCACTGGGAAGCTAAAATCAAGGTGCTGTTTGAAGGCTGCTGTAGGGAAAAATAACCCTTCTTTTTCCCGAATTCTCCTGGCCCATCTTTCCCTGCTGCCCCTGACTGTATATCCCAACAGATTTTCATCACATGGATAGCCCTGCACTCTGGAAGCAACAAAAAAATGGGTTAAATGCAGTTATTTTTAAAATAAATGGTTAAAAACCCCACAGTGTGAAGCCTGATTAATCAGTTGTTAATGAGATCACCATCTGCATAAGGCCAAAGCAAAAAACCTCCAGTAGAGGGAGTGACCAAATTAAAAATCCCACCTAAAGAGCCTCTGGAATTTCGTGTTGCTGGTGAAAGTTTTTATTCCTGAAATGTTTGGTGCCTTGGCAAGCAGGGGATTCTCTTACCCAGAGCCTGTGTGTGGGGCTGACACATCCCACACGTGAGGCAGTGGCACTCAAAAAGTGACATTAAAAATGGGAGCAGATCCAGCAAATTCCTTCTTTCTGCAGCTGTGGCTGCTGTCACTGTGCCCTCCATGGGGATATTTGGGATGTCACGGGCATGTGTGACACCAATCACCCTGGCTGGAGGTTCAAAAGGATCCCAAAAATCCCAGCTTTGATCCTCCAGACCCTCCCTGAGCTGAAGGCCAAACAGGAGCTGTGTTTTCTTCCCCTGCTGGAGAAAATTCCTGATTTATCCAGAGGATTAAAAGGTTGGGTGGCTTTTAGGGAGCCCTAAAACAACAGCTTTGAGGTACCTGGGATGAAGGGGCTCATCTGGTCCTGTCTGCTTTCCAATCCATCTTTATCAGTCTTCCACTGGCACCTAAAAAAAGACTTTTTTCTTCAAAGCAACTTAAAAAACCGATTCCTAACTAGGGTGATGCTGAAAGAAAAGGCCCCTTTTTTCAGTTGACTTTAAATTCCTAATTTTCCCATCACATCTCAGCTTAATCTTCTTTTTCTGTATTGTTTTTTTTTCCACCCTGCATCTGAACTCTGAACTGGGATCTCTCTGTTGCAAGGCATCAGAGGTGCAGTTTTAGAAGCCTGAAGTTTGACAGCTCCTCACTCAAAACCTGTCCTAAGGTAAAAAAACCAGCATTTATTTGATTTAGAAATGTAATAAGAAAAGCAGTGTTTGGGAAATGAGGAAAAAAACCTGGGAGCAATAGAGGGGAGGAGAGACAACCCCACCTAAAAATGAACTGATTTTAAATATGAGGGTTGATAGACAATTAAATTCCTAATAATCCCTTATCCTTGTCCTTTCTTACAGCTTTCCAATGTGTTTTTTTTTTTTCCTTTCTGTACCCAGGCTGACCTGGCTGCTCAGTCCCATGTCAGGTGAATTTTTGAAGCTCTATAAACTTCACGACTGCAGCACGCAAACACTTTCTTTTTATTTTTTTTTTCTTTTTCCCCAAGACAAACAACATAATCTCCCTTGGGGAAAACAAGAGGGCTCCAAGTTTAGCAAACAGGCTGCAGTGATCATTAGTGAAGCACAATTTCATGGCAGGAAGTCGCCTTGGATCCCGTCTCTGCATCCCAGACATTTTATGGGCTGGATGCAGAAAGCTCAGATGGGGAATGTTGGGGTTTTTAACAGCCATATTTTGGGCCCATAAAATAACCAACTACAATGGTTCATTTTCACCCACACACCCAAATTGCTGGTTGGGATCACAATTTCAGGCCCCTGACACCCCTTACACAAACAGACAGCGTTCACCAGCAAAAAAAAAAAAAAAAAAAGGCAAGGCAGGAGGGGAGGCTCGGGGGATTGGGATGGGAGTTAAAAAAACACCCAGCAAACGAGCAGCAGATGCCTGATTATACCCTGCAGCCAGGCTCACCAGGAAGCACTTCCCAGGATCTGCTGTCTCACAGTTCTCCCATCCCTCCATCACCTTCACCTTCCTGGGCTCTCCCACCCTCCTGCCATCAGCTGCTCCAGCTCAGAGCAGCTTCCAACAGCACCAGCAGCTTTACATTTGCTTTAACTCTTCCCCAAGCTCCTTCCATGGGTGTTTTGGATTGGAAGAAAATGCCAGCAGGAGGCAAAGTTGTCATCTCCTCACCCTAATAAACTTTTAGTCCTGCTTAAAATACAAAGACACAGCAAGGCCAAGCCAAGCTGTGAAATATTTTAAGGTTTGTTGATTATTCTGATGCCTCAGGTTTTGGCTTTTATATTTCTCAGATTCTGTGCTGCTTTAGTGTGCAGTTCTGAGCTTCACATTAGGGGATGGTGAGCTCTCTGCACAGAGTAGGGAGACAAAACAATTCCTTCTCCAGCTGGGGACCAAGGACAAATGATCCAAATCTCAGGCCCAAGAGCACAAACAACGTGGGCTGAGGAGAGAAAAACAAGCAGGATGGGACTGCATGGGCTAAAGCTGGAACTGGACAATGAACTCCAAGATGCAAATGGAGCAGAACTGATCAAAGTGACAGACCCTGTGAGCGGCCGTGCATTTTGGGACCATTTTGGTTCATCTTGGGTGCAGCCCTGGCTGGGCTCTTGTGCTGCCCAAGGTGGATCCATGGAGGAGATCCTTTTAATAAATCCCTGCTTTATTCTTTAGCTCTGTCCAGCCTCTGTTCTAGGTCAGCCTTCTCAAGGCTTCAATTCAGTGCAGGGAAAATGGGGGGAAAGGGAATAAACACTTATGAGGATGATGGTTTGGTGGAGTCAGTGGCATCCCAGCTCATGGCAGGGGGTGGAATGAGAGGATCCTTCAGGTCCTTTCCAACCCAAACCATTCCATGACTCTGTGATACATCAAATAATGCCTCTCTCCCTAAAAACTTGACACCCCTGATCACCTTCATCTTCCAAACAAGAGGATCTTAATCCAACATTCATATTTACACAGGATGTCTGTGCTGGAAATAAACTTCCACCAAAGCTTTTCAAAAGCAAAACTTCTAACAATTTCTAGTGGAAATTGGGAGCCAAATCCTTCGGAGGGCTTAAGAAAAAAATCATAAAATCCCAGAATCCCAGGATGGTTTGGATGGGAAGGGACCTTAAAGCTCATCCTGCCATGGGCAGGGACACCTTCCACTGTCCCAGGCTGCTCCAAGCCCTGTCCAGCCTGGCCTTGGGCACTGCCAGGGATCCAGGGGCAGCCACAGCTGCTCCAGCAGTGAATAATTACTGAGTTGTAGCTACCAAATATCAGCTACTCAGTAACGTAAATGGGAATGGAATTAAAATCCATTCCATTCCTGAAATGGAATACCAGGTTAAGCATCCTGAGCTGCTGCCTTGGCAGGCCCTAAAACGAGGAAAAGGGGAAGAAAGGTGCAGATTTCTGGAGCAATCCTGCTTGCCAGAGGATTTATGTGGTGGGTGACTTAGGAGGAACTTTCTCTTATCTTTTAAAGTCTCACTTTCAGTGAGAAAATCACACCAAGCATAGAAAGAGTTTTTAAAATGTTAACATAAAAGCTGGCTGTAAAAGAGAGATTTAAAGGTGACCAAGGCCCTCCAGCCAGACCTTTCTGCCTGGTGTGATCAACCTGGCCTGAAAAAGCAGCTCCACCCTGGAGACAGCACATTGCATCTCCTTTTTCTGTGGATTCCCACTCCTCTGAGCCAGAGGGGAGCTCAGCTTGTAAACACAAATCCTTTGGAGTCTGCCTGGGAGAGGTGGTGTTTTTCCTGAAGCCATATCCCAGGAACTTCTCTCCTCAAATTGCTTCATTTCAGAGTTGCTCATAAAAAAAGCAGCAGCTTCCTTCTGGCTTTCCTGGGCAGAGAACGTGGGGAGAAGCTGAAATCCTCTGCCCTGCCCTGCCAGGAGGGGTTTTATCCTCCAGCCCCATTTCCTGGGTGGAACATGTTGGTGTTCAGAGCTGCTCTCTCCTGGTGCTTGCCTCCTTCATCTCTCACCCAACTTCCCTCCAAGACTAATTCCCAGTTCCCAGTCCCCAAGTCTCTTGGTTTGGATCCATCTGCAACCTTCCAGCCTCAATCCTTGTCTCCAGCAAGGGTCTGGATGAAGCCCTGACAGCCTGTTCCTCTCATAGGGGGCCCTGATTTAATTCTCAAAAGTTCTAGAGAATTTTTAAACTAAAATTTTAAGTTTTACAGGTGCTGTTGCTGCTGGTGAGCCAATTGAAGAGGATTTACAGATCTCTGGTTTGTTTTTTTTTTTTTTAAATTTTTAAAATGCAGGTAATTTTAGCAGCAAAAAGAGAGAGAAGAGATGTCTAAGAGAGAGAAGAGGTGAAATGGTGTCGTGTGACATGTTTCTTTGTTTTAAATGTGAAATATATCTATTTATCTAAATAAATGCATAGATATATCTCAAATTCTGGCATTAAATAACTAACAATTGCTACACCACCCTTGAACAGTTTGCATCACTGTGCAAAACCAGAGGATTTCTGCTATTTCTCACTCAGCTTCAATCAACACTTTTACACTTCAGACTCTTGGTTTGGGGCGAATTTTTCTGACTTTAATTTTCCAAGATTTTACTTTATTTCTGATCAAAGCCACACACCATGAGCTGAGCCAACGTAGAACCACCAGAATGAGTTTCCAGATAGCTCATTTTCTGCAAATCACACTACAATGGCTCCACTTACTGTGTGGTTTCCGTGATTGGAAGGGAATTTAAAAGCAAATTTCAGCACTCAGCAAATCCACGGAGGTCCCATGACAAATGCAGCGAGGGAATGCTGAGCATGGGGTGCTGCAGGCTCAGAGAGGGTTTAGTGATTCATCCTAATATTTGCCATGGAAAAAATGAAAAGATTTAATCTGCCTTCCCAGCACTGGATGGTCTCTCCTAAGTCAGGATCAGTTAACACAAGGGGGTGAAGTCTGAGCCACGGAGTTGGGAAAGGCTCTGGAGTTGCTGATATTGGGTGGAGTTGGGTTTTTTGAAGAATTTCTCCCCTGTGGAGCACTGAGCTGTGAGCTCCACCACCATGAACTCTCTCCAAGGTCCCTGATGTGCTGGGGTGGTGTCAGGAAGGAGGAGAATGGAGAAAATCCCAGACTGGTTTGGGATGGAAGGGATTTAAAGCCCATCCACTTCCATGGGCAGGGACACCTTCCACTATCCCAGGTTGCTCCAACTTGGCCTGGGACACTTCCAGGGATGGGCAGCCCAAAAACTTTTCCAAATCTAGGGAGATGCTGAGCTGTGGAGAGCAGCCCACGGAAAGCTGGAGCTGGAAGTGCTGGTTGGATTTATTGAGGCTTTCAGTGCTGGAGCAGCTGATTCCAGGGGGCTCTCTGGGCTTGGCTGCTCCTGACTTTTCCCAGCTGTGACCTTCCCTGTCTGTGTGAGTTTCCCCAGAGGAGCATCTCCTCCCCCAGACACATTTATTCCTGTGTGGTGTTTTAGCTGCCCAGTGCCAAAATCCCGGGGCACATTTTCCATACTGATGTGCAAATCCCCTTTTTCTTTTTTTTTTTTTTTTTCGTGGTATTAGTGAGAAGAGTCGTGGTTCCATGAGTTGAACCAGGCAGCAGCTTTTCCTTGACTCCCTGCCTCTCTCCCATCCTGTTGTTCCTAAAATCCACCACCGGGAGCAACCTACCCCGCAGCCCGATCCTTTTGCAGTGCAAAGCTCAATCCTAAAGTTTTAAAACGGATCTTCTTAGCAGAATTCCTGGATTAAGAAGGTTCTCCTATCTGCTTCTCCCCTCTTCCTCACAGCTTCCTCATGAAGCACATCCCTGCCTGACTGTGCCCAAAAAGGTCCCAGGAGACCCTCCTGAAAACTCACCTGTTTTCTTTCCTGGGTAATTATTCCACCACAGGAGTTCCTGAGGCTGGAAGTGCCCTTGGGAAATGCTTGTGGAGGGCTTTGCACGGGGCTGGGAATGAGAAGAAGCTGAAAAATCAAAAAATGGTTTGAGTTGGAACGGTCTTAAAGCCCATCCAGTGCCACCCCTGCCATGGCAGGGACACCTTCCACTGTCCCAGGCTGCTCCAAGCCCCAGTGTCCAACCTGGACACTTCCAGGGATGGAAGCCACAGCTTTCTTGTGTCACCACCCTGACAGGGAAGAATTCCTTCCCAATATCTCATCTAAATCTGCCCTTCTCTAACATTTTTTGAATATTTTAGCCCAGTCTAAGCATGACCTGGTCAACCTACAAGCACAGGGCTGTCTGCCCCGTGTCTCCCTGGGTCTCTCATGTGTGAGAGAAGATCTGTGGAGCAGCAAGGAGCACGTTTTTTGAACTCTCCCCAGTGTGCAGCCTGTGCCACTTCAGAACACTCAGAAGTAAAAACACTAAAGGGAAAAAAACCCTCCCTTTTTATAGCCTACTGTCTCGTTGAAAGTGATTTATGAAATGGAGCATCCTGCCCACCCAGTGCACAGAACAAATACAGACAGAGCTTTGAAATAGCTACAGCACTGTGCTATTTTCAGTAATATTTAGCTCAGACTTAGCCAAGAAAGCCCACTAAGCTCAGCAGACAGACATAAAAAGAAACGCTCTTTCTGCATTTTTGTGTGTGCGTGCGTCTATTTTGGGTTTTGCTCCTCTTTTCTCTGGTTCCATGTCTGACTATCAGGGCAGTCCCAGCTCAGGGGAGCAGCCCAAGCCCAATGCTCAGCACAAGCAGCAGCTCTGGAGCACACACCTAATTTTTAGTGCCTTAATAAGCAGCAGCATGTGCTTAAACTGAGCTCTTTTATTTCTTGTAGCAGAACTGATCTCTGCTCCCTGTGACAGGGACACAGGGAATGGCTGTGTCAGAGGAGGGCTAGGTGGGTACTGGGAAAAAGGGGTGCTGGGCACTGCCCAGGCTGCCCAGGGAATGGGCACAGCCCCAGGGCTGCCAGGGTGGGATTGTCTGGGGGTGTGTGCAGGGCCAGGGGTTGGACTGCATGATCCCAATGGGTCCCTGCCAGCTCAGGAGGTTCCATCATTCCATGATAACCTGTTGAATCCAGCCCCATCAACAGCAGTGGGAAATGTTGTGCAAGTGGATCATATTTTGTGTGTGTGTGTGTTTAGGAAGGCCCATTTTCCTCTTCTGTAACTGTGAGGTTTGATCTTGGCACGAGATGCCCCCTGTCCCAGCTGGCATCGGGGTGGCAGTGGGAGGACACTGGCTGGGCCATCACCACCTGACTTTTCTTTCACCCTAACCTGCAAAGTCTGAGCTGTGCCTTGTTCTCACAGTTGTGCTGAGAAGAAAAAATAAAACCGAGCCTAAACCCAGGTCCTTCAGGTCTGCCAAGTCCATTTCTCCTGCCCTCATCTGTCCATAAACTCAGACTGAGCACACACTGCGAGTTCACCAAGATGCTCTTCCCTTTTCCCTGGTGATTGGGAGGTTGGATGTTATTTTTCCACGAGGTGGATTTGTATTTGAAACAGCCTGATGCTTTTGGATTCCTGCAGAGCTCCATCATCCTCTTCCAGCCAGGAGATTTTTGGGATGGGATATAGTAAAGTGTTTCCTTGGCTTGTTTAAACCTTGCTGCTCCTGGTTCTGTGTCTCATGCCTGGCATGCACAGATTCCAGCCCCCATTCCTCTTCTCCATGCCATCCAAGCTGTCCCAGAGCACTCTGTCACCTCCTGCCCGCACTGGGAATTTGTTTTCCTTGTCAGGAGTCCTCGTTCCTGCAGGAAACTCTCACTTGAGTAGTTCTGGCATGAGTGGATGCTGGCAGGATCACAGCATTGCTCCAGCCCAAGTGCTTTGGGTGCTGTCTGCATCTGGATGTGTGGATCCTAAATGTAACCCAGTGTTTGTCCTAACTCCGTGCAACTTTGGGTTTCTCCTTGGAAATCTGTGGGGTTCATCAGCATTTCAGGCTCCAGCTACTCCATCTCACAACCTGTGAAATATCTGCAAAGCTTCCCAGCTCATCCCGCTTCACATACACACACCCTCTCATTTTCCTGCTTCCAGTTGCTTTTGTTGTCCCCAAAAAAGCTCTGGGATCTGTCTGCCTGATGGAAGAGACGTCAGTGGGGCAAAACTATCCCGAAATCTCCTCGTGTTCCAAAGACAGCCAGAAAGGTCCCTCTCCCTGGTGTTCCCACGCTGTTCACACGTGGTTTGCTTCTTGTGGTTGCCTTTGGAGATCAAATCCATGTGCTGGGGTAGGAAATGCTGGGGAAGGTCCATTTCTCAGGATGCTTTATCAGACAGGATCCTTTAGAACGTACATTAAAAACACATCAAACATAACCATTATTATGGTTCCCCTGCTCATTCTGCAAACACCACCGAGGGCTTGGGATTTGTGTTCGGTGTTGCCTCGAAATTAAATTAATCCCCCTACCCAAAAAGGACTCCAAAAAATCTTGTAAAATTATCTTTTAAAATTAAAAACACCTTGTTATTTTAGTTTAATGATGTATTATCCATCTGCACAGTCCAATGTAAGGAATGAGACTCCACTAGACAGAAAAATAAGTAATAATATTTAATTTACATCCTTCCCACAGCAGGACAGGTCACTTTGTCACTTTATTCTTTCAGCTAAGGCAAACTTTTTGCTGTGTTTTTCCCTCATTTGGGAATCATTTGGGATGTGTGCATCTTACAGCCCTAAGACAGAATATGACCTTAAGAAAGAGGATAAGAATTTCGAAGAAGCAGCTCCAGAGCCTGGGTATAATGGGAAGAGCTCAGGAATAATGGAATGAGCCCAAGCCAGGATGCTTGGTCCTCAGTCCCATAATCACAAGAAATAGCTCCTCATCCAAGACTAAAATCCTGATTTCCAGCCTTTCTCCTGCATTCCTCAGTGGGACACATTGCTCCTTCCACATGGCTGTTTTCCTTTCTCCTCCTAGTCCAGGAAAAGCTTCGATCCAGCCTTTCTGTCATGCATTAGGAACTCCACAAACATGTTTACTTAAGTACCAAACCACATGAGCTCAGCATTATTCTATGGCTCCAGCACACATAAATTACAATGGGTTGTGGGGGAGCAACTTTGATCCAGGAAAGCCCACACTGAATTCCCTTGGAGGAGGCTCAGAGCAATAAATGCTCCTTGTCTCTCTTTCCTCTCATCCCTGTTTTTGGGTTGCTTGCTCTGTCTGCCCTGCAGGCTCCAAGGAAAGCAAGCATGAAGAGTAGCCCTAGGAAAATCAGGCTGTTCCATGGATCCAACCTCTTTCCCTGACACTCATTTCCATGTGCAGAATATCAGGTGGCACTCACAGAAAATGCCTTGTCTCCAACGCTGTGTCTGTCACCCTGACAGTGGTGGAGTAGAACAGCAGCTCTGGGGAGGAGAAATGTTATGAGGACCCAACTCTCCAAAGAAAACCCTCATAGCCAAGATTTTTACCCCATCAGAGGGCCTGTCCTGGGACTCTGGCCTCATCAATACTGCAGGAATCTTGTACAGAGACAAATATTTCACTGGAACAGTGAGGGAGGTGCTGTTGTTGGTGGAGGAGCTGAGACAAACCCAGGACGTTTCCTCCTTCCCAGCTCTCTACATTTGGCCCAGTGGGACAACTCTGGCAGGTCACCCTGTCTAGGATGTCCTGTCCCCCACACCTGGCAGCTCTTTCATCCCTTTTGGAGAGCCTTTCACCTGCCTCTCTCTGGTTGATTCCACTGCCATCAACACCAGCACCAGAAAATACACAAGAAACACAGTGGCAGTGCTGAGCTGATGCTTGGACTTGAGGATCTTGAAGATCTTTTCCAATCTTAATGACTCTATCAAATCATTCTATGAAATAATTCCATGAAATGATTCCACAAAATCATTCTAGGAAATCATTCCATGAAATGATTCTTGAAATCATTCTGTGAAATGATTCTATGAAATGATTCCATGAAATCATACTGTGACACCATTCTGTGAAATGATTCCATGAAACCATTCTGTGAAATG
>VXBC01005328.1:292026-312497 GCA_013399945.1 Ploceus nigricollis
AATATAAATTCAGAGTAGGAGAGAAAGCCTCACCCAGCCTTCCATCTCTTCCTACTGGGAAATTTGGTGGAATTCCAGACTGGCTCAAGCTGCAGGAGCTCAGTGGGCACCTGGTGGCACCTCCGTGCTCCAGCAGGGCCATCCCAGAGCCCAGGGCACAGCATTGTGTGCACCCAGCTGTGCCACAGCCCCAGGGAGGAGAGCCCCCAGGCTGTGTGGGCAATGTGCTCAGGGCTGGGCACTGCCCAGGGAAGAAGTTGTGCCTCTTGGGCAGGGGGAATTGCTGGGCTCAGGCCCTGCCCGTGGCTCTGGTCCACAGCACATTTCTAAGGAGAAAAGATATTTTCTTATCACAAGGCTGAAATGGGTGGTTGTGCCATGGAACTCTCCTATGATAATTCCATTTTCTTGTAGGAATAATAATTTTGCAGCTTGGATTATATTTTAGATACCTGTAGACTTTTCCCACTGATTTTAGGGAATGACTCCACAGACATTTTATCACACTTTTAGGCTGGCTCAGGAAAGATGTCATATCCAGAGGCCACATCCCTGCCTTCAGCTGCAGGTAGGCAAGAAGGCCTTAATGGGATGCTGGAAGAAGCATTATAAACCTTAAAAAAATACTCTGGTGGGAACCTTTTATCCCATCAAAAAGGTATTTTTTAGTTTATCCAAACAATTAATGGTCATTGAATAGGACAGGAAAATGCAGGATCTATCCCACATTTTCCCTTTTATTTTAATTCTTCACTTTTTATTCCAAAATGGGTTTTCTACCAAATGCCAGCTCCAAGGACAAGTTATAACAGACATTAAGGGAGCTCCAAGAAAGGTGGAGAGAGACTCTGTACAAGGGATGGAGGGACAGGACACAGGGAATGGCTTCCCAGTGCCAGAGGGCAGGGCTGGATGGGATATTGGGAAGGCATTGTTCCCTGGCAGGGTGGGCAGGCCCTGGCACAGGGTGCCCAGAGCAGCTGTGGCTGCCCCTGGATCCCTGGCAGTGCCCAAGGCCAGGCTGGACAGGGCTTGGAGCAGCCTGGGACAGTGGAAGGTGTCCCTGTCCATGGCAGGGGTGGGATGAGATGATCTTGAAGGTTTCTGCCAAGCCAAACCATTCCATTATTCCATTATTCAAAAAAATAACATTAAATATTGACTCCTGGCCTAGAATTCCCATTCCCATCAATTTGTTTTCAATCAACCCAAACCCAGCCTCTCCTTCATTCCAAACCATCAAATTCAGCTCCTTCAGCCATGTAAAACTGCAGGGGGATCAGTCTGGGATGAGCAAATTTTTCCAGTCCTTTTGGATCTTCCTCCAGGGAAATAACAGGAGAAATAAAACCTGGATTGACTTCCACCAGTGAATTCACAGAAAATCAAAAAGTATTTCACTGTGCCATGGGAAAGCAAGAAGGAAAAAGTGCTGGGAGGGAGAGGAAATTGGGATTTACCCTCTCTTGCATGAAGTGTGACTGGGCCCTCACCAAATATGAGAGGGAGAAGCTTCCTGGTTACAACAGCTTGCAGTTACAACTAATAGTTACAACTATGATATCTTAGTTATGATGATTTGCAGTGTCTGCAGTTTTCTGTCAGTTGGGTTCAGGGCTTGGTTTTCTGTCAGTTTGGTTCAGGACTTGCTGGGTTTTACAGGTGTCCTGCTAAGGCTGGGATTTGTTTAAGCCTGAGCTAGATGTTTATAGCTCTAAACCTAAACTCTGGTCCTAACTGGCTTCTAGGATTTTCACACTTCCAGAGCCAGCAAGCTCAGCCAAAACTCTGTCAACAACCCAGTGCTCTGCTGGACTCTTTTTGAAACTTCATAGTTAATGGAGAACACCAAAAAATTTCCACTGATTCTCTCCCTCTGATATACTCAATAATAATTTATAATAATAATATTATT
Source organism: Ploceus nigricollis (assembly GCA_013399945.1). Classification (NCBI taxonomy): domain Eukaryota; kingdom Metazoa; phylum Chordata; class Aves; order Passeriformes; family Ploceidae; genus Ploceus; species Ploceus nigricollis. The sequence goes on from VXBC01005328.1 coordinate 293,942, forward strand.
ATTATAATAAAATTTCCGCTGATTCTCTCCCTCTGATATACTCAATAATAATTTATAATAATAATAATAATATTGTTATTATAATAAAATTTCCACTGATTCTCTCCCTCTGATATATTCAATAAAAATTCACCTTTCTAATACCCTCCCAGACCCTGGGCTTAGGCTGCACCATCAAAGAGCCCCTTCAGTGGTCCTGCAGCTCAGGTCTGAGCTGTTTGAGGTTTTGTGAGTTTTTGGCAAAGTCTGGTTTGGGTTCACAGAGCTTGGCTGCTAATTTAGGGCAGAAAAGTGCATTTCACCACCATTTCAGATGGTATTGTTTTTGTCCAAGGGGTTACACAAAACCAACATATTTTGGTGCCCTGGGGAGCTCAGGACACCTCTGACAGAGCCCAGACAGGAGCTCTATTTATTGACATCTGTATATATAGTTCCCCCACACCTTCTCAAGGGCTTGTTTTTCACTCCATCCTCTCTCCAGGTTTATTCCTCACATTCCCTCCCTCTTGTTTGTCAGAATTTAAGTGAAACTCCAAGTGATCTGTGTTTTGATTTCTGTAACTAAGTAAAACTGAGCAAATGGAGTACATCCACTATCCTATTTAATTCCCCCAAACATTCCAGCTAAATTAAATGGAGCTTAGGTAGCAGGAAGTTGCATCTTACAAAGAAAATTGGAAAAAAGAAATATGTATAAGCCATTAGGGATATTTTTTTACTTAGTGCATCTACTGATTGCAGCTGCCCCTGGATCCCTGGCAGTGTCCAAGGCCAGGTTGGAGCAGCCTGGGACAGTGGAAGGTGTCCCTGCCCATGGCAGGGGTGGCACTGGATGGGCTTTAAGGTCCCTTCCAACCCAAACCATTCTGAGATTCTGTGATTCCATGATTCCACTGAAGATTCAAAGCACATCAGGTTCCTCTGGTACAGTCAGGGCTGCCTCAGTTACCCTTAGGGATTTTCCCTCAGGGATTTCTTTTTCTTTCACAAGCCCTGGGGACCACTGGAGTGACTCTAAAACCTCTCCCAGGTCACAGCACTGGCATCAGTCATAGTCAGGATCAACCAATAATCGACAGAATCCCAGAATAGTTTGGGGTGGAAGGGACCTTAAAGCCCATCCAGTGCCACCCCTGCCGTGGGACACCTTCTACTTTCCCAGGTTTCTCCAAGCCCTGTCCAGCCTGGATTTTTTTTTTTTTTTTTCTGCTCAGAAGAAGATCCGTGGTTTCAGGATCTGAGAGGCAGCAGAAGTGGAGCAAGGATCAAGACATTTTTTCCACTGGAATTCAAGAGTGGAGATGATCCCAGCCTGCCCCACTGCAAGGAGGGGTGGGGGACACATCCCCACTCCCAGCCTGTCCCAGGAGTTGCCAGGACTGACACATTTCCTTGCAGCGCCTCAAATCAAAGGAATTGCCACGTTTTTCCAGAGGGGAAGGCACTCCAGTGGAAGCGGAGGGAGACAGGGGGATGATTCACAGCTTTCCCGAGGCGCCGCTGTTTTCCCAGCCAGCTCTGCAAGCCATTTATCATCCCTGATCCCTGGGGACGCGGATCCTCTCCAGGGAGCGTCTCCCTTCCCTCGTGTCCTGCCTGCCAAACCCCAGCCCGGCCATGGGAGCAGGAAATAATTAACCCACAGCTCGTTTTCCTCTGCCAGACCCTTCGTCCTGCCGGGCTGACCAGGGACATCGGCTCGAGCTGCTGCAGGGACCTGTGCCCTTCCTTCGGGGGATAATCAGGAGCAGAGCTTGGAGGAGCTGCTGGGAAGAGAAGGAGAACTGCTCCTCTTGGGAGCAGCCACACCGCACTGTGAGGGGCACACGGGGAGATGTGACATCACCGTGGCTCCCTAATTAATTAATTAATTAATTAATTAAGTTCCTGCTTCAGCAGCCGTGCTCAAGCCTCACCATGGCCTCACCCAAGCTCACGTTCCCTGGGGTGAGCTCTGCAGATGAGCCAAGAGCTGCTGGGAGGGGGAATGGCAGGAAATGCAACTTGGCAGTCAGGATTATCATGGGATCATGGAATGGTTTGAGTCTGGAGAGGCCTTAAAGCCCATCCAGTGCCACCCCTGCCATGGGCAGGGCCACCTTCCACCATCCCAGGCTGCTCCAAGCCCTCTCCAGCCTGGCCTTGGGCACTGCCAGGGATCCAGGCGCAGCCACAGCTGCTCTGGGCACCCTGTGCCGGGGCCTGCCCACCCTCCCAGGGAACAATTCCTTCCCAATATCCCATCCATCCCTGCCCTCTGGCACTGGGAAGCCATTCCCTTGTCCCATCCCTCCATCCCTTGTCCCCAGTCCCTCTCCATGTTTCTTGCAGCTCCTTCAGGCCCTGGAAGGCCACAATGAGGTCATCCCAAAGCTTCTCTTCTCCAGACTTAACAATCCCAATTCTCAGTCCCAAGGGAGAAGAGCACAGAAATCCCTTCCTGCAGCACATCTGGCTGTAGCCAGACCTCTTTCTAATACATGAGAGTGGTATTGCAGAATTCTGCTCTTTCCCATATGTTGGGGGGGCGGAATAAAAGGCAAACAAGCAAAATAAAATCCAATCACACAAAATTCCTCCCTTGCCTAATTTCTCACCAAAGCTTGGAGATGGCGTAGGCAGGAGATAATTAAAAGCATGAGGTCATGATGCTGTGCAGCTTCTTCCCATGGCCTAGGACTAATTAAACAGGAGTTATTTTTTTATAATAATTGTTATTTACAGGACAAATTGTGCTTATTCTACAAGTGGCACCTTTACATGAAAAGCCAGGAAAAATATGTTGCTTTCAACTCTTCTTTCCAACTCTTTTCCTCAACAAACGAGTCTTTTCCAACTCCTTCATGATTTTGCTTTGGGTCTGGTCATTGCTTTGCTTCCTTCCCCTGTAGGGTTTTCAACAAAATATCCCAGACCATGAACAGCAGCATGTCCTGCAAACCCTCTGCAGTGTTTCCATCCAGATTTTCCTCTGCCACCCAGCTCCAGCGTAACGAAGCTGACGTGGTTTTAATTAGTTTGAAACTCCCTATTAGAAAATACAGCCATGTATTTCCAGTTCCATGTAAAACCCAAGCTGGAGCCGTGTTCCCAGCCATGGGCTTGGTTTGGTTTGATCTGTGTAAATCATTTCCTGTCTTCCCAGCAGTCTGTCCTGGTGTTCCCTGAAGAACGACGTTGGTCCAGCATTCCAGGAGAAGTGGGATGTTTTCTCACTGTTTCCTTGTTGGTGTGTTTTATGGGATGTCCAGGAGAATTCTTGCCTTGCAAATCACTGTTGCTTCCTCTCTAATGAACTCTCTTATGATCCTCAAATTTCCATTTCCCAGATTTGCTTTTCCCTCCTCCAAAAGGTGATGATGGAGAACAGGACATGGAAGGGAAGCTGTTGGATTACAACTTATCCAGTGGCTGTGGGAAGATTTGTAGATGCCCATGGCTGAAAAAGCACAGCAAAAGCCAAGAGGGTGCAGAAAGAGAAGTCACAAAGTTTTATCGACAGCCTGCACGCTCGGCATGGAAATTGGTGTCAATTTTGTCCATATTTTCTGAAAATAACTAGGACAAAAGAGTAAAAGAAAAGCAGGAAGAGCAAAAAGCAGATACCAGATGGGAGAGGAAAGGAGATCACCCATCCCAGATCCAGCATCCACCCAGGTGTTCAGGGCTCTGGGGTGCCACCCCAGCTTTGGGGGTACCGTCTTACAGGTGTTTTCCCCACCTGGGGTTGGGTTTCCTGCTCTTCCTGTAAATAAGTGAGCACGTGCAGTCCATTTTTCTGGATCTTTCTAGAGATGGGGCTGGGGGCCTTTGAGGTGGATGCCCAGAGCAGCTGTGGCTGCCCCTGGGTCCCTGGAGGGGCCCAAGGCCAGGTTGGACAGGGCTTGGAGCAGCCTGGGACAGTGGAAGGTGTCCCTGCCCATGGCAGGGGTGGAATGGGATGGGATTTAAGGTCCCTTCCAACCCAACCCATCCTGGGATTCTGGGATTAACTCCTTACTGCCCAGGCTTCTACAAATGTCTCCATGGATCCCATCACTCAGCCTTCAGCTTGGAGATCCTTCAGGAGTTTTCATGGCTGCCACGGGAACGGACATTTACACAGGATGGGTCTGGCAGCTCCCAGGCACCAACCAGGGCTACTCCAGGGTTTTTCCAGATCTTTTTGGTGGAGACATAAACTCACATCCCTCCTGCAGGGCCGTGCCCTGCATCTCCTCATCCCACACCGGTGCTGTGATGGTGGTGTGACGTGATGGTCCCCAAAGAGATGCCACCACATTGTGACACAGGGGCCAACGCCCAACCCTGCAGTGTGCTGGCTGCTCCTGGAGCAGCCACAGCATTTCACCCCCTGTCACTGGGTCAGAGATCTCTCAGACATCCCTCCCTCCTCGTGGAGCAAATCCCTCCAGGCCACCAAAGGGAAGGGTGTCAGAATCTGTGTATTTAGATGGCATTTAATAATCTGGGTATTTAAATGATTCTGAGATTGTAGAAAGTCTCTGTCTTTCAGCTCCACAGCCAAAGAAGAAGTCAAAATTCGTCTGTGCTGGTTTTCAAGGTTGTNGAAAGGGACAGGGATAACTGTGTTGGTGATCCCACAGGCTCCCTCCCTGTCTGAGCAAGGCAACCCTGCCTTTAAACCAGGCTCCAAGCGAGCTGCCTGCCGGATGTTGCAAGGCAGAGCTCCTTAATGAGGCTGACAGGGATTTTTAATGTGGTGATGGCTGGCCCTGGCAGTGGCACAGACACCAAGACTACAAAAGAGTCACTTCAGTGCCAGGAGCTGCCACTGTGCCCCATGTCACAAAGCCCCTCTGCCACAGGGATGAGGACACTGCAAATAAACACTTCTGGGGAACTCTCTCTCCTTAAATAACACATTTATAGAGCATCCAGATGTTGGTTTAGCGCTTAACGAGTGTGGGAGAAAACAAAGCTTGAAGGGCTGGGTTTGGTTTGGGTTGGGGGTTATTTTCTCTCCTTGATCTCTTTTATTGAGTGTGTACAAACAGAGTGACTAAAAAATGTATAGGAAATCCATGGATTTCTCTGTGTGCCAAATAGGACTGGTCTGAGGGGACTGCTGGGGTGAAGGTGGGGGTGGGAGGATGACCCCCATCCCTGACACTTTGGGACAGTCTTACCCAATTTATTTACAATTTATTTATTTCTTGGTTGCAAGAAGCACAAGGGGGAGGTGGAGAGAACAGCTCTCCAAACCTTGATAATGAGGTGCCAGAGATCCTGAAAGGATATTTGAAAACTGAGTTTTAGAACTTCAACCAGAGGTTTTTAACCAGCACTTCATGTTCTCCTGCTCCTTCAGGGACACCTTTGGGACTGAGGTGTTCCAGAGGGTCAGGGACCATTTGTGAATTGAGAGTCTGGACCCACCCCTGCACTCACCAGGCACAGGAGAGGGCAGGGATAATTCTCTGAACCCCAGCACCTCCATCCAGAAGAGCCTGGGAGCGTTTTGGAGAAGCCCCTTATGATCCCAGGAAACTGCTTGGAGTGAGAGCAGTGTCGGGAAGACAGAACTTGTGTTTTAATGAGATTTATGGAGAGGAAATCTGGCTCCTTAATCTATATTTCCTCCTGGAATAACTCATTTTTTGTTCTCCTCACTCCCTCTGTTCCTGGGGTGGGGGGAGCCCTCATCATGAGGGTTCTGCCGTGGGAGAAGCAGGAACAGTTCCTGTTGGTGCTGCTGGTGTTGCTCTCCTCTGGGGAGCAGCATCACCTTCCTGGCCATTTTCCTCCTTCCCAAGCCTCCCTCCCTGCTTTTATGGGATCCTGCAATCGCCCCAAAGCATCTGCAAGGGTGAGCAGTGGTTATTTCTGTGTGCAGAGAAGAGAGAAAACAAACAGTGGACGCATTTGCAAATCCATTTTTGGGCATCCCCAGCCCAAGGAGTCGGCAGGAGCCTGGACATTCCCAGCCAGCGGGAAGTCATTAAACTGCTTTTAATTCCCATTGCTGCTGGGATGTTTTGGAGGATTCTTGAAAACACTGGCAACCACAAACTGAGATTAATACAACCCCACTGATATGGGAGCTGCTGCACTCTTCCAGATTGAAACACAGCCAGAAAACACAGCCCACAGGCACTGGTGTCCTCCAGGGGGGACAGCACTGGGCACTTCCAAAGGAAAAACTGGGATTTGAGGCTGCACTGCTGCCTCTGCCACCACTTGCCCAAGTTTTGTCTCCATGGGAAACTGCCCTGCCTAAAACCTACCACATAAAACCTACTTTGCAGATGAGAGGGGAAAGCAAGTCAAATGCTTGGCTAAATTTGGCAATTCTGGGGTAGTTTTGGGGGACAGGATCATCCCAGTCCCTTCCCTGGGGGCTCCTGGAATGTTTGCCATCAGTTTCTGGATGAATACAGACCCTGAGCCTAAGTCCCAGTGTCTGGAGGGATTTCAGACCACAGCCAAGGTGCCTGGAGGATTTAGATCCCTTTAGATCAGGCTTGGGATTTTCCAGATCAGTGTTTGGGGTTCAGCTTTAGGCACCAAGATGCATTTTTGAGCTGGTTTTAACTTTTTCAAGCTGGTGCTACATCCCTCAGCTTCCCTGGGGTGGGGGAACCATGGGGCACATCAGCTCATCCACACAAAGTTGGATGTAAAAAGAACCTGAAACTTGAACAAGGATTTGAAAATCTTTGTCTGCATTTGGGGGTAAAATCACACTTCCCATCTCTTCCCAGGAAACCATCCTATCCTACAGCCCAGGAAATGATGGCTGAGCCTTCTCCATGCTGAGCTTGGCCCATTCCAGCCTGACCTTTGGGATGCTGCCAGGCACCCCCAGTCCCTGCAAGGCTGTGCTGGATCGATGGCTTTGGGATTTGGGTTTTTCTTCTTCACTTTCTTTCCCTCCTTGCCCCAAAACATCCAGTTAGAAGTCGTGGCTGGGTGTCCAGACGTTGTGGATTGTGTAGAGATGGAGCAGAGGTTGAATTCTTGGCTTTGGGTTTGGGCTTGGCTTTGGGTTTGGATGGGGGTGGCCATTCTCGGGGCGGAGGTGGATTCACACGAGTCAGAGCTTTGCCTCTCCCCCCACAGGCAGCATCCAGCACCACCCACTGAGCCACAGCCATCCCAAATCCCATCCTCTGGAGCCTCATTCCTCATCTTCCCAGCTATCCCTGCCATGTCTCTGGGTCTGAAGGCACCGCTCCCACCCTACACTGGTCACTCCCAGCCCCTCAGCCTGTGCGTCTCTTTACTTCATCCTGAAGTTTGCAACGTTTAACCTGTGCCTTTTGCCTTTTTTTGTGAGTAAGATCCATATCCTGGCCTGAGTTTCCCTTTTCCCATGACTAATTCCTGAATTTTCCAGCTCTCATTTGTGCTATGTCAGAATCACAGAATCGTGGCACAGTTTGGATTTGAGGAGACCTTAAAGCTCATCCTGTTCCACCCCCTTCCACCACCCAGGTTGCTCCAAGTCCCATCCAGCCTGGCCTTGGACTCTTCCAGGGAATGGGGCAGCCACAGCTTCTCTGGGCACCCTGTGCCAGGGCCCTTAATTTGCCATCTGACTGGCTGGATCTCCTCCAAATCAGGTTGTTTGCTCTCCTTGAATCCTCATCCTCCAAAGAAACCCAAGGCAGGATGCTTATTTCAGAGCCTGCCTGAAATGTCAGAGGGATTTAAGGAAATTCTTCTTGCAAAACCTTTCTGGAAAACACCCCTGCATGTGGGCTTTAAAAAATAATGCAGAGTTTATTTCTGGGGACACTCCCCATGCAACATCCACAGCACCAAACTCAGCAGATAGGCTCCGTGTCCCTCTTTTTTTCCCCCCCTTATCTTGTAGGAAGCTATTATATCCTCACTGCAAAATCTGCCCTGGAGTCTGGCAGAGCAGGACGAGGAGCCGTCGCTTCCAAATCAATTCATGGTGGTCTCGAGCTCTGTTTTTGTTCTGGCACATTAAACAGAATGAAGACATATGTCTGAATTTAAGACATCCTTTGGCTTCCCTGTACACATGAGCCAGCCGAGAAATTCGAACTATTTCAAAGCGCTACGAAAAAGAATTGTAGACACATCCTTTTGTTTAGGCATCTATTTTTAATTATCCTGCCTTTTAATATTCCTCTCCATTTGAGGATAATCAGGGAAAATAGATCCTGCTGGGCATTGTCATGCTTAATAAAAGTAAGGCTGAACATCTGCAAATTTGGCGACAGCGTGGCGCATCTGATGCACCAGCGGCCGAGCTGCATTCCCGGGTAATTATAACCCCACGTGCAGCTGGAAGGGTGTAATTCCCTGTTTACATCCATTCTAGCACTTCTCCCAAACTCCTCTGGCTTGGGGTGTTAAAAATTTGGGAATGGGGGTGTTGTTTTCTCCCCCAGTCCATGGAAGGTGGAAGGGCAGCAGAACGGAGCGTTGTCTGCCACTCGGTGAGGGATTGGGATCCAGGGAGCAACTCGTGCGAGGCAGGGCTGGCGTTCCCAAAATTAGCGCCGTTGGAATTAAATCAGTGAAAGTGAGAGCAGGCTGCAGGCTTTCCCTCCTCCTATTTATTATTTAATTTTTCTTGGCAGAGCAAACCCCACATCCTGCAGTGGCTGCCGCGCAGGCTTAGCTGTGTTCTGCGAAATTTCCCCGCTGCTCCCAGGGAAATTATGGCTTTTTCCCCAGGGAAAACACAGCTTTGCCCCCAGGGAAAACACGGATTAGTTCCACCTGTCCCTTGGCAGGATGCAGAGGCAGAGGTGATGTTTTCTCCATCACCCCAAAGCTGGGCCATCCTGGCCTGAGCAGGGCTGGAGGTTGGATGTAAATTCTGGGGAATGTCCGATGAGTGTGGGCACACGTGGGAGGAAAACAGGGAATTTCTGTCCGTGGGGCAGCTGTTCACCTCCTGCTTCACTTCCCACACCAGGTTCTGTCCTTTCAGGGCTGGGGAAGAGGGAAGGCAGGAGGCAGGGAAAAATGACCAAGGAAAGGGAAAAATGCACGTTAATGTGTTCCCAGCCCCGCTAAACATGCAAAGCTCAAACCTCAGCAAATCCAAACCTCCCTCTAAAGCACACCTTGCTTTTCCACCAGAATTCCCCACTCCAGAGCTTCTCCCAGAGGCAGAATTTAATTTATGCCTGATGGGAGGGAGTGGATGGAGGACATGACACATCTCTAGATGATGTTTTGGGGGACAGGGGTGGCCTCCTGCCCTAAATCAGTAAGAGATAGGAAGAGATCATTTTTATGCTGCATCATAATTCTATCTCCAGAAAGATCTTAACTTTTTTTGGGACCAAACTCTTTATGTGCCAAAAAAACATCCCAAGCTGTAAGGAGAAAATGAAGGGGGTGAAGAAATAAAAATATTGTGCCCAATAAAATGGAGGTTTACTGGTGCAGGTCTCCCAACTGGCTGTCAGAAGCTGCTGAATTATTTCCTAGAAGGTTGAGAGTGGAATCTCTGCTAGGAAAGTTCAGTCCTGACATTTTGCTAGGCGTTTGAAGAATTTTTGCAGCCTTTCAGTACCTGAAGGAGGCCTAGAAGAGAGATGGAGGGGGATTTTTTATATGGGAATATAATGCCAGGACAAGGAGGAATGGCTTCAGACTGACAGAGGGGAGGGTTAGATGGGATATTGGGAAGGAATTGTTCCCTGGGAGGGTGGGCAGGCCCTGGCACAGGGTGCCCAGAGAAGCTCCTGGATCCCTGGAAGTGTCCAAGGCCAGGCACCCCGGGACAGTTGTTGGCACAGGGGGTGGCACTGGATGGCCACTTCCAGCCCAAACCATGCTTTGACTCTGTGATTCCATGCCCTGATGCTTGAACTCTTTGGAGCACAGCCCCCAGATCTAAACATCCCCATCCCTCCCAGTGACTTCTAAAGAGAACACAATCCTCCTGTGAGGCTCACCCTCGGCCTGGGAGCTGCCTCCTCTCCCAGCCCTGAACTTGCAGCTCTCAGAGGCTCCAGGAAGCCGCCCCAGCCAGGAGGGAGCTGAGAGGCTTCATTAGAGCATCCCTGGCAGCACGAGGCAGCGCCCTGCCTGCTGACATGTGCTCGGCAGCTGCCTGGCTGCACTCTTGAAAGGACGCCACGAGCTGCAGCTCCAGATGCCGGCGCTCCCGGAGAGGCCCAGCGGTGGACGCCACTCCGGCTTGTCCTTGGCTGCTGCGCCAGAAAGGAAAAGGGTAATAAAGGAGCTGGGGCTGCAGCCTGGGGGCTCACATCAGCCCAGAGCCAGGGAGGGAAGTGATGCTGGAGGTGCAGCCACAGTTGTTGCATCTTCCAGCAAGATGGGACCTTTGGCTGCTCTGAGCGCCTCGGTGCGCGACGCTGAGGGAAATCCACGGGGTCAGCTCAGCAAGGATGAGGCACAGCGGGGATTTGCAGTGGGGATTTGCAGCTTCCAGGGCCTGTCTGGTGCTCCAGGCTCCCATCCCACGTGGTGATGAGAGCAGCAAGTCCTGGCAGGGAGTTTGGACCATTCCTGGTCACAGGAGGTGCAGTTTCTCTGATGCCTGCAGAAGGCTGACCTAGAACAGAGCTAAAGAATANAAAGCTGAAACCTGAGGCATCATCTCCTTGTGGATGCCCTGGGGGTTTGGGGATAAAACCGGCTGGGGTGGGTAGAGGCAGGCCAAGGTTTTAGGTCTATTTTATGCAAACTGTAGCTGTGTCCTGTGGCAGTAAAAGAACCTCCCATCAGTAGCCAAGCTTTAGAAACCTGCCCTAAAGCTGATGTGCATTTGTGTGTGAAAAACATTTTCAGGCAACATTTAATGTTGGAAAAAGCCCTCAAGATCATCGAGTCCAGCTGCTCACTCAGCACCACTGAACCGTGTCCCCAGGTGCCACACCCACACCCCTTCTGAACACCTCCAGGGATGGTGACACCAACACTGCCATGAGCAGCCCAGTCCAGTGCTTGACAATCCTTTTGGTGAGGAAATTTTCCCTAATATCTAATCTGAACCTCCTCTGGCACTACTTGAGGCTGCTTCCTTCTCAGTTTGTTCCCTGGGAGGAGAGACTGATCCCTGCCTTACTACAACTCCTGTCAGGAGTTGTGCAGAGCCACAAGGTCCCCCCTGAGCCTCCTTTTCTCCAGGCTGAGCCCCTTTCCCAGGTCCCTCAGCCTCTCCTGGGGCTCCAGCCCCTTCCCCAGCTCTATTACCCTTCTCTGGACATATTTCAGCAAGTTTTATTCCAGTTCAAAGTGCCTGTGCCCTTCAATTCCTACACAGCATGTGTTCATGACTCTCCATCACGGCTCTTTGCATCAGAGCTGTACCAGGAATACTTTGGAGGTGGCTCCCAGTCAAGTCATGCAAACCTTGCCTCCCCACTGATGTGTCCAAGGGGTTTGAGGTGTGTTTCAAGGCCCGAGTAGTTGGGCAGAGAGGGCAGCATGACCAGCAAGGCTCCTGTTGCTCCTCCTGCTGAAATTCCAGGTGTAGGATCCCACCCTGGGTGTATTCCCCCGCTGACCAACCACTCATTAGCTGCAGTACAATCACACAGAAAGCTTCCACCACCTCCATCAGACCCTAGAAACACCCGAGGGCAGCATCCCAGCTCTAACACATCCTTAAACCAAGCCATTATCCTTTCTCCGTGGTGTTCTCAGGGCAAGGGACACGACCTCACTGTGCTCCACACAGGAGGGAGGGACTGGTCCCCTGGGACAGCTCAAAAGAAGGTTTGATTATTGCTGATCACACCCAGATCAGATATCTGGAAACAGGTATGGACTGACCCCAGATGTTCCCATCCTTTGCTCTTGGTTTCCTGGGCTTTGCCCTCTTCTGTAGCAACAGTGAGAGATGGGCAGGACCCTTCCTGCTCACGCTAATTTGGGATCAAACCACCACCAAGAAGCCATGAGTTATGGTCCTTTGAGTTCAGAGCCTTGCACTGAGCAGCAGGGAGCAGCTGGCATATGGAAGGAAGGTGTTCCCAGGACCAATTTCTTTCCCTGAGGGCTGCTTGTGCCATGTTTATCCCATTCCCTGCTTCTGGCCCAGCAGCTTTGTGCAGCATCTCTCCAGGCAAAGCACCTGATCCTGCTCCAGGTGTGACCCCCTGCAACACAGCCACAGCCAGGGCTGTCTTCCACGAAATCTCCTTCCCTGGCACACTGGGAACAAGCCCAAGGAGCCAGTCCCAAGCCTTCCACAGAGAGATGTCCCTTGGGAAGAGCCCAGCAGGGATGTGACCATGCTGCAGTGACATTCCTGATATTCCCCGTGCATTAGAGGCTCCTGGATCATCTCCTGCACCCACCCACACCATTCCTAATTTATTCATCATTAAACAAACACAATCAGCCCCCACATTCCAGGCTTGCAGCTAATTAAAACCACCATGGGCTTCGTTATCCCGGCTTTTCCTTGGCTCCACTTTCCACAGCCCAAAAGAAATGAAAAGGAGTCGGTTCTGGCACACGGCTCTTCCTCCTCTGGCTCCGCATTCCTCGGGGTCTTATGGGAATTGCTGGAATTCTCAGATGTTGTTAAACAATCAGAGGGCAAATATTCCATCCCCATCCCGATTTTCCTGGGATGGCTGTGGTGGCAGGGAACAGCTTCTGTCGAGGGGGCCGAGCCCAGCAGGCCTTGAGCAGCGGTTGCTGGATGGCCACAAATTAGAGGCAGCCAGAAAAACAAAAGAAGGGAGCCCGGACCACAAGTGAGAGGGAGATGAGGATGAGCCAAAGGGAAGGATGATCCAAAGGGAAGGATGATCCAAAGGGAGGGATGTGCTGGTTTAAAGGGGCTTCCAAACTGCCCCAAATCCCCTTCTTGGAATTCCCCCTGATAAAGGCAGCGAGTCCCAAGCCCCGGTGAGGTTCAGTGCCCAGGTTTGGAGCTGCACGATCTCATTTCCACATCTCTGTGGCTTCTGTGCTGCTCAAGCCATCACTTGAGAGGTGGTTCTGAATGCCCAGGGGGTTTGAAAACCTTGTGGAGGCCACGTCAGGCTGTGCTGCCCCAGGAGAGGGCAGAGGTGCTCCTTCCCACCCAAGGTGGCACTGAGGTGGCCTCGGGAGCCACCGGTACCTCCCACCTTATCTGGCACCTTTGGGAAGTGTCACATTCACGGTGCTGCTTCTCCCACTCCCAGCCTGTCGCAATCCAGTGGTGTGGGATGGAGATAAAGTGATTGGTGCTGAAGGAAAACAAAAATAATCGGGGTTTAGCTGGAGAAATCTGTGGGCTGCAAGAAATTTTGTGCCTTATGGGCATTTGCAAAATGTCGATGTCAGGTCTTTAGTGGTGACTTCAAAATAGTTACTGAGAGATTTCCTCCTCAATATTTATTATTTGGATATTGTTTGATTGAAGATGTGCAACTGGCAGTGATTCTGTTGGTTTTTACATTTGTCCTCAACAAAAGAAGGGTGAAATATGGGTTATGCTTATTTTTAAAGGATTTTCAGGTCATCTTTTTTTCCTTTAATTGAAGGTCTGTTGTTTAAAATCACGTCAGGGAGACAAACCATGAGGTGTTAAGCTCAGAGATTCCAATATTAATCCTGCCCGCAGGGACCAGCATTTTACTTCATTGTGAAAATGACATCCCACAACCTCTTAAACAAACACTTTTATTTAAAAGTGAAATTCTTGAATGCAGTTTTTATGTAGTGGCATTTTCAAGGTTTGGCAGTGGTGGATGCAACCACAGAGGTCTTCAAGGGTAGAAGGAGTCAGGTGTGTAGGAGAGGGAACAGCATCTATTGGAGAATCTGGGATTTGGATAAACAGATTTTGGGAAAATCGCCTCTAGTTCTCTTATTTTTCTTTTCCTTCCCTTGCCTCACGGCTTGTCTCCTCCCACCCTTTGGAAATAAACGCTGTATTTTATCCCCCAGCACAACCCCAAGCCCTGGTGTTTGCCCGAGCAGCAGGTGATTTCTCCCGGCTCCAAATCCGCTTTTTCCTCCTGTTTTTTCCAACCCCCGTTGCTTTCAGGAGCGCCGAGATGAAAGTCCCCATTAAAACCAGTGTCCCCATTAAGGGACGGCCAGCTCTGGTGGCACTTTCATGTGGCAGCTGCCCTGTTTGTCCCGGCAGAGGTTGTTTGTCCTCAGCCTGGGTAATCCCGGCCCTGATAAACCCGCGGGATATGCTGCCCTGGCTTCCTAACAGCTCCCAAATCTCCCAAATTAACACCTGGCCCAGATCAAAGCTCTGGCGTTCCTTTCTTCGTGCCCTCACCTTAGGCACCGAGCCCGCTCCGCCTTGAGCTCGGCTTAATGGTTAAACTCCCGCGATGGGAGGCACCGCGTGCCTGCCCGCGGGCATCTCCCAAAAATCATCCGGGACAGGGAATGTTTGCTCGGACAGGATGGAGATGACACGCAGCAATTTGATTTTATTTTGTCCATTGCCCGCCTGAGTTTCTAATAAAAGCAGGGAAATCATCCCAAGGGTTGTGAGTAATGCATTCATCATTTTTAATATTTAATACCGAGCTGTAATATCGACCACGATGGAAGGGATATTCCTTGGGATATTCCATCCCAAGGGATGTTCCTTGGGTTTCCCCAAAAATGCCTTCCAAAGCCATGGACTGAGTTTGTCCTGTAGGACACACCAGAGCTGGGCAGGTCTGTGTGCAGTGGGCACACACAGAGCACTTGCACGATCAAATTAAATCATTTTTAACTAAAATAGTGTTTTAATTTCTCCTAGGACCTGCAGTGGAGCACATCCCCGTGAGCAACAGCACTGTGGGTAAGCACTGTGTCAGAAAAAACAGCTTCAGATAATGGAAGGTGACATCAGAAATCACTCCCAGAATGTGGCATACTATAAATCTATTTCCAGATATTTTATACATTTATTTATATTTATATATGAAATGAGGTGATCATAGAATCCCAGGGTGGTTTGGGTTGGAAGGGACCTTAAATCCCATCCCATTCCCACCCCCTGCCATGACAGGGACACCTTCCACTGTCCCAGAGTGCTCCAAGCCCTGTCCAGCCTGGCCTTGGGCACTGCCAGGGATGTTTGGGGAGGTGGATCTTCCTCAACCACTCAGCCAGGTCCAAGACAGGGGATGTGGAGAGGAATAGATGAAGACAGAAAATTTTGCAAACTCCAGGGAAATCAAGGTGGCTTTTCAGGCAGTTTCGTCACCTGGGGGGCTCAGGAGGTCTTGAAACCGCTGTTGGGTTTGCCCTAAAGAAAGCAAAATAAAAGGTCCTATCTTCCCTCTCCCTCCCTCTCCTTATGCAGTGTCCCAGTGATTAAAGCATCCTTTTAGGATGTGGGAGATGCACATTGAAGTTCCTCCTTGCCTGGAGGGGTTGGGACCTAATCTCCAATATCAGGAGAGCATCCAGGGCAAAAGCAGGAACAGAAGGAGTGGAAGGAGAGATCTCATCCCACCCACCCANTTTAAAATGACAAACGAAAGCAAGTGTCCTTGTAGGTGATATAGAAGAGAGGCTGGCACCTTCCTTTTTACCCACAGAGGTAAAACAAAATAATACCCTGGTGAAACCAGGAAATTTCTTGACATTTTAATGAATTTTAACAAAACTTTCACTTTAATGAAGGTTTTCCCACGGAAGAGAAGCTGGGGACTTTCCCAGAGCAAGTGAAAGGCTCTGGATGTGGAAGGGAAAATTTTACATTTGTGGTCTGAAGAAATTATTTGGGAAGCAAACATTTGGAGCACAAGGAGCAAACCCTGCCCAGGAAAAACAATGCTGGGCTTGCTTTGGCAGTGGTGGCTCCAAGGTGCCTTTAACCACAAGGAATTCTTCACTCATGGCCTTCTCCTGCTTCCCTCCTCGCAGTAACTCCTGTCCTGGATGTGTGGCAGCAGGAAAAAAATGCAATTAATGAAGAGTAAATTGTTTTAACAATGTTTTCAATCCTCCCTCCCACAATAATAAGGGGGTTCTCCATTTCCAACATGCCAAATTGTTCCTCCAGCAAGTCCGGTGGGTTTTCTAATTCTGATTTGTTCCTCCAGCAAATCCAGTGGGTTTCCTAATTCTGATTTGTTCCTCCAGCAAGTGTAGTGGAATTTTGGATTTTGATCTGTTCAAAAGGCTGGATAAGGGATGTAGGAATGACTGCGCACTAAGCTGGAGGAGGTGATGCCTTTGTGCTGATGGACCTTCCTCTCTGAGGTCCTGCCTTGCTCCTGGCAGGCTGCAGTGAGCTTGGGCTTCCTCTGCAGCCACAGATTCGGTGGTGGGCTCTGGAGCCACCAGGACCCTGGAATTTGGAGCGAGGTTCATGGTCTTTAGCTCAAAAACGAGCTGGATGGATCCTTGGAAGGACCTACTAGGGTACTAGGGATGGGGTTTGGTCACCTCATGTAGTTCCTTGAGGTGTGAAACATCTCCAGGTCCTGTTCCTCAGCGTTCAAGTCCCCTTTGCCTGGAAGTGCAAATGAGGGGTGACATGAATTCCTGAAGGGTTTTTGGGGATGCTGGCGAGGTCAGGCAGTGCAGGGGGATCCTAGACCAGGCTTTTATCTGGAGCTAACCCCAGCAAGCAGCAAGTGGAAGAGCAGATGTGAGATCTTCCTCCTGCACCTCCTGCTTGCCCTTTTGAAGTGGGAGATTAATGACCAAATCAGATTGTTGACTTTACAGGGGCTGGAGCTGGGGCTGATGTCAGAGCGGGACGCTCCAGGAGCAGGGGGACGCTCCTGGAGTCTGCCAAAAGCAGCTAATAAACAAAGATAAATGGAATGTACTTCCAGGTTATTAATGACTTCCCAGCACGGTAATCCCCAGAAACAATAGGGAAATGTTTACCCAGCGGGTTATAGTTTGACTTGGGTTAATGCTGCTCAATTAACCCGTGTGTGCTCCCAGCAGCATCCTGCAGGGACGGATCAAATGGGATGGATTGCCTTGGGAAGGGGGGAAGGAGAGCTCAGCGGTGACCTGGGCTTCCTCCAATGTGTGGAGGCACTGGGAAAAATAGTTGGGAGCGCTCCGGGCGCGGTGCTGCTCGGAGATGAAGCCTGTGTTTATCTGGCCCTGTTTGTCCAGGCTGCTCCTTCATCTTCAAAGCCCTGGGCAGCGTTATCCCATTAACATCCGAGCGGGAAAGGCACTGGGGTGGGGACCTGGCTGGGGGGGACATCCACCCCAAATGTGCCAGTTCCCCGTGCCCAGGACAAGGAAAAAGCTCACCCCACTCTGGTGCTGCCTGTGGGATAAGGATGCTGAACAGCTGCTGCCTGGTCAGGAACTTCCTGGGAAAATTCAGAAGCACATACCTGGCCTTGAGAAACCATTCCCAAGGGATAAAGGGGATCCTAACCCAGGGGTTTTGCTGGAAACGGGAGCTGAGTGTCCACGTGCATGTTCACCCACACCCCAGAACTGTTTTCTGCCCACTGCTGGTTTTAAACACAGGATTTTTCCCATTTGGAAAAAAAAAACAAAAAGGTTTTTTTCACCCATAGCTGCCCAGTGGAAGCACAGCCAAAGCTTAAACAGAGCCACCAAGAAACTGAGGTTTGTTTTTATATTGCTTTTCTGAACATTTGAACAATGTAATTTCAGCCTGTGGTTCAGCTGAAAGCAATCCCAGGACACAGAGCAGCTTTTCCACAGGGAATGGCTCTATAGGGAAGAATTTCCTAATTTTTTCTCCTTCCCCTGCTTTCCTTCCAGACCAAAATTGCTGGGAAAGAGCTCACAAACTCGGGTGCCAAGGAGGAGGAATATGGGGGCTGCAGCAGGGGGGAAAGCAACGTGGTTTTAAAAGGGAAAGAAGTAAAATTTATAGTAAAATTACAGTAAAATTTAATATTTGGAGTAGCCACACAACCCCAGCATTGCTCCCAGCCTTGCCCATCATCGAATGCTGCTCTCAAGGAATTCTCCATCTGCTGCCAGCTGGAGGACGAGAAAATCAGTGTGAATTCCAAGTGCCAGGAGCAGCGCACGTGAAATTAAAACCTTGAGAATAATAAGATTTAATTCGAATAATATAGAATTTCATAATCATAGAATCACAGAGGATTTTATAAATACGGAATTTTATAAATTCTGTATTTATATATTTTGTATAAATTTTATAAATACAGAATGATTTGGGCTGGGAAGGGACCTTAAAACTCATCCCATTCCAACCCCGTGCCATGGGCAGATAATCCCAATGCCCTCTTTTCCCCCTGGCAAGGACACCACGAGGGGCAGTGTCTCATTATTTTTTGTCTGTGATATCCTGGATGTCATTTTTTGGGGTCAAGTCCTCAAATCCCAGCTCCACGGGGAGCTGCTGAGCAGGGCTGTCATTCACACCCCACATCTTCCTGTGGGCTGCTCGTGTCAGGAGGTCACACAGGGAGGGGGGGATTTAGGGGCTGATTTAGATGTTGATTTAGAGGCTGATTTAGGAGCTGATTTAGGGCCTAATTTAGGGGCTGATTTAGGAGTTGATTTAGATGTTGATTTAGAAGCTGATTTAGGGCCTGATTTAGAGGCTGATTTAGAGGTTGATTTAGGGCTGACTTAGGAGCTGATTTAGAGGCTGATTTAGGGCCAGATTTAGGGCCTGATTTAGAGG
>VXBC01005330.1:0-24792 GCA_013399945.1 Ploceus nigricollis
TGTGCCGGGGAGGTTCAGGTTGGGCATTCAGAGGAATTTATTCACGGAAAGGGTGATTAGACATTGGAATGGGCTGCCCGGGGAGGTGTTGGAGTCACCGCCCCGGGAGGTGTTCAGGGAGCAGGGCAAGGGTGAAGGAGAAAGAGGAGGGAGAGGATGGTGACCTGCACAAAGGCCAGAGGGAGGAGCTGCTGCAGGTGGTGTGGGGCTGGCACAGACACCAGGACGTGCAGAGGGGGGATTTTGGTCACCTCCTCGTTTCTCTCAAAGCCCTGCAGTTCTGAAAGGCTTGCCTCAGTTTTCTGAGCTTAAGAGTACGTGAAACACATAGGCACAACAAAAGCAGAGAGAGAAGGGGAAAAAATATTTCAGAAGCCAAGAAAATAACAAATAAAGGAATCAAGCCTAAATCTTGTGTTGCAAGACAGTAAGGGGTCAAGAATGCTGAGGGGAGAGGGAACAGGAAAAAGTTGTTAAGAGGGGAGGGAGGGAGGGCGGAAGAGAGATGGAGGTGATGTGATAGAAGTGAGCAGAGAGAGAGGCTCACACTGAATTTATTTGTATTTCCACTCAAATGTTAGCCTGGAAGAAAACCCCAGTTCCTGTGAAGTTGTGAAGACTGGGACTGCAGGGTCCCTCTTGGGTGGCCCTGGCTGCTGCCAAGCAGCATTACTGGTGAGATGTATTTTAGAGTACACCATGCCACAGCAGGTGTGTGCAATTAGAGGAGAGATCTCCAAAATAGCAGGCGGCTGTCAATTTTTTAGCAAATGGTGTTGCCCTGTTTTTTTCCCTTTGTCCAACTGTGTAGAAATTTATTCTAAGATGCACCATCTTTACAGAAACATTTTCAAAGGACCTGTTATTTTTACCCTTCTGTTGCTTTTTGTGACCAGACGAGGAGCAGAAGGCTAATCCAATGGCCACCAGGGGTGAAATTTTTTTCCCTGAAGAAAAGTAATGAGCTCTAATGAACAAGCAAGTTTCAGGAAACTTTCCACTCTGAAAGCAGAGCGTAAATTTCCTCCTGGTTGGAATTTAACCAAAATTGCAATGATTGCTATCTTTGCGAAATATTATGATTGCTATCATTTGCCTTTTACAGTGCTGCAAAAATGTATCACACCTCAGAACACTCTGGTTTTATAAGTTTGTGTTTACATCTTCATTTTTTTTCAAGAGGAAACTGAGTCATAGTGAGCTTTGTAGTTTGACCAAGTCACACAATCATTGTGTGGCTGATACATTGATAAGGTGTGAGGCCAACTAGCATGATTAGATTTTTTTTGTTCCACAACGTGGATAAAAATTAAATAATTCTTTAAAAATGCCCTCAAAAGAAACAATTTAACCTAATGAGTTGGTGTGGTTTATTTTTTTGGACTAAGTGAACACCTTGTCCCTGAACAAAGGTAAAGGATGGCCAGGCTCTGAGCAACTTGGTCTAGTTGAAGGTGTCCCTGCCCATGGGGGGGTTTGGAACTGGATGACCTTCAAGGTCCCCTTCCAACCCAAACCATTCTATCATTCTATGAAAGATCTTTATCTCCTTATGGTGTAAATCAGAGATTTACCATAAAATGTTTGTATGGTAGAGGCACAAATAGCATTTGGATGCCCCTTAGGGAGGTGGGTTTATTTCCCCCCAATTGGTAGGGGTCAAAAAATAGACATGTTCCCTTGGCTTCTTTGGTTCCTTTCCCAAGTGCCTTTTGCTCAGCGAGGAGAGTGAACTGGCAATGTTCTCCCACAGCTCTTCACCACACAGGCTGCAGCTGGGCTGGGAGCCTGGCTGCTGGAGGAGGGTGGCTTAACCAGCCTGCTGTGACTGCCCAAAGTGGGCATGTGTGTGCTCCTGCCAAGCATGATATCTCTGTGTGCCAGCCTTGTTTTGGGGCAGCTCCACCTCTGGGTGGAGTACGGGCTGCTCTGCTGTAGCACAAAGTGTTTTCCTGCCCTTCCAAAAACTTCTTCCACCCCAAAATGTTCCCATGACTGGCTTTCTGAGTGCAATGAAGGTGCTTTCACTCTGGTCCCTTGTAGTGATCACAGGTCCTGAAATCTCAAATGCAACATGGGCAGGAGTTTGTGCAGGATTCATGTTCAGGATCACAGGCTGCTGCATCCTGCAGCCAAAAAAGCTTTCTCCATTCCCAACTCTGGAGCTAATGGTGGTGTCTCTGTGTCCTGCAAGGACTGCTGACCACAGTGGCTATTATAAACCAGTCAGTCTGGGCATGGAAGCTGTATTGCATTCACAAAGGGCTGAACTTTATAAATAAATTGTTTGAGTGTGCTGTGCTGCTTCCTGTGGAGCCGTATCACTCTTGTCTCCTCCAGTCTGTCTGTTGTGGTGAACCTTGTAGCCAGCTGCTTTGTGAGCAAGGCGCCTGGGGAAATGGAAGGAATGTTTCCACTCCTAAAGTCTGTGATCCTTTGGGGTGGATTTGGCAAAAATAAACCCCTAAATGCCACCACAGACCAAGCCTTCCCTGCAAGACGCCATTCATGGTGCACTGTACGGATCTGACGCATCTTGTCTCATTTTCTGCATGCTTTCACATCAGTGCTTTACCTTCCAGCAGTGAAATGATGTGTGTCGATACACAGAGGTCATAATTTAATTTCTGAATTCCTGCAGGTTATGTAGGAGAGTCCTGGAAGTCAGACTTGTCATATTTAGGGCTGGCATTGTGAGGGGATTTTTGGAGATTTTCTTTTATATACTTTAGAAACAGGTCATCAGACAGTTGGGAGTTTCCTGCCTCTGTTACCTGGGAAGATGTGGCTTTCCCTCACTTTTTTTTGTCATTTCCAGGCTTGGGCATTTGGTCATTGTCCGTGTGGCAGTGGAAGAGCTGGAAGCTGGCTGTGGACTGACTGCACCAAGGTTCAGCCCCTGCCCAGTAACCCAGTACAGAAGATGCATTCCCTGCCTTCTGTTTTTCTTTTGTTCCAACTTTGTCATCCTAAACTGGATGATGCCTGCAGCCATCTGCTGCATTTGGTAGTCTGCGGCATCATGCCGACTCAATTATGCACCGCTCTGGGAGAACAGCAGGCTGGTTTTCTCTTCAGCTTTGAAAGAGTGTTTTTCCCTTGCACAGGAAGGCTTAGGGAAGTAGGAGCCTCCAGAAACAAGCTGCATAAGCTGTTCCCAGCCGTGTCAGGTGGACTCTCCGTGCCTGTGCAGTCCAGGTGTGGTGGGAGAGCTGCCAGTCTGTCACTGTGCCCGAGATGCTGCATCCTGGGACTCGGTGCTCTGATGCCATGGCAGATGTACTCCCCTGTGGCAGCACTTAACCATTTTGCACTTCTAAGCTTTATCACCTCATTTACTTTTCGTGGATATATATTCAACCAAGGGTATTTCTATTAGACCAAATGTTTTGGGATGAGGTGAAATTAAAAAGGAGATGGTGCAAGTGTAAATTACATTTGCTTTTTTTCAAAATAGCCAGGAGAGAAGGGCTGCATAGAGATGATTTGAGCCTTACAGTGGACTCCTAGCAAAGTTGTTTTGTCATGCTTTCATACTCAGAGAGAAGTGACCACGCAGGAGGATTTATGTGTGTGATTCAGCCTGTGACATCAGTCTTCTTCCTGTGGTGGGCAGAGGAGACATTACCAGAATCTGGGTTTAAATTTTTTTTTTTTCCTGCAGATTTAGGATAAATTTGGAGACTCCAGGACTGCTTCGTGTTTTATTCTTTGCCCTCCCTGCAGGTGGTGGACTTGCTGGGTTTCAACGTGCAGCCACTCACGTTTGCTGTTCGAATCCTTCTGGGCTGTCCACAGTGCCCTGATCCTTTTTCCCCTTCAGTAAATTCTCCTCTTCATTACATGAGAATAGGGGTCAGACCAAGTGGTCGGGAGCTAGAAAACAGGGACTTGTGCTATTTACATTTAAGACATTTCTGGCCCCACCAGCTGTTCCATGTGTGTTATTTTCAGAAGGGCAATAATCCACAGGAGGTCAAGAGGGTAGAATTGTGTGAATATATTGGGTGGAGGAAATCAAGACACTTGGGAGTACCCAGGCCTTGTCATGACAGAGAGTCTGGATCCCAGATGATTCTGGCTGGGAGAACTCAAGGAGAGTTCTCAAAGTGCTGCTTGCATGGCTAGGAAAGGCTGCTCAGCTGAGTGTTTGTTAGCTGTTTTCAAGTCATCTGTGTTTACACTGCTGGCAGGACCACCTGTTCTTTTTTTGAACAATAATATGTATGTGTGTGTATATATATATTGCTGCATTTCTGCATTTATTTTTAGCCCTTTCTAAAAACCCCCAACAGGTTTGAAAGATGCTGTGGATTGTGAATGGTGCCTGGCGGCATTGCTCACATTGATGGTTGTCAGAATTTCCATGCCAAATCTCTGCTTTGAAAGGTTTATAACTCATCCTTCTATTCTTGGTCCTGCAGCTCTCATACCCTGGAAAAAATAAAAGAAAATTTAAAAAAACCCAAAACACAAGGAACTATTTAAAAACTACATTTTTCCCTACAGGTTTGTGGAGACTTGTTGGTCTGAACAAGAGCTTTTTCAAAGCAGACATTGAGTCTTGTTGCTTTATTTTTCAGCACCTAATTGCAAATGTGTGGCAGGTCTCTTTAACGTGTTTCCTATGGTCAGATGGAGAAGCTGTTTTGCATATCAGACTGATACAGGCACTGGATGGTGTAAAATGTCGGGGAGCCAACAGCAGTTAGCTCCCCACCACCAGCTCTGAGGAAGTATAAAACCAGCTGAGTTATGGCAGAGCTTGAGCAGTCTCCACATCTGGGGTGACACCAGTTGCAGAATCACAGGGTGAATGCTCCTCTTATCAAGAACTAGCAGAGATATGAGACATACCATGGTTTTTTTACATTCATAAATAAAGGACATGCCTTTTGCTGTTTTGTGCAATCATCAAGAGAAATGCAGTACGGAGCAACAGTTGATAATTTTAGGAAATACATAGTTATCCCTTATTAATGTTATGGTCCATATTTTGGAGGTGTCTCCCATCCATGCAGTGCAAAGCAGGTTGCAGTTGTTAACCTGCACCATTCCCTGGTGAAGTCCTACACACATCCTGATGATTCCTGGTGCCCACCCAGAAGAGACGGTGTTGGGAGGAGATTGAACGCAGTGCCCTGGTGCTGCTGAGAATCCACGGCAGAACAGGCAACAGCACACAGGCACCTGACTCATGCAACAGTGCTAGAAGGAGTGAAGTGCATCTCTTCTGAGGGTTTTCCCAGGTTTGGAAAGCTGTTGGAATGTTGGCTGCAAACAGTACATTTGTATGCAGGCAGTAGGCACTAATTCAAAACACGAAGGTAATGAACTTGAAACTGGGTCCTGGCGCACAGTGAGGAGTGTGGAGGGAGCACTGGGAACTTGAGCTAAATCAAAGTCAGGGTAATTTCTCATGCAGCATTCAGCAGGCTGTTCAAACTCAGATTACTTTTTGGCAGATGGGAATAACACTTATTCCCTGGCTCTGCAGGAAGGCTGTGAGGTAGCAAAAGTACATGCAGAAAGCTTTGTATGTGCAAGAGCTCAGCTGTTTTTTCACACTATATTAGTAGCTGTTTGAGTGACAGATACAACCTTTCCTTCAGGTCTTTTCTGACAGCTCTGGACCCTTATGGTTATGAAAACACTGCTATTACAAAATGGAAATAGTTGGGTTGCTTTTGTGCACGTTGCATGGGTACACACACAGTGTTGCTGAAGACACAGAGTTTAAACTCTTTTATCCTGATTTGTCTTCCCCAGCAACTGATTTTTCTGAGGACACAAAGGTTTTTTATTCTGGTTCCCCTGTACATTTATTGCCTATCTCAGGTCATGGCATTCCTGTAGGCTCTCAGCACCTCCTTAGTGGGAGGCAGGGGCCACTACATTTTTTCAGATGGGAATTTCAGGCAGGCAAAGCCAAAGATGACTGGCCTGCTGTCAGACATAAAACTTCTTGGAGCAGGAACCTGAGGGCACTCTCCAAATTTCCAGGCTGGTGCCTGAGCTGCTTGTCCAGGCTGAGTGTTATCTTTTGCTGCTGTTCTGATCCCATCTGGCTGTCAGCTGTACCAGCCAGTGCTCCGTGGGTATTTATGCTGCTGCCAGTTCTCATGTCTCAATTGGGAGTCATTTAATGCGGGTGACTGAGATTCCTGGAGAGGAAGAATTTGAACTATCCCAGACAATGGTATGGCTGACATAGTTTTTGTCGTAAGACTATGTTTTAGTATTAATTTAAAGGATTGTTGACACACATGAGCTTTTCTTGGGCTTCAGGGTCTGTGGTTTCAGCCATAAAATAGGGTCAGAGGCACAACAATCTTGGTATTGGAGTTTAATATACTTCTCTTGTAAATAAATATAATAAATGGGAGGCGAAACATATGTTTTAAAATTTCCAGTGATGGTGAGATTTTAAGAAAGAGGCAACACAACATTTTTCATGATGCATTTGGCATTTTTGAAGAAAGATTCCTGGTAAAGCCTGACTGCAAGTCAACAGAGTCAACACCTGAGTCAGAGAAAGGAAAGGGGCACGTCTCCCTTAGTAAAAAACTTGATTGCATGTTCTCTTACTCTCAATTACCCTAATTTGAAGTGGGGAGCTAATGAATATTGCTAAATGGTTTGAAACAAACAGCAGCACTGTGGACAAAAAATAGTCATTATGAGCTGCAGTGTATCAACCTCAGTGAATTTTTCACAGATTTGTAGGTTTTAATGCTGGAGTGACTGGTCTGGCTGTTTGCTTAGTGTAGGGGAGAGGACCTTACCCAATAATTTCCAATGGGGTCAGTAACTTCTATTGGTACCAGTGCACACCTTTTAAAACCCCATTACAGTAATTAGAAATTACCTCATCCCTAGACTGTGCTTTCCAGTTGTTAATTAAAATATTACTTCTCATTGTAAGAGTGCTTCTGTTAGAAGAGCAGTCAGCTGTCAGAGATGTTGTTCCGTTTTGCAAGACAGCAGGATTGAAATCCTTCTCACCTTTGTCTCGAGAAGTGAAACAGAGCAAGCTGCAGACTCCCACTGCAGGCAGTCTGTGGTGCAGAGATGCTGGGGGTGACATGGGAGGTGGCACTGCATGGAAGTACAGAGCAGCCAGACCTGTCTGTGTCTGTGTGTCTGAGATGCTGTGGATGTGTGGTGCTGTGAGGTGGATGTGCTCTGCAGCCTCGCTGCTTGCTTAGAAATGCACCTGGTGTGATGGCAGCCCTGATTTGGGGTGTGGCAGGAGTGCTTTGGAGTGTGCCAGGTGTGCACTAGGGCAGGAAAAGGGATAAAGTATCTCATGTTTTTTCCTTTGATGATCTGGAGCTCTCAGGTACCTCACTGTGATGTGCTTGAGTGGTCAGAGATATCCATCAGGAATCAGTGAGGATTATTCCAAGTTCTCTTTCATTTAATGAATGTCTTTGTTGTTGATTTAGGACTGAGCACTTTAATGAACTTTTCAGAAAGTCCTCAAATTTGGCATTTCTCTGGAAATGTCAGAGATTAATCTCGTGAAGCTAGAAATAGGGAGAGCAAAGTGTAATTATATCCTAAGAAAATACAAGGCCACAGAGGGAAAAAATAATCCAAAACTTCATTTCAGAGGAAAAAAACAAGTGAGAAAAGAGTTCTCATGATCTGCAAGGGTTGAAAAAAAATGAATTGAACTGAATGTGAAAAACTAATATGAATTGGAAGAAAGTGCATTTTTCTGTGAATATGCAGCAAAGATGGTGGTAATTTCTGCTATGTATGTGTACCCAAGAGCTTTCTTGAGTCTGGACTGAAGTGGAAGAAAAGCAAGGTGGAAAAGAAACCATGGTTTCACTGGACTACATGATTTTGCAATGTCTAATTTTGGACACTTGTTTCTGAAAAACCTTGCCTGTAGCCTGGCACACATCAAACTGGTTCTGTCAGAAGCACTTTTCAACCTCAAACTTTGTTCCCAGGCTGAAGAGCTGGCACGGCATTTACTCCAAAACCCAAACAAATAGCAGCAAGTTTCTGACCTCCGGCTTGCCTCTTGCTGCTAATCTGATTCCTTTTAAGGGTAGGAGCGGGTGGTTAACATGATTTCTAGTGAAACCCTGCTTGCAGCTGAATATGAGAGTGTTGGGTTTTGCTGGGGCTGTTGATAAAAATGTCATGGCCACACACCCATATCCAGTTTCTAGGAAAATTTTCCAATGTGTCTTTTGCATTCTTTATTTTGTTATATGGCTGACCGTCACTGACATGCCTTCCTAAGATTATGTTCGTGTCCAATAAGAGCATGAAATTTAACTCTCTTGTGGGTCTCTACCGGTTCATTTTGACCCCTAGCTTGGCCCCATCTGCTTTACCCCTTCCTGTCTAAAACAACTTTATCGTAAAAAGGAGCTTTTGCATATGAATAGTGAGTCACAGACCACAATTCTTGAGTAATCCCTGAGCAGCTCCCCGCTGTGATCCAGCCCCAGAGGTGGAGATGTCCTCTCAAAAAATAGCAGGGGTCTGCAGCAGACTTGGTCTTGCTCCTGCAAACGCTGCAGAGGGGTTGTTTTTCTTGCCTGTCATGTGGCAGCCAAACAGAGTTTGTAATACAGAAATGAAAAGAGAAAAAACTGCCTAATCTTCTAATAAAATGTAGCCACCTCGAGGGAGGAGAGTGGCTTAATGCAGCAGTCCTACAAGCCTCAGTCAGGGAATAATTTTAAAGGAATATGTAAATATTGCAGCTTTTCTGCATTTTGCTTTCTGACTTGCTCTGGGGGAATACTTTTTTCCAACGTAGGTGGAATGATTGCTTTTATTCCCCCAGAGACCAGTGGGTTTGTGTTAATGGGTTGGCTATGAAGCCTGGCATGTCAGAGGACAGGGGAGTGGGTTTTATGCTGGTGCTGCAGTGTGTTCATAGAATCATAGAATGGGAATCATAGAACCACAGAATCATAGAATATGTTGGGTTGGAAGGAACCCATCAGGCTCATGAGATCCAACTCCTGGCCTTGCACAGGACACCCCAAGAATCACATCATTGTCCAAACACTTCTTGAACTCTTGGCTTGGTGTTGTAACCACCATTTCCACCAGCCAGTACATCATGGTTCTCTTAGATGTTTGCTATTACTAATCTAAATGCATTTAACTGTCCTTAAAATGTATTTTGGTAGGTATTTATTGCATAAAGTCTCCAGTGGAGGTGTGTTGTTTGGTTTGTGATTGGCTACACAGCACTCCATTGGTTACACAATATTGTTTGTGCTTCCCGAGGGCTGGAGGAACACAGAGCTGCCTCTGGGGTGAATATTGGCCCATATGAATTTAAAATTTGGTTTCCTTGACTGACATTTACTTTCTGAGAACTCTGTTGCCCGTCAAACTCAATTGCTCAAAGGTCTGTGGGAAACCAGTGGTGGTATGTGAATGTGGCCTCAGCAAATTCATTTTTTAAAATGTGACCCAATGTTCACTGGAGGAAAAATGAAGCATTTCTGCATTATTTGGCTGCAGTGAGTCTTACAAGCTCATTTGATCCTCCTTCTTTTTCTGTCATCAGATTTTCATGACAAAGTTATATATGTATGGTATTACAATTCCCGAGCTCCCCAGAAAGATCTTTAATCATCTAGACCATATAAGCAACGAACACTTCAGGCAAAAGCAAAGCTATTAATTTTGCACTTCAAAGTCACAGTTTTTTCCCCCCTACAAACTGTATCTTATAGAGCTGCCACTCTCCATCCTCATTTTCAGTCTACCCATACCTCTGGTGCCCCGCTAACCCGAATCATTGAAATGTTCTTTATTCACAAATGTGTGCAGAACCTGCCATCAGCCCTGTACAGGATCCCCTCCTGTCACCCCTGCTGGGAGGAGGTGCTGGATTCCCTCAGGGACACTTAGAGCCTTCTGGCCGTGCTGCATGGTTGCTGTGAGCCTCCCAAGGGAGCTCCCCTGGGAACAGCAGTTCCCCTTGGCCTGTGTTAGTCCCAGGCTTCCCAGGAGGCAGCAATGCCAGCAGGGAAGCAGGGAAGCTGCTCTGGAATACCTGCCATTGCTGTGTGTCAGGCTCTCTGCTATGCTACGCTGACTTTTTGAGTTCTGAATTTCTGCCTTCTTTGTACTTTGGCCATTTGCAGTCCAGTCAAGCATGGTCTCATTCCTGTGAACACACAGTGCTTTTGTTCTTTGGGCTTTGGGTCTTCCTAATTCCTTGGCCTCAGTGATGTCTCATGGAAAAGTGTTTGAAGGGGGGTTGTGCAGTCTGTCATCTTCCTACCTATTCCCTTCTAACAGTCTGAAACTTTATCAGCATTGAATTTGCTTGAGTATTGTCTTGCCCACATATTCTGAAAGAGGAAACAACTTGCTTGAACCATGTCCTCTAGATCAGCCATTACTTTTAAACCTCTCCCTCAATTTCTGCCTCAAATTTCTCTTAGCCTGCTCAGCTGTCCCTCTGTGCTGTTCATGGAGAAGAACTCAGAGGCATGACCTTGTCTCAGTTCAATACTTTATTAGTTTTGGCATTCTATGTATTTTTAAATATAGGTTTTCCTTTTATAGGATTAAGTATTTCTGCTTTAAAGGCTAGTTGAAACACATTTCTCTGTCTTCCTATCTCAGGCTCAGCAGCTGATCAGTGCAGGACTGTAGATCAGAACTGACTTCTGGCTCCTTCAGACATCAGCTAGAGGAGGAAATGGCTCAAGGTGTGCTGACCAAGGAGATAACTGGGGCTGGCGTCTCTGTCAAATGCTGGTTCCAGCTGTTGCTGGAGAATTCACAGTTCTGAGAGTCTGAGCAGTCCCAGCAGGTAGAATGGGAGAAAAGAGGGGCAAGAACAGAATGAAAAGCTCTCATGTTTCCTCTTTTCTCCCTCTCAGAGCATTGTCTTTGTAATGCTGCCATTTAAAGATTGAGTACCTATCCAAGGACTGAATTTAATACGTAATGTTGATTCAAGTTGCTACTGTAAGATTGTCTACCCATCCATCTGGTACAAAGCAATATATATTAAATCTGTCTGAAAGGACAGGTCAGCCTGTAGTAAATGTGCTCCTATCATGGTGTGACAGCCTGGCCAGCCTTGACAGCGGGTTCCAAGAATCACAAGTTTATGGTCTGTCAGCTAGTGCAAACATCCATCCATCAAATATCCCCCACTTGTTATACCTAGAAGACAGAACCCTGGAGGCATTAAGAAGTGGATGGCAGAGGGTAATTATTTGCTTTGATGCATTCACTCTCTAGGATGAGAGAGAGCTGGGATGGTTGTACTCCTCTGGTCTCAAAGATCACCAAAACCCCACCTGTGAATGTGGTTGGATCACAGAGGTCTGAGACAGCACGGAGGAGATCCTTGTCCTCTTTTTTTCAGCTCTACCTTGCCCTCCAGCAGAGACTGTAGCTCAGAGTTTTTAAAGATTGGGCTATTGCGTGTTTTAAACCACAAACACTTTATTAAACAAGGTCTGTGTTCATGTTCAAACCCCCAAACCACAGCTCCTTAATCTTAAAGGGTCCCTGTAATTTCTAATGCAGTTAAATGTCCTTGTCCCAGTGTCCTCATTGAATTCTGGATTCATTCTTTATGTCCCCTCTCAGGCTTCTGGCTGGGACCCAGTACTTTATTGGTCTCCAGGTTCCCAGCCTGCAGAGTCCCATGGGATGGGAGATTGTGTGGAGAAAGTGAAGAAGGGCACTTCCTTTGGGTGGACAGGGGGATCGAAGGGCAGAAGGAGGGAGCCTGTGGAAGCTGGAAAGTGGGAGAGCAAAGGATAAATTTCAGAGGAAGGACATAACTGAGTGAAGAAAAGGAATTTCTTTGATCTGGGCAAATACATCTTGAGAGACCTGAGTACCCAAAGGATCGCTGTAGTGATGGTTAGCAGTGGATACTCTCAAGGCCTTGTCTCTTAAAAAGACTTCAGGGCTCAGTTACTGCATGGACAAGCAATCAGATGCATGGGGGGGCAGGTTTTGCTTCCCTGTTCCTGCTGAATTGGCTTCACATCACCGGTGTCCTCTCTGGGTACAGAGGTGTGCTAGGATATGCAAGGACATGCAGGGAGCAAGCGTTTGCAAGAGGATGGAAGCTCTGCTTCCTGACCAGCCCCTCCTTCCTTGGTAATGCAGAGGCAGGCAGGGGAGCTGGGGGCATTCCTGTTAGCCAGTCAATCAATCATTTCCTGATGTTTATTATTTATCCCCCGGCCAAACCCTCCCTTCATTCCTGCCACTCTGGGCAATGGGAATTTTTGTGATCTCTGAGAAGCAGAGGCTGGCGTGGTCCCTGCTAGCAGCTCATTCTCAGCCATGTGAGAGAAGAAACATCCACAAGGAGAGATGGAGTTAGAACTTTATTAGGAGAAACCTAGACACAACTGACTAAAATCTCATGTTAAGGAAAACACACAGGTCTTTTCAGGATTAAAAAATACAAATATATAAAAACTTACAAACAAAAACATGGTTTCCCCCATCTGAGTGTGAATGTGTATTTAAAGGTACAGGCAGCTGTACCAAAGCTGTGTATCAAGAGCAGGGATTCACTTTCAGTGGCCCTAAGAGAGGGAATGGCTCAGTCCCCTCATCAGCTGGTCCCAGGCCATTTGCTTGTGTAGTCCAGTGTTGGGAAGCTGTGGCCTGTGTCTGAAAGGGCAGTGCAGGGTAAACAACAGGGAGCAGCTTGGCTCTGATTAGCAGATCTTTAAGAGAGGGATGTCAGCTCTGCACTGAGGAAATGTATCTGGAGTGGGAGCTGCCTGCAGACCTCATCCACCAGACTCACAGTGCAGCCTCGGGCCCCAGGGGCTGCTCTGAGGGGCTACAGCAGTGGAAGGACATGGTCCATGGGTGATTTCTAGCACTGTGTGTGCTAGGGGTGGAGTGGAGAGGATGGCCTGATGGCAGAGCAGAGACTTGCTGTGAGGACAAATAACTTGACCTGTGCTGGCTGGCAAGCTTGAGAGAGCAGGCAGGAGCTGAATGATGTGCAGGACCTGAGCAGGACTCTTTCTGCTTGTGGAGGATGCTGAAGTGTTTTGGTAGGTTGGTGAGAAGACACAGGCCGTACCTCTTCTGCAGATAAACAGAGGATGCTTTTCTCTCAAGTGGGCAGCTGGCAGCACCCTTTCAGCAGAATTCAGGTTGCTTGAAAGATGAGTTTCAAAAAGGGGAAAACCACTTTGTTTCTACATGATACTTGTGAGATATCTGTTCTCACAAGAGAGTCTCTATTTCTGTTAATGGATGTCTTACTTAGGATTGATGACGTAAGTATCTTGGGAAAATTCCCCAGTCTTCATCAACTGGTCATCTAAGTGATTTCCCTGGGGCCAGTCTGCTGCACTGACTTAGGAATGAGGAAGGGATTCCAATGTTAGACATGAGGCAGCTGTGCACTGGGGACCACAGATGTCCTTATTTATGAGGAGGAGTTGTTATATACACAGTGTCAAAAAATTCAAGTAGGATTTGTTGTGTAGGTAAACTGGTATAAAATATCTGGGCTCAGGTAGAGAAAGAGCCAAAATGAAGCAGATGAGAAAATCTCTCTTTCAGAAAGCTGACTGGTGTGTTTCTGCTCCCTGCAGGTGAGAGAAGCTTCAGCTCAGAATAACTGCCAAGCTGATGTTGCAAGTGTTGAATAGAGACCACAGGAGATGTAGAGGTCCAGTCAGTCTGTTGAATACAGTATTGCAGTGGATGCTCACTGGGCAGGAGTCTGCTGGCCCGTGCTCTACCAGGCTAAGGGTGGGGAGTCTCTAATCCCTGTGGGTCCCATGGTGAAAGTACAGCTGAGGGCTTCATATCTGGAGACTGGTGTCTCTCTTCAGTGCCTGTGGCTGCCCCTGCCTTGAGCTGTGAGAGGTGCTGTCCGGACAGGATAGAGAGAGGATATTGAAACAGGGAGGTTACGGGTGAGAGTTTGGAGTCCGCTTTGCAGAAGTTTTACTGCGTGCTGGGATAGCTCCTCCTCCTCATCCCTGCTGGAGACAGGTCACACAGACAAATCATCCGACCTTGCCTTGCTGCTGGCGCGGCTGGCCTTGCTGAGCCGGCGTTTCTCGTTGAAGTAGTTCTCGGGGAAAGCAGGTGCTGCACATTCACTGGCCACCTCTGGGCTCTCCACGTAGCTGGACTTAATGAAGGGCCCTTCCCCAGCAGCATCCTCCTGGCCATGGACCCTCTCGGTGGCGAAGTTGGCGGTGTTCTGCTGGGAGGCCATCTTGTTGCTGAAGGGGCTGATGAACTTCCCGTTGGGACTCGACAAGCACTGGTTAAAATCCGGCGGCAGGGTGTACATCTGTGCCCTGTCCGCCTGCGGGGCAGACTCCAGCCTGCCGGGGGCTGTGCTGGGGCTGGCTTTGTAAGACCGGGAGCACCTCTCTTTGGCTTTCTTCCAGCCCAAGTGGTACAGCTCGGCCAGGCTGAGGAAGAGGGAGAGCACTGCCACAGCCAGCATGAAGACGATGAACACATTCTTCTCCGTGGGGCGGGACACGTAGCAGTTGACAGGGTGGGGGCACGGTGCCCGCTGGCAGATGTACAGCGTCTCCAGGAAGATCCCGTACAGGACGTACTGCCCCACAATGAAGGCCACTTCCATGGCAGTTCGAATCAAAATGCTGT
The DNA here is from genome assembly GCA_013399945.1 of Ploceus nigricollis. Taxonomy (NCBI): domain Eukaryota; kingdom Metazoa; phylum Chordata; class Aves; order Passeriformes; family Ploceidae; genus Ploceus; species Ploceus nigricollis. Next base: position 14,635 of record VXBC01005330.1, read on the forward strand.
AGACGTAGGTGTTCAGCAGGCTGCCCCTGAGTATGATTTGGCCTCCTGCTTCATCCCAGCCAGACAGCTTGGTCTCCTTCTCTGCCACGGAGCACTTCTGCTGGTAGTATGTGTCACCCCCGTTTTTGTTCTGTTGGGCCTCCATTTCTGCCTCCTTCATCTTCCTCTTCTCCTCCATGCGCACCGTGTGCATGGCGTGGCCCATGTACACCAGGGACGGGGTGGAGACGAAGATGATCTGGAGGACCCAAAAGCGCACGTGGGAGATGGGGAAGGCCTTGTCGTAGCAGACGTTCTCGCAGCCGGGCTGCTGGGTGTCACACATGAAGTCAGACTGCTCGTCCCCCCAGGAGGACTCCGCGGCTGTCCCCAGCACCAGCATCCGGAAGATGAAGAGCACAGTCAGCCAGACTTTCCCCACCACTGTGGAGTGTTTGTGGACCTTCTCGAGGAAGTCTCCCAGGAAACTCCACTCCCCCATTTCTGCTCACCAGGAGGGGTGAGAAGTCTTGAAAGCTGAGCACAAGCCTCTGTTGGGAGAAAACAGAGAGTGGTTCTAAGGAGGGTTAGGAAATGCCCAGCTGGTAATGGATGGAGTGAAATGGGTTTTTTTGTTTTGTATCAGAGGAAATGTTTTTATTTGACCTGAAATGAATGAAGTCTGGTTTGCTGAAAACTTTGTTTCACATCCGCCGGAAACCTTGTATTGTGTTTGGGATTTCTTTTTCTTTTTAAATTCAGCTACTGAAACAAAAAGTTATCTTTTTTTAACATAACTCATCAACAGGCTGCTAAATGAGTTCCCAAAACCTTGAGGTTTATTTTATTTATTTTTGGTTCAGAAAGTTCTTTCACTGTGATCTGCATATTGCATCCTCTGTGGACTGGATAGTTAAAGCAGCATTCATCTGTCTGTAGGCTGCACTCTGGGAAATCCTTAGTGGGCTGATCCCCTGGGAGATAAGAGTGGAATCTACAGCCTGGCCTGAGCAGTGGCACTCAGATGTTGCCTTTGTGTAATACCTGCACCAACACCTGGAATGTGAAGTGTGTGCAGCTCTGGCTTTCCTTTTTGAGCTTAGTGCTACCACTGAAGTGCAGAGGAAACCTTTCTGTTGCCCACCTGCTCCCTGTCCATAGGTTTTGCTTTGGTTTTGCAGTGTTTTCAGCTGCAAGTGTTTCATTTACAAGCTGCAAATGTTTAGGGGAGTGTAAAGACTTTGGTGGGCTGTGCCAGTTCTGGAAACCTAATCTGCTGCCACCCTGTCATACCTCTCTGAGAGGGAACTGCTGCAAAATCTAAATGGTGGGTCTCGCTCCTTCTGCTTTTCTTAAATTATGAGGAAAATTTCACAGTTCAAATGAAACAGACAAAGAAAAAAGCCTCCTTTGAAGTGCCTCCCAAGGACCAGCAACTCCTGGGAAGTGCTGTTGGTAGGTGGTCTGATGACAGGAAAGGTTTGCTAGGCTGGGAGAAAGATTGCAAAGTGGAAATGAAGGAGAGCCTGCTTCACTTTTGTTTCTGACTCTGACTGACTGTTTCTGGCCAAGTCACTTAACCTGATGGATAAAAAGAGAGCTGTGGGTTTAGTCCATTTGTTGTGGGGCTCTGCGGGAGTGCTTGAGCAATCATTTGATCCAGTTAAGCTCACCATACTTACTTTCCCAGGGCATGCCCAGTCTCTCCCTGGTGAGAGTTAAGGGCTGGGTGCTATAAAGTGTGCACTATTACCTTGGAGCTAATGTCCTCCCACAGTCATTCTTTTGGAAAATAGCATTTTAATAAGTAAATGTAAAAATAATCATCATCATGAAATATTAAAAGCACAAGTCAAGGTAAATCCCAAAGCCACAGGGACCAAATTGTTAACTCTCCTTTATTGTTCCTTGTCCTGTCTTTAGGAGCCAATTATTTTTATAGTGCAGAGAACATTTGTGGAGACCAGACACTGTTAAAAGCTGAAAATTTACTGTAGCAATATTGTGTAGATTTCCTGTGAGCAAAAGCTGGAGAACAGATACACTTGTTGAGGGAAAAATATCCCCTCCTCTAGTTATGTGAGTGATATAATTTAATGTAGCAGCACACACCATAATTCATCCCATCGTTTGTTCCTGTGCTGTGTCCAGCTGCAAGGATGGATGGGACAAAGATCAAAAGTTGGATCTTACAAATTCCTGGTGCTGCTGAGGGCTGCCCTGGGGAAGGTGAGGGTTGCCCAGGAAAGGAGACAGGGCAGTGGCCGCTTGCTACCCCATGACCTGTCAGAAGCCATGTGAGCAGGGAGAAGGGACATACAGGAAGCAAAGGATGGGGTTTGGCTCTTTCCTGCCCTGGCAAGCATGCTGCAATCAGGCTGATGGAGATCCTGGTGGCTGCTTGGCATATGCAGAAGCTTTGGTCTGCTGCCAGCCCAGAGCTGGAGGAGCAGTAACACAGAAAATCAGCTGGTCTTTCTGACTCCTCTCATCTGCACTGGTGAAAACTGGTGAATGTGTGGGTCTGCCTTACCTTCTGAAATGGTTTTGGTGCAGTTACTGCATTCTGGAGAAGTTTGCATATGGCTTCATTCCAGGAGCACCACGGGATTAAACACAGGCAGATAAATCAGTGATGGGAAATATTTACAGAGTGTGGCACTGAGATCAGCGTGTTTGCTTTTTTCCCCCCAGAGTGCAGAGAAGGCAACCAGCTACCTACAGCTCAGTGTTACGTGTGTCCAACATCACTGTGCTGTAGCACAGCTGCATGTGTGGAATATTCCTGACAAGGCAGCACTTTTCCAGGTGAGTTTATGTTGTTTACACATGCCTTTTCTTGTTTCGCTTTACTTGGTGGTGTAAGTATGAACACAGCTCTCCCTGGCTGTGCAAAGGCTGTTTTTACTTACTGCCACAGGGAAGTACAATCACAAACTGAGCCCCTCTTCCCACCCATTCTACTGTGTGCAGGTTGTTTGGGGTTTTACAACAGCTGGCTTTCCCCAGGGAAGGCTAGTAAGCCTAGACACTTGCAAATTGTAAAAATCAGGATGTGCAGGACACAAAGTAAAGCAAACATAAGCGCAAGAGGAATCCAGAAATAAAAAACGTTAAGGGATGCAAGAAGAACAGCAATTTACCTGTCTCACACATGCACAGAATATTTCAAGAGGCTGTAAATCAGACGGATCTGAGGCTGGTAGTCATGAGGCTTAGGCTAGATAGTAGGGACATTTCCTCTGCCCTCCCCTGCACAGACTGTCTAAAGAAGGGACTGCCTGGAGGTGCCTCCTGATCATCCTGCTACAGCCCCATAGAGAGCTGAGGTGGCTGCTGCAAGGGCGTAGGTGGCCACAGGGGAACAGATTTTGGAAACCAAGAGAAGGAGTTTCCCTCCTAGAGCACATTTTTTGCTTAGACAGTTGATACTTATTAGCGAGCTATTTTTGCAGCGCCAGACCAAGAGTTTTTGGGAGCATCTAGTTCTCTGCTGCCAGCAAGAAAAGAAGGATTGTCACCTCCTGACAGCTTTTCCTGGCTATGCAGAGCTGCCCCTGACCTAGCCTTTCTCCTCATAGCTTTACTATTCTTGGGAATTTTCCATATAGCTCCTTTTCCTCAGTCCCAGACTACTGTTGCCCTCACATGCTTTGACCTCTCAGCGACTGAGCATCTGCAGCCTTTTATATTCCTAGTTTGGGCTCAGTTGGACAAATCCCATCTCACTCTGGTGTGACTGGGCAAAAAACACCTCTGGGTATTTTTGTGGGGTCTCAGCACCTAGCAGAAGACAGTCTTGGCAGCAGGGTCATGCATATTCACGAGCAGTCGTGGGCTGTGCCACTGCCCTTCCCTGCTTTTTCCTGGCAGCTTTCTGCTGGATCCACACGGGAGCAGGGCGCCGTCACGGGACGCTGGCACCGGGAGAAGCGTGTGTGACACAGAGCAGTGCAGCTTGGCACAAACCCAGCGGCGTGGCCAGCCCGGCTCAATCATCACCTGGAATGTCACTGAAGCTGAGGAGAACTGAGCATCACCCCACAGGCCAAGCATGGAGCCTGCTCAGCTCCGGGCTGCCTTGTGACTGCCAAATTCCACGATAAAAATACCCCAGCGGGGACGGCACCTGCTAGCACGCCAGGCTGGCTCGCCAGCCACGGGCTGCTCTCTGCCATTCCTTTTTTGCACTACCTTTATCTGCAGGAGGGGAAGTGTCTGTTGCCCTCTGAGCAGTTTTGCCCATCCTCTTGGTGATGCCACGTGCCCTGAAGGACAGGCGAGCATTTCACATCGCTGCTGCTCGCTCCAGCCAGCACGCTCATTCTGGTTGGAGCGAGCCAGGGCTCTGATGAACAGCCAGCAAATCCACACCAGAGAGCCAGGAGGGCTGTTCCTGTGCAATCAGCTTTATATGAGTTTATTTCCCTGGGGGTCGCTAGGAAGAAAGTTTTCCCCTCTTCGAGACTATCAGCAGTGATATAAATAGCTGAGCTCAACACTTCAAGCTAGCTTTTCCCACAAGGAAGGTGACAGCAGGTCGCCATCTCTGCGGGATGTTTCTAAAATAAAGTGGAGAGTCTGATTATAACACTGCTTCTGCTCTCCCTTGCTGGGCTCACCTCTTCCCCCTGGCAGATCCCAGGGGCACGTGGCGAGGCTCTCCGAGGAGGGCTCCTTTGTGTGAGGCAAGCACAGTTCCCAGGGAGGGGGAAAGTATCGGATTCAAAGCCATTGCATTTTTGCCCAGTCTCTGTGATTTGCTCAATCAGGTACAAATATGTTTCTCTGGGAATTAATGAGATTTCACAACGAAGTGGAAGACCCAGGATGTTTTAAAAAGCTCACATTTCAGAATGTGGCTATGTGTGGATGCCATGCAAGAAGTGCATCCCTTCCAAGCTACTGAATGATGAGGCAGCTGTCCCCTCTGGGTACTGGACACGTGAGCAGTGACATTGCAGTGGGGCATCCAGGCTGGCTGGGGCATGGTCAGTGCCTAGGAATTGCTCGTGGCTTTCCTCCCTCCAGCTGTGTTATCTCATACAGGTCCAGCCCAGCACGTGGCACAACAGATCATGGTGGGTGTGTGGGCAGACATCTTTGCCCTGTGCTGACACTTGTTAGGCTGAACCCAGACAGGAGTGGGGCCCACACTGCCAAACTGTGCACTCACAGCTGTAGGCACTTGGGAAGGACACTTCAAGCTCTGCACTGGAGGTTGGTTAATGCTGCTTTACTTCAGGATCTCCAGCCCCTTGTTAGTAGCCTCAGCCTCCCATGCAGTGCAGATGTTGTCACCTCTGTCTTGCAGATGGTGGTCACTGGGGTACAGAAGGGACAAACTGCTTGTTTGAGGTCACTGTGTTAGAGACAGTTTGGGGACAGAGCTCAGAGGTTGTGACTTGCAAGATTGTGTCCTTTTTTCTACACAGCACTGCCTCTTAAATCTCATGACAGCAATACAACACTGCTTCTACAGCACATCTGCTTCTACAGACCACAGCCCTTTTCTGCTGTGCCCTTGGACAACACTGACTTGGTTACCCGAAAGAAAACCCTGTCCTGCTGCCCTTCTGTAGAGGGTACACCTGGCAGAAGCAGAGGTGTTTTGTTTTGTTTGGTTTGGTTTGGTTTTGTTTGACACTGTGGGGACACGTGGCTTACAACATTAAATGATGAATAGAGTTAGAAATGCACTGTGCAGAGTGGGTGCAGTGCTTTGGATTACAGAGGGTTTGTGATGCTAAAGCCCACCTCGGCAGCTATCTTTTTGTTCAGAGTTTACTGGCACTGGCTCCTTCCTATGGATATACAATAGATGAGCAACAACCTTTTAGGCATTTTTGTCCAAACACCATCTCTCTGGCTTAATATATGCATGCATGTGCTTATGATAAGTTTCTGCCTGAACCAGGCCAGTTCTTTAGCCAAATTTGTAACTCCGATCTGCACATGAACCTGGAATAAATAGCTTTGTACTTATGCTTTTAAAGAAAAATAATTGACATGTTTGCATAGGTTCCATTCTGGTTCCTTGGGTTCGAAGCCCTGTGTTGAGCCAGTATCAGAGTGACTTTGACTCTAGAGCTGAAATGTCATGGGAGAAGAACAGCTCTGTGTTAACAGCTCTTGTCCTAGAAGACAGACATCCACTGTTTCTTATCTTCCTGCTCCTCCCAAGTTCACTGTAATTTCTGGAAGGGTCATACTGGCATCCAGACCACTGGCCCTACTTGTAGTTGCAGACAGCTTGTTATTCTTGACGAGGTGTGCTTTCCCCCTCCTCTCCAAATGTGGAAAATCTCAGAGTTCACGAAAAAGAGAGTGGGTGAGAAGATAAGGGAGTTGAATGACCCGTCAGCTCCTGCACACACAGGCACACAACCCTGACTCACACAGGGACACAGACAGAGGGGAATCACTCAACACCTTCAAGTGTGTACATCAGGGATGTGTTACACACACAGATGATAATAATATGTAGAATATTTTCATCTGAAGTGATAGTGGAAGGTGCAGACTCCCAGTCAGTTGAATTTTTATTAGTTGTCTGTCCAGAACATCTAATGCTATTCCTCCCCCTGTGCTTTCATATATCCAAATATTAAGGCCAAGCTCTGCCTGATGTAGTCTCAGGAGACCAAGAACAGAAGAGACCTTGAACTCAGATGAGTCAAGCTGAGGGATGAATTTATCCCACTATCTTTGAAAAGCTGGCATCAAATTACATGATAGTGATATCCAGGATTACATTTAAAATACAGGGCACATCTTTTAATTCTCTTGGGATTCTCTCTTAGCCTTAGAGAAATGTGGGTCCCTAGAGACCACAACAGATGTGACAAAACTGGACTTGGGATAAACTAAATGAAGGATCACTGTGCTTTTTCTAGGAAAAAAAAGAACCATAATAAATATTCTTTTAAAAAGAGCCATAAATATTCTTTCTAGGAATAAAAAGAACCTCTCTCTAATGTAAATGCCAGAAACTTAATGCTCTTTCCAGTATTTCTCTTTGCAGAGAGAAGCTGACCTGTATGAATTTGCAGATGAGACTAAATTGGGCAGAACAGAAGTGAGGAGGTAGCCAAAGAGGGCATAGGGAGCTCTGGAAAACAAAAACAAGCTGAGAAATTTGGGGGCTGCTGTAGTAAAAGCTGTCCCTGAGCTCTGCTTGAGAGAAGCTGATCTCAAGCACTGCTCAGTCCGTGGGGAAGGCTGGTGTCAGGAGATGTGCAGGGATGGCAGGCCTCACACTGGGCACAGTACAGCAGCAGTTAAACCTGCCCATGTGGTCTTGGGCTCATTCACAGACTGCATGAGATGCAGCTCGTTATAGTGCTGAAATAAAACAGACTGGAGAAGTAATGGGAGAAGGAGAGAGCTCTTGTTCAGACTTTTCCCATCCTTTCTTCCTTCCTCTCACCCCACTATCTCCCTGCCTATCAGTTCCCCGTGGTTTCCCTACAGTCAAGCTCCCCCAGAGAGCATTGTCTCAGTTTTTTGGTAGTTTTGACTAGCTAACTCTATACAGCACCCAAATTGCTAATTCTTTCAGCCATAGAAAGGGGAAATTTTCAGCCACTATCTATTTCCCACGTATTACTACCTTGTCAAATCTAATTTCTTCTTTCTTTCAAAAAATCTGTAGGATTCTTTTCACACTCCAGCCTCATTGCTGTATCCTTGCCTCAGTCTGGCTATGTGAGTGGATTATTTTTTGTACTCAGTGTATGCACCATATATATATATGCAGAAAAATACACCCCCCTTTGAAACCAACTAATACTAAATTGGCAAAGCCCAGCAGTAGGGAGTTAGGAAATGCCGGGGTTACTGTTCTCAGTAATCTTAATTCCATCTCTTTGTGCCTGTGCCTCTTAGAGTCCTTAACCACATCCTCACATTGTCACCTCATTCTTTGCACAGGATGCCTGCCTTGTTCTGTGCCAGCCTGGCGGGGGCTTTCTTGAACAGCAGCTATTCAATGTTTTGTTTTCTCCTCATTGTTCAGTGGGTGGCCTGTGCCTCATTTACTGTACATTATTCAAGTCCAGCTCAAAAGGCAGAATTATTAGTTTCCTCATGGGTTTTCCTATGGCTTTCATCACAACAGTATCTGATCGCTTCACAATTATAAATCTACTTACTTTCATTACCACCCAGAGGTGAGGAGATGGTATTAGATCAGCTGTGCAGTGACAGATTAAGATAAAAACTGTTCATTAATTTTGGAAGCTCTTTGGTGATGTGGTTAATCTGTTGGTGCTTTTTTTCCAGTGTACTTAGCAGTGTATTCAAAGCAGAGCTCTGTCTGGTTTGTGCTGGAGTGGGAGAGTTTATCACTTCCACCAGTTGCACCACATGTAGAAGTCAGATACCCAAAAGACAAGAAATGGGCATTTGTGGGGAAATGTGGCTTAAGTGATTTACCTCATCATGACAGAGGAAATTGGACTAAGAAACAAGAATTAACCCAGTCCTCTTGAATAGCTTTATCTGATTACAAACTGGAGACAGTTTTTCTCCCATCCCACTATTCCCTCCTTTCTTCACCAGACATCTGAGTGCAGCAGAAGACCCTGGAGCTCTGCAGGCATCACCCTTGTCAGACTCCTTCACTTTCCAAGCGACCCTGTGCCCTGACCAAGGCATCTGTCAGCCTCTCTGCTTCTAAGGGTGAGCAGTTTCATATGGAAATTCTCAGCCATTCTCAAAGCATGTCCATAATGACATAAAAAAAGGAGAAAGGCAGAAATAGAAGTGTAAACCCCGTGGTTCTTACATTAAAACCCCCTGACCCCTCTTCAAAGATACTCTAGAGAGACTTAAAAGCATGCATCTCTCTGCTCATTGCATGCTGTGTGGCATGAATATTTCTTTGTTTCAGGGAAGAGCTAGCATGCTGCATACTGCTCACAGAGATCTCGTAAGGGCTTATCAATAGCAATAAAATTGACCCACCCCCCCGCCTCCAAATATTGAAGTCTTTCTGTTGTTTTTTTGGGAATTATTTCTAATTTTAAGCCTGTATCCTTGTGCCTCATACAACAGCACCCAAAGCGTGGAGCAGTCTCCAAACTGTGCTCCCTAATGGCACAGGGTGGTGCTGAATTACTCATTCCTCCTTGTCTATTTTCAATGTTGCAAGATAAGTCAGAAAGTGGGCAAATGTGTGCAGAATGTGTGAAAGCTGTCTGAAGGTCAAAAAGAGAAGACAGGGTAAGGTATGAAGTTCTGTATTTTCAGTGAGAGCTTAAATTATTCAATGCCCATATAATACTAAAAATATTGTGATAATATATACTGTTGAATGGAAAAAAAAAAAAAAAANGCCAAATGACCCTTCAGGAAATCAAAGGAGCCACCACAGATCTGAGGTGGCAATTAGCAGCCTTTACACTCAACTGAGATTGCCTCTTTCCAGGTGGGTGTGTTCCAGGGGTACCATATTCTCGAAGTGGGCTATTCTTTGAAAAAGCAGTGCTAAATTGTGGAAATGTAATTGCATAACTATTCCAAGTACAAAAAGGGGGGAGAAAGTTAGGAAGGCAAATAAAAAGAAGCAGCAGCTGCTGGTGTAGGAGAGGACATTAGTCCCTTCAGGTCTGCATGGGCAGTGTGGGGATGGAAGAGAAAGGCATTCATTCCCTGGCGGCGCGCACAGAACGTGTGACTGACTGTGAGATACCAGCAAGGCACTTCTCTACACTGGAGTTACATTCCCAGGCTCCATGTCACAGAGCAGCCAGGACACAGTACTCTCAAGGAAAAGAAACTGCAATATTTTGAAAGCATCCTGTGCACTTCAGAATATAGGTGGTTAATGCCGACACTTGATAAAGCGTTTATACCCCGACAGCCTCTCCTAGGTAAGAGTTCCCTTCACCACTGTCCCCCAAGCAGCTTGACAGCATGTTGAAATGGGATCTGACAGAAATGGCAATTTGCACTTTATACTGTCTGAGGGAGAATGTTTGGGGCTCTTATCATGCTTTCCTATACATTGGAATCTATTGGTATCTATGTTCATCACAGGGAAGTTGCTTGTTAATTCTGCAGCTGCATGTGGAAAAAACAGTTTAATTTTTAAAATGTCCCAAGCCCACCATGTTACTAGTGGGAATGTTTTGAAGAGAAAATGAAAGAAAAAGTAAATTTCTTAAGTTATTTTTT
>VXBC01005330.1:26165-118004 GCA_013399945.1 Ploceus nigricollis
CTCTGTTGCTTATCAATAGCAATAAAATTGACCCACCCCCCCGCCTCCAAATATTGAAGTCTTTCTGTTGTTTTTTTGGGAATTATTTCTAATTTTAAGCCTGTATCCTTGTGCCTCATACAACAGCACCCAAAGCGTGGAGCAGTCTCCAAACTGTGCTCCCTAATGGCACAGGGTGGTGCTGAATTACTCATTCCTCCTAGTCTATTTTCGATGTTGCAAGATAAGTCAGAAAGTGGGCAAATGTGTGCAGAATGTGTGAAATCTGTCTGAAGGTCAAAAAGAGAAGACAGGGTAAGGTATGAAGTTCTGTATTTTCTGTGAGAGCTTAAATTATTCAATGCCCATATAATACTAAAAATATTGTGATAATATATACTGTTGAATGGAAAAAAAAAAAAAAAAAAAAACAAAAACCAACCCCAAATACTTGGAGTAACAGGAATACTTAACATAGTTCCCAAGCGACCAGAGCCTGATGAGTATTTTAAACCCTGAAGCCTCAGGAATTCTCCTAAAGTATTGCTCTGCTCCCAAGGAAAAGGGAAACAAAGTTAGAAATGTGTGCTCTTCTCAGAGTAGATTTTGAAAATAGCAGCAAATGCAGAATTTTTTGGCTCCTGATAGAAATACTGAATACTGTGAGGCTTCTGAATAACTGTTTAAACTGCTCCTCGCTGCACACACATGTTACATGCATGAAGTTCTTTAAAGAGAAGAACACATAGGCAGCAGTAGGGGAAAACTTTCATCCACACTGCTTCACCAAGGAATTTTGATAGGTTTATTATTGTGAAGGGAGAGTTCAATGCTTAAGGCTCATTCAACACAGGACTTTTTTAACTGAGGTTTGTCCAGAAAAACCATTTATCCTCTAAAGGTTGTTATGGTACTTGAGGGACAGGGGCACTGCCTCAGTTTACCTGAGTTGTTAAAACCAGAATGCCACAAAGCTCCTTAGACATGACAAATGGGCAGCCAAATGACCCTTCAGGAAATCAAAGGAGCCACCACAGATCTGAGGTGGCAATTAGCAGCCTTTACACTCAACTGAGATTGCCTCTTTCCAGGTGGGTGTGTTCCAGGGGTACCATATTCTCGAAGTGGGCTATTCTTTGAAAAAGCAGTGCTAAATTGTGGAAATGTAATTGCATAACTATTCCAAGTACAAAAAGGGGGGAGAAAGTTAGGAAGGCAAATAAAAAGAAGCAGCAGCTGCTGGTGTAGGAGAGGACATTAGTCCCTTCAGGTCTGCATGGGCAGTGTGGGGATGGAAGAGAAAGGCATTCATTCCCTGGCGGCGCGCACAGAACGTGTGACTGACTGTGAGATACCAGCAAGGCACTTCTCTACACTGGAGTTACATTCCCAGGCTCCATGTCACAGAGCAGCCAGGACACAGTACTCTCAAGGAAAAGAAACTGCAATATTTTGAAAGCATCCTGTGCACTTCAGAATATAGGTGGTTAATGCCGACACTTGATAAAGCGTTTATACCCCGACAGCCTCTCCTAGGTAAGAGTTCCCTTCACCACTGTCCCCCAAGCAGCTTGACAGCATGTTGAAATGGGATCTGACAGAAATGGCAATTTGCACTTTATACTGTCTGAGGGAGAATGTTTGGGGCTCTTATCATGCTTTCCTATACATTGGAATCTATTGGTATCTATGTTCATCACAGGGAAGTTGCTTGTTAATTCTGCAGCTGCATGTGGAAAAAACAGTTTAATTTTTAAAATGTCCCAAGCCCACCATGTTACTAGTGGGAATGTTTTGAAGAGAAAATGAAAGAAAAAGTAAATTTCTTAAGTTATTTTTTTGGCCATCCTTCTTTTCCTGCCTCTCCAAATCCCCTTTTCCCCTAATGCAGTTTTCCCCTTGAGAGTAATAACTTGATCTACCATCGGCACTTCTGCAGTTCTATTATTTCCCCCTCATGGTTGCTTACCTGATTCCCAGTGTCTTCTCTTCAGTCTCCTTTCCTTGCTTTAGCAGTTTCCCTTTTTGTAGTGAAGTTGAACTCCTGGTTCTCCTCAGTTGCTTCGTTTTATTCCTTTAATATGGTTCTCTCTCTCTCTCTTCCTCTCTTTTTCTCCACCCCCTTTCTGTGTCACTTTCTGTCTTCCCCACTGCCTCTCCGCCTTTCCCCCTCTTCTTTCTTCACCTACTTTTCTTGTCTCTCCCACCCCCTCCAGACTAATCTTTCTATTTTCAAACCTGGTTTCCTGTTGTTTTTCCTTTAAAGACCATGGGTCTCATTCCTCCCTCTCCATTCTCAGCCTCTCCCTGTGCCACCCTCCTCATGCCGACAGGATGCATTCGCTGCCGGCTTCGCGCAGTCCCTTCCAGCCACTGCTCCCACTGCTCCTTTGCACATCTTCCCACAGATAACACTCTATGGTCCAAGCCTTCCCCAAATGAAAGGAGACAGCCTTGCCCCACAGTTACTCCAGCTAGACCCTGGAAAGCTTTTTCCACATAAGACAAAAAACAATTCAACCAACAAAGGACATATTTCTGACTCGTTCAAGCTTAATCTGGCAAAGCAGAGTTCATGTGGAGCAGGGTCTTCCACCTCTTCAAATCACACAGATTTGCTCTGCTGGCTTGGACCAGGGGCCCAGCACGGCTGCAGCCTTGTCCTAAAGGGCACCAAATGCTTCCCAGAAACTTTTTACATGCCCCCTTACTGATAAGTAGAGAATAATCTGCCTGTCAAGAGAGGTGTTTTTTGTCACACCACCCTACCGCCACCTCCCCTCACACACAGTCAGACTCATGAGCGTTTGGGCCTCTCTTAAAAATGTTTTTGACATATCAAGTGTCTGAAGGTCTTGTATTTCATGTGTGTGTCAAGCTGAGCCTCCGATTCCTGCACATCAGGAATGGCCCAGTGAGGAGGCAGAATCAGAAATGCCTTCTGGCTTTGATAAAAGTCTCAAAGAATCAGTGGCAGGAGAGCGAGATTTGCACAGAAGACTCTGCTGACCTGAGAACCGACTTGCTGCACACGAGCTTTGGTGGTTATCCCTCCAGCAATCCTTCCCAGGCTAGATACCTCCCACCCAGAACACTGCCTGGTGGTCTCTATGCATCAGTGAGTGCAGATCATGAAACAAAAGCAGTCCAGGGACTAAGACACAATGCTGGCCAACTCTTCTAATAAATTTTCTCCCACTAATTTAATACTTCCTTTAATCACAAGATTGAAAGCCAGTCTACAAAGGGACAGTTCTGTGCAGAGGCTATCTCTGGAAGCATGTCCTGTGTGGACACTGTCACTCTGAAGTTAGGAGTGCAACTCTTTTCCAGGAGGGCTGTATCCTCACTGATGGTTAGTGCAGGATGCAGGACAAAGACTGCAGAGTGAATTCCCAGAGCAGCTCAGTGACCTCCTGGTATGGAGATATGTGTAGTCACCTGCTGCTTCATTTCTAACTTTATTGAAAGCCCTTCTGTGGCTTTTAAGAAAATAGAAATGTTTCTGGAGTTGTTTCTCCCTCTCCTGTGTGGCAGTTGTGTATCTGCAATGGAAATTCACAGGAAGGAGAATATCATTCCAGCTTTTTGTCTTTGTAGAGTAATTTCACAAAGCTTTATTATGTAAACTCATGTTGATTTTATGCCAGTGAGATTGTCAAGGAATTCATCATAGAAGTGTCCAAAAAAAAGGTGTTAATAATACAGGTCCAGCTCACAGATGGCTTTGGGATAGGCTAGGGATAAGGCTTGTCAAGTGTTTTTCACATGCTGCAGAGAGACAGGTCCTGTGAGAGAGCTGTCTGAAATGCACTCACCTCCCTGCGTGGCTCACACTTTGCTGTACACCCAGGGTGATCAGATCTGATTCTCCCTGCTCACTCCTTGGTGTTTCCTGCCCAAGGGTTGTTCCTGAGTGCCATACAGAGGTAATCCTGAACCCAGCAGACACACTCTGGTTCTGCTGAATCTGTGAGGGAGGGGAGAAGGCTTCTATCCAACACATGCATGATGCACAGGAGGTATCTGCTGAGAGCTCTTTCTGTTTTGGTCCTAGTGGTAACTATTTGGATTTTGATACACAAAAAGGAAATGGTAGAAGGCAGACAGGGAGGCAAAAGACAGAAAGGGAAGGAGAGATGTTGTATAGATACTTCAGCCAGCCCCTCAATGTGTCATCCCTTCTCTACTGCACCCTCTTCAAGGGAAAACAGAGTATTCCTGGCAGCTTCTCCAGCCCATCAGCTAGAAAAATATCTGGTTTGCTCAATCTTTAGGAAGGAAGAAGAATTTTGACTCTCCTCCCCAAGAACCTGTTATGCAAAACTTGTCTGACTTGAGTGAGGAGAGCAAGTGGAAGAGAGTGCTGCCCCAGACAGTGGGAATGAGGAGAACAGCTGACAGCTTGCCATGTGCAGCTTGCAGATCACAGCACTTTGTGATGCTGTGCAATGCATTTTGAAGGAAAGCAGAAATAAAACTGGGAGGGAAAGGGAAAATAAAACAACATGTACTACCTTTTGATCAAAACTTAAGAGCTTTCTTGGATTAGAATTCCTGACCCCCTAGGTAAAAGAAACAGAGCAGCCCTTATCTACCTGGAGTTCAGTAAACCATAAAATATGGTGTCCCAGAAGAAGCAAATTAGTGTAGAAGATTCAGCGGAAGAAGACAGGGATTATTAAATAAATCCTCAAGTGAGTAAGAGACTGACAGAATTGATACACCAGTTCCTTAGTAGGTTGAAGGGAAATTATCTGTGAGGCTGCTTAAAGATTGCTCTTAGGACTGATCTTTTTTTAATATTTTTGTTAATTACCTTGGCACGGAATGTAGGAATACTAATGAAATCTGCTGGTGAAACCAAGCTGGGAGGTATCATGAGGGCAGAGGTGGATTCCAGCACTGCCAGAGCTGAAGGCTCTTTGTGACTGGAGTGATCAAGGTGAGGTTAAGTGGGAGAGTGCAAAGTCACACACTAGGAACTCGTTGTTTGAAGAGTAAGAGGAATCTCCATCTCCCAGGAGAAAGAGATGGAGAAAGATGGAGAAAGTTCATGGTTCAAAGGTAGAGGAATCAGCGAAGCTACGTGGGGTGAAAAAGGCAAGCAAACTTTGAGGATGTAGCAGTATTTCCAGTTGCAGTGAGTGGAAGGAGTGTCATCCAAGAGGATGAGACTTCTCCAAAATAGTGTCTGCAGTGCTGCTTCCCCACATGCAAGGAGGATATCCAGCCTGGAGCAGGTGCAGAGGAAGGCAGTGGGGTGGTTAGGGGGATGGAAGGTGTCTCAGCCAACAGCGTGTTTACTTATCAGTCACAGCAGTGACTGCACAGAGATATCTGAGCTGATTTGAAAATAGATGTGCTACCAATTTGAGCTTTTCAGCATTAATTATTTTGCACTGAATTTCATGCTAGTGCAGCTACACAAAGTAATTAAACCACGGTGTGATGTGCCTGCAGGGTGAATACTGTAAGGGAGCTCAGTTACTTAGTCTGGCAGAACAAAGGTTAAGAGAGGAGAGATTTGCTGCCTATAAATACTTTTAGGGATTGGGGGTTGGGAAAGTAAGTGCTCAGGAGAGAGCAGAGCTACATAAGCTAAAGGACAATGTGGCACAAGAATAAATAGATATAAATTGGCCGTGAATGAATTTAGGTTGGAAATCAGAAGGTTTCTAAGCAACAGAGCAGGCAAGGAGGTGCTGGAACAGCATTTTAGCAGCACAAGTTAGGGTGGAAACCTAATGAGATTTAGGACAGAGTTTAGTAAGTTTAGAAAAGGCCATTTGGTTTGTACTTGCCTGTTATTCAAAGGGATTGAACCTGATAAGCCAAGAGGTCCCTTTTTCATTCTATTTCCTGCACTTGCCTTAGTGCCTTATCAGATCTGCACCCTTGCATACAAAATCCAGGTAAATCTGGAGCAGAGTTTGTGTGATGAGTTTGTCAGCATTGATCCCAAAGATATTTAATGGAGGGATTCACTCTGTGCCTGAGATTTAAACAAACAAAAAGAGCAAGCCAAGATGATGCATGGAGAAGGTCTGCAGATGTGCAGTACTGTAGGTGAGAGCTCACATATGAAAGAGTTTCTTCACATAAAACAGGTGTTCCCAGAGCACCTGGCTTTGCTGGAAGGCTGTTTCAAATGCAGCTAGATGCTCTCTTGAGATGTGAAAACTGAAAGAGATTGTGTGAAGGACCTTTGTCCTTGAGGAGGGTGTCAGGTTTACTGCTTTGGGAAATTTCAGAAAAAACCACCACCCAACAGTGGTTGAGCTCATCTCTGCTGCCTGGCCACAGCACTGCACTTATTCTGGTTCTTCATAATGTTCCATGCTGGACAGGCACCTCTCTAAAGCACCTCAGTACCTTCTCCAAAGCACCAAAGGATGGTACCTTCCTGATGAAACATTTTATCTCAAATCCCCATGCACGGATATGATTGAAAGAGAAGGCCAGAGAGGGAAGTTCCCTGTTATACATTAGACCTCTGGAGACAGTTTGAAGGCATCCTCCAGCAGGAGGCAAATTCCCAAGGACAGGCTGGGCCCAAGGGAAGAGGAGTAGCAAAGGCTCCTGAATAAGAACAGTTTTATAGCTACAGTCCCTAATTTAGTAAAAAACCCCCCAAATTATATCACATGGATGGATGTTTTCATATTCCCAAGCCAGAGTACCATACCAGCACAGAGTGAGAAAAGAGGAAACAAGAAAGAACCAGCTGTGAAATATCACTCTGTGTCATTTGCCAGTAAAGTTTTCAGCAAGAAAAACTGGAAGAGGTTTTCATCTCATTGAGGAGAAATTGCCATCTATCCTAAAGTAAATGCTCAGCTGTCAGCTTTATGTTACTGGAAACAAAGTATGGCCCTCTCACCCCCTCCTGCCTCCACTTCTCAACTCTACAGCATCTCTGAGTAGTTGAGAAGTGCTTTGCAGATGATAATGAAATTGCAGCTCCTATAAACACCCTCCTTGTTTTACAGGTGGAGGAACCAGACTGTGGAGAGCATAAAGGATTTGTCCAAAGGATCAGCAAGTCATTTTAAAGCAAGAAGTCCTCATCTACCTAGCCGCCAGATATTCATCTTGTCCTGCAAACTTCCAGCTGGATGAATTGCTGCTTGACAGAAATATGTGTGTGTACATATATCCATAGATATGTTGCCAAAAGAAGAAAAGAAAGAACAGACCTTTACCTCTTTTTTGCTGAGCCTGCACAGGTAGAGAGAGGAGCAGGTAAAGTTGACTGAAGGCTGGGGGAGCTTTAGCACAGCCCTTTGGTCTTGCTGGAGCCCACCTCTGTGCCAGTGCTGGGCTCCCAGAAGAGATCCTGAAGTGTCTGAGGGAGGACACTGCGGGCAGGCTCAGCTCCCAGGAGCTCAGCCTGTGGTCTGACACTGTCTCACTGGCTGGAGATCCCCTCCAGCCTGGAGGACCAATGCTGGGGGAGACTCACTCCTGAGCTGTTCCTGACATGCACTGGCAGCTGTCTGCCTGCTATTCTTTTAAAGGGTCTTCGTGGATCAGGATAAAATGTGATCTTACGCAGGCGGCATTGTAAGCACAGCTTGGCTCAGGTTCAGCTCTTCCTCTGGCTCCCAGCTACTCTATTTTTATTGAAGGAATTTGAGGCTATCAGAAAGGAAGTCAAATTGTTTTAGGAAAACAATAGAAAAGCAACTTGAAGTTTATTAGCTTCCTGCCCAGGGCCTGTGACCAACTTGTCAAACTTATTAGAGGGATGGCAGAACTATTTATTTAAAAGGGCTAGCTACAGGACCCACAATTTCATTCCTGTTTGGGCCTTAGTGAAAACAAAGGAAAGCCATAAAATAATATCTGAAGGGAGCAGATGGCTAACTGGTAAATGGTGTAAGGTTGGCCTGTGAGCCATTCGTGGTGTTCACCAGTGCGATGTCTTTTGTGGGATTTGTTATCAAATGAATGGACTTGCATTCACAGGCCAGTCCCAGCACCCCAAATTCCTTACTGTGGCTCAAATTTCCAAGTGGAAGCCTCACACCTAAGAAAACAAATTTGGCAGGAAAAGGTCTTCATTTAGAGCCACTGAAAGGAGTGAAACAATGCAGCAGGTCTGCAGGAGAGCCAGGAATAGAGCCCAGGTGTCCCTGACCCTGTTGGACTGCTGGAGCCCCTCGACTGCAGAAAATATTTATATCCTTCAGAAGCAGCTGCAGTCTGCTTCCCCATCCAGCTCCCCCAAAGGAGC
Source organism: Ploceus nigricollis (assembly GCA_013399945.1). Taxonomy (NCBI): domain Eukaryota; kingdom Metazoa; phylum Chordata; class Aves; order Passeriformes; family Ploceidae; genus Ploceus; species Ploceus nigricollis. The sequence continues at coordinate 34,384 of VXBC01005330.1, forward strand.
CACACCATAAAGTCACTGAATGCATGCTGGCATGTGGCTGGTGAGAAGAATGGGCAGCCAAACCATCAGAGTCACAAAGTGTCTGTGAGCCTGAGCCTTCCTGAGGAACTTCATGGCTTGCAACGACACAAGAAGAGAATAAAACAGGTAACTGAGAAGCATTTGCAAACTCTACCCAGTGCAAAGCCACGTCCCTTGTTCAGAGGGCTCTCTGCTAACTAAGTGTTTAACCAGCTTCCAGGGAGGATATAGTGGGAACTCACCTCTCCTTTCAGCAGTGCAGTCTCTGGGATCTGAGGTGCTGAGGTACTGAGCTCGCAGAGCTCTGCACACAGGCTGTGCAGAGCTCAGTAACCACCTTTCAGATGAAAGGAAGAAGAGCCCACCTCAAAAATTCTCTTCCTTCTTCTCCTCATTAGCTTAACTAAAAGGGGGAATGCAAAGCTGCAGTTTTCTCTGAGGCCTGGGGCAATAATGCATCTTGTATTGGCACGTGATAGAAGATCTTGGTTCGTATGTTCCTTTTAATTTATCCAGGTTAAGTGTTTATAAAAGAGTCACATTGAGTGCATTATCTCTGTAAGAGCCTAAGAAACTGGGTCTTAAAAACATGGTAATTTTAATCTAAATGCAACAGTTTTCCCTTTATTTAAGGTACCCTTGCAGCTTTTAGAAGGTTTCTGTGATTTCTGTCCCTCTGAGGTACTGCCTTGGTGAACAAATCAGCCAAAGAAGTGCACTGAGCAATGCAGCATCCTAGTTCATCACAGTCTGTAGGTGTTTACTTAAAATTAAGTACATTCTTGAGTTGCATTGATTGCAGTGTAATTTAATAGTCTGGAAGTTAGGCACCCTACAGTGGGGGTAATTCTTCCTGGGGGAATTCCAAGGCAGACAGCAGATAGTGGATACACTTCTCCATAGCCTCTGCAGGAAGAGATGCCACGTGCAAACCCCATGATGGTGCTCTGGCAGCAGAAAAATATTTTATTTGCACTTATTTGGGGTCTGTGTCATTTGGGCTAGTATCACTTAATCTGTGCTTTGTTCTAGTAAGTGGTGTTTTGATCCTGAATGTGAGCTGTGAGAGTCTTTTTGTCAGTCTCTCAGGCCTGCTGGACTCTTGGTAGCCCCTGAGGCTGAGATCCTGCACAGTCTTGGTCATGTGAGTGACTTGATATAGTTACAGCTTGGGGCCAGCTGTGTGGGTAAGGTCCCTCTGTCCTCTATGACATTTCCAAATGTCATAGACTGGAAAATGCTGCAGATTGTGGAAACTCATGGTTTTTTTCTTCCAGGACCTAACATGTTTCTCAGAAACTTCTGGAATGACAGCAGTTCCATGGCTGCTGGGGGACTTCTCACCCCAGAAGGCTGTGACATGCTGCCATGTGGTGCCAGTGCTGGCACTGAGTTTCTGGGATGTGCCCTCCCATCCTGGAGTTGTGCTGCTGCAGGATCCCAGCTCTAAATCTCGAGGCTTTAGGAAAAGTCTGCAGGAGTGGAAAGAATCACAGGCACATGTCTCTTCCTAAAGCAAGCTGTGGGGTGGAAGGACCTCAGCCTGCACAGAGGGAAGAGAAATCAGGATGTGAATTGGCTCTGAAGGCAAGGATCTCTAGAGCTTTCCCTGGAAGTCAGCTTCAGAGGAAGAAACAGCTGAAAGGATTTGAGGGAAAAGAGACATGTGCTTGGATGATGGTGAGTGAAACTGAAAAGTAAACAGCCTGAGTTATGGGAGGATTCTCAGATGGTGCTTATTGCTCCCAGCCAGCTTGTTCTCTTTTGTGATGGTCTGAAAGGATCCCAAGGCATGACCTCCTGGGTAAAATTAAGAACTTGATTAATTGAAAAAACTTCATGAAACGTGATTCTTCCCACCAATTTTGTGATGTGTGTTGGCTGGATTCTGAAGCCTTCTGTAAAGTAAATCACAGCAAATGGGGGGGAGGTGGGGAGAGGGCAGGAGGACACTGCTGGCCCAAGCAGGTTAGAAGGGTGCATTTTATACTAGAAGACCAAATATCCCTGTGTGTGAAAGAGCTCACAAGCCCAGCAGTGCTGTGGGGCAGGGAAAATACCTTTTAAGGGGCTTTCCTTTCCCAAGTGGCCATGAGCCCTGTGAGAGAAGCAGGCAGCCCTGCTCCTTCATGCTGCACTTCTGTGTGGCTGCATAAAGGCAGATCCTCTCACAGGCATGCATCAGGCACGTGGTGTCCTGAGGATTTACCAGAGGAAAGCTTGGAAAAGATCTGTATCCAGTTTTGCTTTCTGGAAGGGTGAAGGATTTGGTCAATTCAAATCTCCTGAATTGTTTTTCTGGACACCTGGGTTTCCTGGTCAAACCCTGTCTGTCTGCCAGCCCCCCCTGCCCAGAGAGGTGAGAGGCTGCAGAGGAAGCAGGTGTGTGCATGAGTCACCTGCAGCCAAACAAAGCCAAGGAAGTGGTGCCCTGCCTTCTCCCCACAGCCACAGTAGCCCTGCTGGCTCTCCAGGTGGCCACAAGCTCCTGTTTAAAGCTACAAGGAGTGGGGAGGAGGCTAGGGAGCTCTCTGGGGACTGAAGTCCTGCCAGTGGCCTTACACAGGGCTTTCCCCACTTAGCTTCCCATTTCATTTAATTTGAATTCTCTCTTGGTGCTCATACACAGTGTGATGCCCTGCTCCATATAAATCCAGGCACTGCATTTTCACTGGCTCCTTTGCATGCTGGAGCTTCTTGTTTTTAATGCTAAGTGGAGGCAAAGATGAATTATGACCACAGGACACCTAAGAGAAAACTATCCCCAAAATTGCTACCTGTACAGAAACGTTTCATTTGTGGGCTAATGTCTTTTATCTCTCTGATTTAGTGATTGATAGCTGTTGTTAAAATGGGCTTGCACTGTGGAAAAACCCCTGTATGAGCTCATGCAGAAACCTGGGGATAAAATCTGACCAGTAAGTGATGTCAGGCAAGATTGTGTTTGCTTGCTGATATTTATTGCTTTCCTTGAAATGGTGGAAAAGGAAGAAATATTTAAACTTGATTGAAACAAGCTGAAGTACCTATAAATTCATTGTTTTTGTTCTGAATCTTGCAGTCCTGTTTGGCTTCTTGGTGAGAAATGTGAAATTTATTTTCCTTAAAAACTCTGCCTCAGGTTCAATTGGGATATGAAAAAATAGTATCAAAATAATAAGTAATTTTTTTCCTGGTTGGGGGTGTTCAGTTTCATCTTTCTCTGTGTGAGAAACAGAGATGCCTAAGCAGTGCCCATTAGTAGGATATATGGTTTTTGCATGTGATACCCATGTGATGTGGCATAGGGACTTCCTATAATTATCCTATGCCTGTTGAAAGAGAGCGGTAAATTGGTTCTTTCAGCCCAAGAGGAACCCAAGACTGATTTTTCTGACAGTGCTCTCAGTATTTAGGAGTGCTGTCACCAAACCAGAGACAGCACAGGATGTGGCCACTGAAAGAGCACTTCAGAAAATGAGTGGCAGTGGTTAAAAGCAAGACTGCTCACAAGAAGCAAAGAACAGGGAAATGGGAATCCTTGATGTTGTCTGCTATTCCCACACTCTTTCCCCACTTTCCTCTCAGGCCAGATTTGTGAAGAACCACGTTTCTCCCTCAGGGAAAGTAACAATTTAACACAGCAGGGAAGAAAGAGGTTTTGTGCTGCATGAAATGATGCAGTATCTCTCAACCAGCATCTGGTAAAACGTTCCTAAATAGCCTCATCTTCCTGTATCAGCATTTCCAACATCAATAACTTTATTGGTAATAATCAGGAAGCTCTGGGATTTCTTGGAGGAGGACGGATGGCTGCATTTGGGGAGAGAATCTAAAGGGCTTTGAAGGATCTTGATAGAAAAATGCTGAGGCAACACCACAATTTACTGAGCTGAGAAATCTGCACCGATTTGCAGTTCCCAAATTGTTTGGAAAACATGAGAAATGCTGCCTTGAGAGTAGAGGCTGATGCCTTAATGCCATCAGATTGCTAAGAGCTGGAAAACTCTCAGAGTACCACAATCTAGGGTGAATCTAAACCTGACTTCAGTGTTTCTCCTGAAGCTCCTCTGGCTGTCCATGCTGGCCTCAAGAGGTACTTTCTCCAGAACTCCCTACAACCCTCTCCCAAATACTTCTGAGAGAAGCTTTTCCATTTCTATCTGGTAGGTCTGGACAAATCCAAGCCAGTCTTCCAGTCAAATTCTTTCTAATCCAGGTCACACAACTTTTCCTTCCACCTGAGCAATCCTTTCAATTTCTCCTCCTCCTTCTCTCAGAACTCTGATCATTCTTGCATTAGAATAATACTTTGATAAACTTCTTGATATGCTTAGAAAGAATTATTCTCCACCCTGAAAAGTGGGCCCGTGTGAAAACTCCAGCACAAGAACGACACAAAATTATCTTTCAGCTACCAAAGTGATGTGAACTAGGAGCCTGCAGCTGTGTAAGCAAACAGACCAGCCTTAGAGGAACCCATGCAGAGGTCAGTGGTGATCTGTGGACTGGTATCTGGCCTGCTTTGTGCAGGCAATCTGCTCTGTGCTGGCCTGCATGGGAACTCACATTTGGTTTCCAAGCACAACAAAGCTGTGAGATGGTTCAGCTATGAAAAAAAAGATGATGGAGATGAAGAAACTTAATGTGATGCCGACATTAATATTATCTGCCCTTGGTAATGGTCAGAGTTCTCCAAAGATGGAAATTTCTGGGCCTTCTTATTCCTTTAGTCTTCTGCTGTTACCTCCTGTCCAAGTGGCTGAACCCAGCTGGTGATGGTCAGAAATGCCCTGCAGCATTTCCAGGTGTTGGAGCAGAACTGTGGTGACTGTGGTGACATGGCCAGTGTGGATAATATGGAGAAATTAATTCTGGACTGTGTTGTCAGGTGCAGTGAAGGACAATGGAGACACAGCACCTGTGTCTGTACCTTAAAGCCCTCAGAGTTCTGGACGTGTTTGAGGCTTCTTGTCTTACCCAGAGCAGCCTCCAAGCAGCTCTGTCTGATAACAGTTTGTCCTCTGAGCTATAGCCCTCCTCAGCCTTGCCACCATCCAGGCTAGGCTCCTCATCTGTCTGGGAATAAAGATGGGCTGCTGGAAGAACTGGTGTCAAAAAGGAAGGCTGGTCCCAGCTGATAAAATTAAAGGACAAGAAGTTCAAGTCTCTTAATGTCCCTTCCCACCTGAATTATGCTATGATTGTAAATTGTTGGGAGCAGATGGTCTGCAGCAGGTCAAGGTCAATACAGCAGCTTCTATACAGGTAAATCATATCAATGTACAGAATTTCTTCAGCATTTCAAGAAAAGCAGTAAAAGGAGAAATTATTTGTGTTATTTAAAAAAAATCCTCAGATCAAGCTGTTAAGGGGGCCAAGTGGCCTTGGTTTGAGAAGGAAGCTTTGCTACAGATCATGAATAAGTAAAAAGAAGGAAATTAATGAAGTAGTTTGCCAGTGTAACACAGAAAAAAATAATAAAGGGACATATCCCAAAGCACAGATACTGTTTAAAATATATGGTAGTGACCTGAAAAGGAACAAGAACATGACCAAAATCGTAACAAGTGGAAATGTATCTACCTACTGATGTATCTGGTAGGTAGTGTTATACATAGACATAGGCACTTATGTCCCATGGCATCAATAACATTTCTAATTTGGGGTTAGATTGCTCATTGAGGATGTCTCTTCTATGTAACACATATTTTACTTACTTTTCTAGGTGCATATCTGTCAGAGTGGCCCTTTTTGTTTGGGTTGCTTGGGTTTTCCTGGTTGGAAATAAACATATCAACTTTTTTTCATGGCTGGCTTTTCTCAGTAAGATGGAGCCCTGAAAAACGCACACAGACATTCTGGATTTGTTTGCCTTCCCTGGAACATTGTTCTGTGGCTGAGACTCCTTTGGCAGAGGATGCTTTGTCCCCAGGTTTCACAGAGACTATTCTTGCCTCCGGGTTCCCCTTCCATTTAGGGAGCAATTGCTGAAGTGCCTCGTAGATTGACATCTTTCTTTTCATGTGCCAGGGGGTTTCTGAGGCTGTCCCAAAGAGCCATCTCTCCTGCTCTGAGACATCAGGCATGAGTCCTGTGGGGCTGTAGCCTGGACTCCTGTGATGGAGTAATCTAAAATGGCCAGGAGACAAAGCAGTGAGGTAGCAGCAGAAAGCCCTGGCAGGAATATGAGCTGCTGCACTGGCAGAGGAAGTGTAATGATCTTTAAGTACTCCAGGCTCCAGGGCAACCTTAACTCCTCATAGAAAAGGCTGTAGGAAGCATTCTTGTGAGCAGTTCCGTGACAAGAGAGGCATGACTGACCAAACACAGGGCTTATTGCTGGAGGTGAAAAGACAATATCTTAATATTGATGAGAGACTGCTCTGCTCATCTTGAGAACAACTGATGTGGCACAGCTTAGGTCCATTTGGCTTTCCTCTGCCTCCCTTCCTCTCTCAGACCCCACGCTGGGTGTTTCTGTCCATGCTGTCTTTGTGGGGGCTGATATTCACCAAGCCAACCTCCTGAATCATCCTGGGAGAGCATCACTGGCCTGTGAATAAATGGTCAGGGAACACGCTGGCTGTTCAACAGCACTGATGACAGTGGGATCAGACTGGAACCTGTGCCTTGGTCCCTTCAGTTTGTGAGTTTTAGATGGACCTTCACTGTGTGAGAGCACACTGGGTTTGGAAGAGGAGGATGGTCACCAAGTAAACAATGAAAGTATGACCGTGCCACTGAGCTCAGGGAGAGAGGAAAAGTTAAATCCCTTACACTGCAACCTGCTGCATTTATTGGACTGCTTTTTGGGAGTGGATAAGGTGACGGATTCCTCAGCTCCTGGCTGCCCAAATAAGTGGATAAGGACATAACCAACACTTTTGCTAAACTGATGAGCTGATGCAGTGGCTACTTTGTGTAGCTCCGGACTGATGTGCAGGTCAGTGCTGGAGTAGGGTTGGCTTTTGCAGAGCCAAGTAGCTTCAGCTTTTTGTGTCTGTGGTATCTCCATGAGCAGAGTGAGCCAAGCTCTGGGCCTCAGAATTCCCAAGCTGTGCATGGCTTGCTCTGTGCTGGGCACTGAGTACAAGCTGGCAGGGAGGCAGTCAGTCCTGAGACAACACATCCATCAGCTTTGAAAAACAGTATTTGTGCACTAACTCTGCTTTTTGTACAAGGGAAGCCATCATTAAACATCTAAGTTTAGCTTGGTTGTCCACTTGTCACAGATTGGAGGAGCAGAATCTTGGCTGATTCCTGACTGCTTTTCAACTTTGGGAAGGTGAAAAATTCGTGGAAAGAATGAAACTGGAGCATGAAAGCCAGAAAAAGTTGATAAATGAAAATGTTTTTCTGCATGAAAGCAGAAAAAGTTGGTGCAGTCACACTATGACCAAACTGTGCATTCTTACACAGACACTGTTGCAGAGCATTTCTAGGTGCTGGAATAAATATCTTGTGTCTGCAGAGAGCTGTGTCTCGAGATCCACTCCCTAGTGCACTGTGCTCTTTCAGTTGGGGTGTCTTTGAAATGAGTTTGTATATTGATGTATCAGGCAGCACCTGAAGGACTTTCATTTTTAAATTTTATCTTAAGGGTAGGTGAAAAATAAAGACAACCACGTGTATATATAAGGTGGTTACAGATGAGATTTTTTTGCAAATGAAGAACAAACCTACAAAGAATATAAAATCAGGAGCCAGCTGTATGGCTCTACGGACAGCCAGAAATATTTTGGCTGGCTGAAAACCTGGTTCTTGGTCACTGCTTGGCCTCTACTCAGCCAAATCAGAAGTGTTCAGGTACTGAACTGTGTTGCTTTTTAATGCACTGAGAATTACCAAGAAACCAAAGGTTTTCTTTACTCCTGCCTGGAGCTCCCAGGAAGCTGTGTAAGTGTCTGGCAGTTCACTTGGTTGGGACTTGTGCTGGCTTGTTGGTTGGCTGCAGGCACTGGGTAATTGAAGTGGCAGTGATGTGTAACACCCCACAGTTGTTTGGTCTGTTGAACAGGGAGGAGATGCCCTCACCTACTGACATCATTGTGGTAGCTAGTGCAGGCTGGAGCCCATCCTGAAAAGAAATCCCTGCAAAAAACTGGCAAAAAACCTGCTCAGGAGCAGGGATAAGGACATTGGTGGTGAGCCTGTTCTCTGTGCTGTGCCACACAAGTTACAGAACTTGTTTAAAAACAAGGTCTGGTAGGAACAGCCATCACGGCAGCTACTGCATCTCAAGGAGAAATTCAACTTTTAGCAGGCAGAGGTGCTTTCTTCCTGCAGCCCTCTGAACTCACCAGAACCTGAACACAGCTCAGTAGAAATGGTGGACAGGGGATGTGCTGCATGTGTTGGTGTGCCCCAGGACCTCAGAGATCCCAGAGTGAGGTTCTCGGTTCGAATGCATTCCCTTGACTATCAGACACAACCATCTCTGGTTCCCAGAGCCCCCTGTCCTCAGCTCAGTGATAAAAGCACTTTTTAACACCAAAGCTGCTGTGTTCCCACGCCTGTTGCTGTCAGGAGGGAGGCTGGTCTCAAACAATAGCAGAGGAATAAAGAATGGCCTTGCTAATCAATATCCTGCCTAGACGCTGAGTCAGGTGGCAGCTCGGGCCTCCTTAGAATTCCTACATTGTTCCTAATTTCTCATTTGACTGGGGTAAATTTTATCTTTAAGGAAAGAAAACACACAGGACCGAGTGTCTCTGCCTGCTCCACCATTCCCTTCCCACACCACCCCCACTCAGTTTTGCTGCCTTTGTCCCGTGGTGGCTTCCAGCAGTGAGGGATATGGATGTGATTCGCTAGTTTGGACCTGGAGCTGAGTGTGATGTGCTGTGGTCAGGACAAGGTGACTGTGGGCTGAGCAGGGCACCCTGAGTCACACACACCTGCAAGGCTTTAGATAATGCACTCTTTCACACCCACATTTCCATGTGGGCTCATATTTATGTGTTTGGTTTTTAAATGGTCGGAAGGCATGACAGGGATGCAGGCACAGGTTTCCAGAAAATTTCTCTACAGATGAATGTTTAGAGCTCTGGCAGGATGCTAAGACAGTCTGTGTGTGAACAGACATTTGGAAAATTGACAGAAGTGATATTTTCTTAAACAAACTGCAAGATCCAGTAGCTCAAGCTCTTGAATCCACCTCAGATACACTAAAAATATTTTCCAGAAGGAGAAGGGGGCCAGCAAGGCTTTTTGAAATCTCTGAATCTCACAAGATCTTGCAGGATCCTCTTTGGGGGTTTTACCCAGCTCCTGTCATCCCTGAGCATCACCCCAGAGCTCCTCTCACCAGCCTGGAGTGGGGCAGGGGAAACTGTGGCTCTGCTCCTTCACCTGCACCAAAGGCTGCGGAGGAGAAAGCTCAGAGACCTTCAGGATTTTCCTCAGGGCTGGGGGGTCCCTAGGACATCTTTGTGGCTCTTTGGCCCTGCTTGCCTCCCACTGAAAGGCCTCAGCAGAGGGGGAGAGCGTGGTCCTGGCTGTGCCGCCGGGCAGGAACTGTTGGAGCTGCAAAGGGAACCGGTACGGGTTACATTTGCGCGTGTAGATGTGAGATAAGAGCTGACCTACCCTTCACCCCAAACTGAACTCTCTGAAGCTCAAACAAGGTAAGCAAGTGCTTGTGAAAATGCTGGGGGGAAGCCTGCCAGACTGGCAAACTTGCTGCTCCTGTCTGGGGCTGGGAGCAGACCTTGAGCCGCTATCCATGGAGTCCATGAGGAGCTTGCTCGGCTCTCGACTAAAACGCTCGAGGACCGATAGCACGGAGGAGTCAGGAGCTGAGGATGCCTGTCAGGAACCAGAGAGAAGGGTAAAAGTGGAGAGAGAAACAGAAATTACAGACAATGGAGAAATTATTTCAAACTAAGCTGAAATAGCATCTACAAGATATTTGAGCAGGGCCTTTCCTGCACGTAGTCTCTGAGTGTTGCTCAAAGATATCCCTACAGCAATACACTGTCACAGCCTCTTCCCCCTGTGCAAATAGAAACAGGTCAGCATCCACCTCTCAGTGTGTGACAGAGTTCCCACATAGGAAATCTGTTTCTTCTGGGAAAGAAACATCTCCCTTTAGTGATATCCCTGCATGTTTAAGTCTCCTGGGAGCCTCGGATGTGTTTTTCACAGCACAGGAAGTGGAGCCTGCCAACACAAGCACGGTATGGCATGGGGAGGGCTGGCGTGGCCCAACAGCAAGGCTCACCCCTAAACCCTACGTGCCTGCTGTCCTGGGAGAGAGCAGGAGGATCTGCCTGTCCTGCTACTGCCTGCAAGGTGCATTGGTGAGTTCTGGTTTTGTACTGGATCTCAGGGAGTAGGGAGAGACTCTTTTTGCCCACAGTGTCTTTATGAAAACTAGTAATAAAGCATGGATATATCAGGAGGTGTTTTCCAAAAAGGACACACCAAGAAAAAGTGACTCTCTCTTCTCTCTATGAATGTAAATTCAGGGTGCCAGAGGATCACACAGCTGGGCTGGGCTCCGTGCAGCTCAGCCTTGCACAGGTGGGGACTCCCTGGAGGTGAACTGAACATTTCTTTTCACACCTGGCTGGCTGTGCTGAGGCTGCTCATAAGGGCTTCATTGGCACCAGCTGGGAAAGGGAGCAGCTGAGCCAACCACACCCACCCTGTGGGAATACAAGGGAGTCCTTCAGCTCCTTGCAGAGGTTGTGGGGGTTTGCGTGTGTCTCTGCCTGGCAGCAGTGCTGTGGTGAGTTGGTTGCTCTCCAGAGTAGTGTTGCTTGAGCCACTGGGTCCCACCTGTGGTAGCTCAGGTAGAGGGTGTGGCCTTGGGTCCAGATTCCTGGTTTCAGGCTGTTTTGAAACACTCCGGTCAGTCTGTGGCCAGTTGGGCTCTCTCTGCTCTTGCCATGTGGAGTTAATGGTCACTGTGGCAAGGATGGATCCAGGATGTTTTTGTTGTAACAGCATATATTGCCCTGTGAGCTGGTTAAACCTCCTGTTCTTTTGTGGGACTCAGCTCAGGGACCGTGGGTGCACAAAGAAATAAATTTCTCATGAGCTTGTTCACCTTCCCCTGGAAATCTGGTGGAAGAAGACTTAAGTCCTAATCAAGCTGCTAGTCACAGCAGGTTTCCCAGGCCTTGGGGCTTGCCTGAGCAGGGGGCTAATCTCTGTGGGTGTATGCCAGGCATGCTGCTGGGGGCTCTGCTCCAGGCATGTGGGAGTGCTTGCCTGGGAAAGAAGTCACTTCAGGCAGCAAATCTTTCCTCCCTGGGAGGGAACAGTGGGCAGGCATGAAGCAACCGTGAGCCACGTCCATCAGCGTGTTTGAGCAATGAAAAATCTCTTAAATGCTCACCGAGGAACCCACGGGCGTTTCATAAAAATTTGTTCGCTGCAGGGCTGGAGCTGTGACAGCTTCCAGTGGAGATGGGATGGATGGATGGATGGATGGATGGATGGATGGATGGACAGGAGGCTGCACACCAGGAGGAGAGGGTGAGAGGTGCCTCCTTCCAAGGCAGCAGCTGGTGAGAAGGAGCCTGGGCTGCTTAGTGTCAGCACACACGTGGGCCGTGGGGAAGCGTGAGCCCAGCTTCAGCCCTTGTCAGCGGCACCTCGTTGACTTTTAGCGCTTCCTTATCGTGTCTGTGCTCACCTCGCGCGGCGCCGATAAAATGCCACGGCCGGGGCGATCTGCTGAGCAGCCCTGCAGAAAACCTTGCAGAGCATGGGAGCCTCAGCTGCCAGAGACCAGCCCGGGGCTCCAGGGCACAGCAAGGTAACAAAGGAACGCTCCTAACCTGGGATGAGGCGAGGGCGGGATGATCTCCAAGGCGTGCACCGGGCACGGCAGGATTTTGGGTCAGAATAGGGGTTTGCAAGAGTTGGGCTCGCTGGGACTTTCCCATACCTGGCAGAGCTGGAAGTGGAAGCCATGTGAAGTGATTGCAGAATGTTAGTTCACAGAGCCATAAACAATAGAGTTGGGAAGGAAAGCCCAGGGTTTGTTTTTTTTGGTCTTTTTTTTTTTTTTTTCTTTCTTCTCCAGTAATAACATTTCTCTCTCTTGAGGTATTAAGCACCTAAGTAGTTCTGGTACTTTTTTTAGTTATCACTAAGAAAGGGTATTATTTTCCCACATGTTACTGCTACCTTACCTCTAGGCCTACCTGTGGGCACACAGCAATTTTTAAAGGTAGTTTTAATTAAATTTTTTTTTTTAAACAGGTGAGCAGCTTGCAGTGATACACTTGGGAGAGTCCTCTTGATGGGTTTGAACTGAGGGCCCCTGAATATAAAACCCTGAGCATCTACTGAGCAGGTATGTAATTTTTGAAACCTGTAACTGCTGCCAAACTGGTGAACAGTACCTTGCCACTACAGGAGAACAGTGAAACCTGACTGGCTGGAAAGAAGAATTTTCCTTTTGAGTGTGAAATTTAGATGTTCTTTTCCTTTATTTTAATTTTATTTTGTTAAAAAAGAAAATTTAAAGGGTCTTAAACTTAGTGTCCTTCTTCCTGAACTGGAGAGAAAATCTATGATGCCAGAGTTCCTTGCTGAGAAAAACCTCTAAAGTTTTTACCACAGAACATGGGGTCAAAGTCCTTTACTTTTTTTCATGGTTGAAGTTTTGACTTCACCTTTACTGGTCCAAATATTCTAAGTGATTAAAGGTGAAACAAGGGACTTCTTTAGGGAAAGGAATTCTAGTTAACAACAGAAACTTGCAGTGAAATCAATGAAAGGTTTCAATTTGACTTGCTGTTCTTCTTTTATGTCTTATTCAGAAAATAGGCTTATGCAGCTCTTGGCATATTTTTTTTCTTCTTTGGCTACAGGTCTACCCTGTACTATGTTATTTGTTGAATGTTATTAACCCAGATCTCTTATATAGCTCTGCTGTTGGAATCATCCCTGTAATCACTTCCACATGCTGCAAAATTGCAGAATGGAGCACACTCCTTCCATATTCCCTGTATTGACATGAGCTTTGCCAAGTTCTTATTCTCCAATACTTGCTGGGATACCTCAAAGTTTATTTTTAAAATCATAGTCCCAAAGCTCTTCTCACAGGAATATCTAGTGTTGCCCCAGTCACCTTTAGGAGTCTCTTACTTTTTTTCCCACCAACTTTGATATTTTTTGTGCTTTTGAAGTGTTCTCCTCTTCTGCTTTCTTTTGTTTCTGCCCAAAATCTCGTGCTAGCATCTCTTTATTTCAGAGCCTCACAATTTCTCCAGTCTTCCATCATCCCCCACCAACATCTGGAACTCTCTGTGGGAAACCTGGGCCTTTTCCCAAGACCAGTGCTCTTCATCACCCCCAGCACTTCCACTCTTCTCTCTGGCAGTGACATTCAGATCCCCACACCTGTTACTGCATCTAAGCCCTGCCTTGCATATGAACCTATGAAATCTCATCATTTTTTTCCTCTGAAACCTGACTTTCTCTCTGTACTGTCTGATTGAAAAGCTCCTCTGTGCCTCTTTTCCAAGCCTTCAAAATTTATTATACTGCACTTCCATATTGTTGGTCATTTTGATTTTTTTTTTGGGGGAGGGGCTCTGTTCATACTAGGCTCGATTGAGACCACAACACCTTGGAAACAATGAATAACTAATTCCCCTTGACATGAATACTGATTGTCTGGCCAGCTAGGAGTTGGGCAAGGGAATATAAGGTGTTTGTTGCCAGTATGCCACCTGGCACCCGCTGTTAGCCCTTTGAGAGCAATACTTGGATTCCCAGTGCTGCTGATGCCACCTTGTCTCTGGTCTCTGTCAGTAATGCCCTCAAAGTCTGTATTTTGTACCAGCCTGAGGATGGTATCCAGTTCTTGCTTCTCTCCACTGGGATCCCTCTGTCAGGGCTAGATCTCTTACAGGTTTTTCTTTGAAATTTTAAGGAGCTTCCACTTCAGATTTGAGTCAATTTCATTCTAGAGTGTGCTCCAGCTTGAAGGGCAGAGCCTTTTGTCCAAGACACTCGCGGTCAAATGGAGAAAGTGTTGATCTTGATTTTTTTTTCTTCTTTTTTCCCACATTCTAGTGAAACGTGACCTAATTAGTGGCCTATTGGGCCACATCACCACCAGCCTGACTTACTATAATTTTATCACTTTTTTTTTCTTGAGTGCTTTATGACACCCCCCTGCATTTTGTACATAGAGCAGGAAAGACAGCAAGGTGGTGAGTCCCATTTTCAGGTGGATACACGTGCTACAGGTGGGTGTGAGATATCCATGTCCTTATGAAACCATACCATCAGCAACTGTTTTTCCATGGATATCTGATGTGGCATCCCGAAGGGTGCTGGTATTTGCTGGTGCTCCTCTGAGGCACCCAGTGCCAGCCACCTCCATTCTTTGTGCAGCAGTCAGGGGATGTGAGCTACCAGCTCAGCTGCTCCTGTTTGCTGCTGTCCTGGTGAAAAAAGTTCACCATGCCAGCAAAAAAGGGAGCAGGAGGAGGAGAAGAAAAAGGGAATAGAGAGAATAAAAAGCAGAGCATGAAGTTAATGAAAGTGGGGGAGTGTTTCTGGTATTATAATGTTGCCAGAATTAGGTTTCTTTGGTTCCTGCTGTGCTTTGCTAAAAACGAGTCTAGTTAGCAGCAGATGTAACAGCTGTACAACTGTCAGGGGAACGAGAGCAGCTATGAGAACTCCATGAATTAAGCAGATTCTCTTATTTTCTTTGTGTGGAGGTCTTAGAAGTGGAAGTTTTCAAAGTGTGTCCTGCTGGCTGCTCGTGTCAAGTGATTGGGGTGTTGTAGAAGGTGAGAGAAGGGTGCAGCAAGGAAGATGCACGGTATGTTTTGAGTCAGGAAAAGGAGAGCATTTGGGGAATGGTTCCTGGAGCTGCTGGGGGATGATGGGGTAGCTGGGAGGATGGATGTAGCTTGGGAGTAGACATTAATGTTGCAGAAATGGGGATGGGAATTCATGCATCTAAGAATAAATGCGTTTATGGAAAGGATACTGGTGGTTATTTGGTAACCAGAAGCTTAAATGATCAAAGGGTTTAGTAAGACCTTCTGACTTCGCCTTGCCCTTCCCAAAAATATATCATGCCTGTGTGGAAGGTCACCTCCCATCCCTTCTTAGATGTTAATCACCCCCTTCATATAGGTGGCCTATCAGATTGCATAGGCTGGGCAGACACTGGGATATGTGATAGCATATTTGCTGGGCTGCAGGATCTAAAGGTAAGGCTGATATCTGGAATGCCAAGATATTTGTGAGGGGAGGCAGGATTCCTGTTCTCTTCAGCTGCTTGCCCTCCAAGTGGAAGGAGGAGGCATTTCAAATTCCTTGCAAGCTCCAGGCTATAAACAGACTCTTCCTGTATGGAACAATAAGGACCCTAACAGTACTCAGGAGTTGTCTGCTTATCTGAACAGGTTTAATACTACTGAGATGTGCTTTTGTGGGGAGGATGAAGCCCATCACTTGTGGGGACAGAAGTGCCCAGTGCCACTGGTGTAGATCATCCAAGAAGATGGCATTGAAGACAGAGTCATGGGGCAAAGAGGAAATCAAAGTCCCATCAAGCTGGAGCAGACAGAGACAGAAAGGGGAAGGAGTCAAAACAAAAAGAAAGCAGGAAAGAGGAAGAAAATAATTAGGCAAAGGTGGGAGAACTATTAGCATTGTTGTGTACAATGGAGAAGTGGCTCAGCCATTAAATACACTCCACAAACACTGTATTTTTTCAGCTAGCTAGGCTAAGGGCCTCTGTGGGGGCAAGTACACAAATGATGGGTCCCCAAGCCCTGCTGCTCTCTCAATGAGAGTGGAATTTATCACCTATATAATGATCCTGAATTCATCTGGGGGGAGGTGCTGTGGCTCTAGCATGGTCTGGCTCCTCCATATCAGATTTCTGAGTAAGCCTGTATTCCCTAAAGTAATGAGAAGGTTGATATGAGCAAGGGAATGCATTTGGTATTTTACTTTGTGGATCACAGGGCAAGTGCCACATGCAGTAGTCATGGGTGCTGTGTTTATTCTTACTCCTCTTGCTGGCTTGAAGACAGTGGTGCTGCAGCTTGAGTCTCTGAGGCTGTTCTTAGCATGTAGGCTTTTGGCATAAAAAATCCCCATGGGTCTGTCACCACAGGCATGCCTTGGGGTGCAGAGTACGCAGGGTGTTGGTGCTTTGGAATTATTTGTAAGGCATTGCTCTGTTTTGCCTGGTCCCAGTCAGGGGACTGAAGTGATGGTTACTGAAATGCAAACCACTTGGATGATGCAGGAACAGCAGTGTCCCTGATAGCTAAACTAAAATCTTCTAGGAGGTAGGTTGTTCTTACAATCATCAGCTATGACAGTGGGGGGGAAAGTGCCTGTCCAGGTAGGATCTGTTTCACCTGGGACCCTTTGTTTACACAGAGCAAAACCATGGGATTTCATACCTCTTGTACAGTGATCCTACAGTAAAATGTGAAACTTCACATATTCCTTTTTCCCAGATGGGAAATCTGCACAGTAAGACTGCCAGATCCATGAGCCCTTATTCCTCCATGGGATGAAATTCCTTTTTTTCCATTGTGAATCTTACCAGCCAAAGGTGTTGCCTCACCTTATTCATTAGTCAGCTAGTGTTGGTGTAATTAGAGGTTAAGTAGTTAATCTCAAAAAATCCCTTGGAAGTCAAGGAATCCATATATTTGCTTATTTGTAATTTGTATACTGCCCCTGAGGCAACCAGGCATGGAAATGTAATCCCATATTTGTGTATTTAACAACTGAAGAGATGATGTGAGAAGAGGTTTGGGTGTACAACACTATAAAGAAAACTGTCTAACCTCCTGATTCACCTCCCCTGTTGCAGGTCATGCATCTCCCTGGTGCCCAGTCCTGTGGAAATCCTGTATTTCAGTGTGCATTGAGGCTGTTTTTTCTGACACAGCACGGAGCTGAGAGTGTGCTTAAGCTTGTTTTTGTCCCAGCCAGAGAGGGGAAAACTTTCTTCATTAGGGTCCTGTTTGTGGTAGGCTCTACAGAAACATTCATCAAATGCTGACTTTACTTGAAGCTCTGAGAGTCAAATTACACGAGGTAGGCTGAGCCAGGAATAGGTGGTTCTGCTACAGCGCTTCTAGAGAGCTTTGTTGTTGGTGTTTTTTTGCAGTGCAGATGTTAGGACTTCATGGGAAACCCATCAGTGCTCCAAATGGGTGGAGATGTGTAGCTGTAAGGAGGATTAAATGTTGGAAAGTTGGTAATTTGTGGCTCAATGCTGTTGAGCAAGACAGCAAGATAGTAACTGATCAGTAGGAATGACTCAAAAATCAGTGATCTGCAAAAAAAAAAAAAAAAAAAAAAAAAAAAAATCCCAACCACAAACCAAAAAAACATTGCTGCAATAGTCTGGATAACTCAGAAAGATGGGGCCAAGCATAACATTAGCTGCTGTAAGTCACATGTCAAAGAATCAGGAATACAGGCTACATTTATCAGTTGGCCAGTTTGTCTCAGGAAGGAGTGGGGGCTGGTGCAGCTCACTGGCTGACTACAGAATTCCAGGAGGATGCTGTAGCTGGGGGAACTCATGCAGATTTCAGTAAATAACCTCAAACTGAATGGTTCTAGGAAGGGCTGAGTGTGTGTGTGTGATTTAGCACTAACATGTCACTTCCCATGTACTCTGTTCAGTGCTTTTGTTGGTAATTCCTGGATGGAAGAGGTTTCAGGGACAATGCCTGAGGGTGTTAAAGAATTGGGAGTGTGCCTTCCAGTAAAAGAGGTTGAAGAGGTGGGGTGAAAAGGGAAAGCTGAAGGCTAACTCCTTTCAGTGTCTAAATATACCTACAAGGAGAAAAAACTTCCTGTGGTCTAGCAGAGTGAGGGGCATTAAGACCCAAAAACAGGAATGTGAAACTGGATTTAAAAAACCCCAAAAAATGATGTGAGAAAAAGCACTATTTTTTAACATCATCTGTAATTAACCACTAGAAAAACTCAGTGAGGCTTTGGAGGATCCTTCCCACGAGGCTTTAAAGTTGTGGCTGGGTTTTTGTCAGGAAGTGGACCCTTGTAGAGATGGGAAGGATTTCTGCTGAGTTTTCTGACACAAGTTTGTGAAGAGGTGGGTCTGGATGACCGTGCCACTTCTTTCTGGTGTTACAGTCAGATGTTGGCTCACCAATTTGCCAACCCCTGTTGGCAGCTCTGGGGTTGAGAACTGGGACCTCAGGGCAAGAGGCAAAGGCATTCCCCCTCTCAGCCCAGGCATTGCTCCTTTTCACCCTGCCCCTTGCAAACACTCATCAGTGTTTGCTTCACCTTTTTATTGGATGATGTTGCACTGATATCCCAAAGTAAATGAAGCTTCATTAGTGTCCAGTGAAGTGGTCAGTGATGACTAATTTTTATCTATCAATGGTGCTTTAATTCTCTGCCAGCCAAATCAAGGCATTCCTTTTACATACCATCATCTATGGCTCTGTCATCCATTTCAGACTTTCAACCTTGTTACTCTCTTGTCTTTCTTAGCCAAACTAGAATGAGTTTTTCCTTCTGCTACCTCAATGAATATCTTAATTTTATTTTTTTTTTTGGTGTGGAAAAGCTATATTCTCATGATGCCAGGTTTTGCTTTATTTCTTACCTTATTCCCCACAGACTTAAACTTTGTCAGAGGCCAAGTCTGTGCCTGTGGAAGAATCAGGTGCAATGTGCCATTAGAAATGAGGTCTGAGAGCAGGAGAAGGATGGGTGTTGATGCAGGTGGAGGCTGGAACAGCATCAAGAGGTGCGAGCAGAGGCTCTGAGCCTTTGCACACAGCCAGCATGGCCAGGTCCTTGCTGTAACAGTGACAGAACTTCCTAGGAAACACAATGGCCACTTGTGAGCCAGCCCTAGCCCAGGGCAGCAGAGGAAAGCCGGGCAGGGCTGCCTGGGTGGGGCGTGTGAGGATCTGTGGATGTGACTGCCGAGGCTGTGCGGGGTGGGAAGCTTTTTCCTCCTGTGACTTCACCTGGACCGTGTGCCAACCTCGGCACACAATGTTATCACTGCGCGCCAGCACGCGGTCAGGACGGCCCCGCTCGCACAGCGGGCCCCAGGAGACTTTCTCCAGGCCTTACAGCTTCTGGCCTTGATGGCTCTTGCCAGAAATGTGCCACGGCCCCATTCTGTGGTTTTGTTTCCAGTGGTACCAGCACCGGCTGTGCTCATGGTGCCACCGAGGTGGAGATGTGGTTGTGAGGAGTAAAGGTGAAAGGTTTTGTCAGGACCTGAAGCAGGGACCTCTGCTCTACTCCACCCCTCTCTGGCAATCAGGGCTGCTCTTGGCTCCTTCCTTATCCAGGGCTTATTGCTGTGCTAAACAGCTGAGTTAATGAGTCATTAAGAACACTCTGTCCCTGCTCCATGGGGACTTTGCTGCCTGGATGGAAATCCTTCCCAAGAAGCCCATTCCCCTCTCTGTAGCAAACACACAGCTGTTGAAACCTCTTGGATAAATAAATGCAGTCCTTCAGGGCTCAGGCCCAGCCAACGGCAGTGGTTTCCATGGGTCAGGGATGAGTGGTCTGCCTCCAACCATCTTTACTTTTGTCACTGTTAAATACCTTGCCTAAAAGGGAGAGTTGGACCTGGATCATCAGAATCTCTTGGCAGTTTCATAGATCTCCTTTCATGGCAGTCTACAGAAGCTCTATCTTCTCTCTAAGGACACACTGTAGATTAAATGCTGCCTCTAGAAGTCCCAGCTTCAGCCTGCCCTCTTCCCTGCACTAGGGGAAACCCTATATTGTTTATTTTCTTCTGGTGTTCCATGAATGACACCCTTCTGCCCAGACAAGCTCAGGCATCCTTTCCTTAAACAAAGAACCTTTCCTTAAATTCTTTGGCAGACTTTGGTTTTCCCAGGACTGATGTTTCGAAGACATCCATGTTTTCCGTGTTTTGACATTCAAAGAATGCGACAGCACTGGACTAGTTTGCAGAAAAATGTGGTGGTTCCAGCCTTTGACATCTGGGATTCATCACTGACTGGTCTTTGGCATCAGGGAGATGCAAGACACTTGTTCATGCAAGTGTCTGTCTCCAGGTTGTTCAGAAGTCTTTGCAGGCTCATCAACAGCTCTCCAGGATTGGTGTTTGTGCTCCAGTGGAGTTGAAATGGTGCAGTACCAAACAGGAGGTTGCTGATACCCTCATGCTAAGTAAGAATCTTCAGGATGATGCAGCACTTCACCACTTGTGACTCTGCTTTCTGGGCTACCTCACAGATCATAAATTATTTTTGGGAGGTGGACTGGAGATGAGCAGATTTGAGCCCTTAAAATTACATACCAGCAGCCCATGTGTAGATCTGCAATCTCATATGATCAGTGCGAGGTAAGAAGACACTTCTGGGTGGTATCTTGACACCTTCTTCATTCAAGCTGGCAGGTAGGCATTAAAATAAGCTGGCTTTTGAACCAGAAAATAAGCACTCTTTTTCTAATTTGATGAAGTAGGGCTCACGGAGAACATGTAACAGGAGGTTTTGACTGCAGAGGGCTTCCAAATTGGAGGGTAAACCAGGCAGGACTGAGGTGTGTCCACCTTGCCTCTACGTGTCAGCCCTAAGATGTGCAGTGGGAGTTCATGCAGCTCCTCAGCTACCTGGAGCTCAGAGCCCTCCAGGAAGTCACTGCTTCCTGGGACAAAGTTCTGCACAGCAGAGCTACAGCTGCTCTCCCTGCAGAAGGGCAGGAACTGCCCTTCCCTTCCCTGTGCTAAAGCAAACCCAGTCTGTCTTTGTCCAGCCCTTTGAGCCATAGGTGTGCTCTAGATCTGCAGTCCCCTGTTTCATGATCCCTCTCCAGGACTTTTGTAAAATGTTTGATGTTTTCTTCCGGGTTATTGACTAAAAATATCCTGATGCCAGACACTCTCCAGGATCTTGGTACAAACATACTACAAAAAAAATCCCCAATCACTTCTTAGTTCTCAGCTGTGTTTTGGAACCAGTCTGATAGGTCACTTACAGTCTGTTTAATGACTGCTGTCTTATTTTTATGCCAAGCAAGTTCTTTAATCATAGGGCCACATGATAGAAAGGAAAACTGCCTTCCAGGATCTCAAGTACATTGTACCAGCTTTGTTATATTTAACAATTGTACATGCAATTTCCTCAGAGAAAAGTAGGAACACAGTTCAGTAGGGGTGAATTTTCTATAAATGCGTGTTGGTTGCCCCTAATTATATTTCCCTCTTTTTATTCCCTGTGCTCTTTGTTAGCCACTTCATTATTTAATTCAGGTCTGAGATCCTATCACAGGTCTGTAGTTACCTGTGAGTAATTATGAGATAATTATAAAATATTTATGCCCTTCTACATAGTCTTTAAAAAATGCTAGACTATGGGATTTCTTCTTCTCCTCCAGGACTTACCCATTGCACCAAGAAGTACAGAAGATCAACATAATCATGGAATTATGTATGCAGCTTATGAAAAAAACCCTAAAACTAAAGAAAGTTAGAAATTTTCAGTACCTAGAAATTTTCAGGTACCTAGTCCTGGTGATTTAAAATGCCTGATTTAGTAGCTGGTATTTAACTCCTCTGAGGTACTACAAGAATAGACATGTCATTAACAAGGTCTTCATCAACTACTTTCTTTCCTCTCAGCAGTAGGACGGGAGTATTTATTGATTTCTTTTGTTGTTCTCTGCATTGTTATTGAATAATCTAAGATTTCCATCTGATAACAGATCAATACTATGAGTCAGACTCATTCTGGTCTTAATTTACTTTTTAAAAAAAGACCTTTGTCAGTCTTTTTTCCCCCATTCACCTCCATCATGTTTTTTATAATTCTTATCTTCTAATTTATATTCAGCTTCTCTCATACTGCTTGTTACATGTGTTATACTTTACTTACTTTAAGCTGCCTCATTTCAATTTTATGTTAGGTTGTGTTTTTTCAGTGGCACTATTCTTTCTTTACAGGGGAGTTGTGTATTTTTGGCACCTCGTAATGTTTTTTAAGCAGTTGCTAGTGATTATTTATATTTTTGTATTTAAATACTTTCTTTGTGTTTGTTTAGCCCAGAATTCTCTTCAGGGCTGGGAAACAGGACTTTTTAAAGCAACATATCTTTTAAAGCATTACATTACCAGTTTGGACCTTCTTCTGCTTTCACGTAAGAGTGCAGTGAGCTGGGGATCGGTGAACTTGCTACCACCCTCTCATTTCTGCTATAATTTTACCCATCCTGATAAGGGAAATACAAGTTTTGTTCAATTTGGATTTAAAGTTTGCCAAATGAGGAAGATGTTAAGAACATTTAAAAATCCCCAAGGCTGTTTATTGAGTTAGCAACATCGTCATGTATTAAGCTAAGCAATAACTTAATTTTTTTCTTTGGTGAGTGCTTGAGTAACCAGTGCTGCCATATTCCAGTACTTCTTGGTTATCCATACAAATCATCAATCCTGTTACTGGAGCACCAACTCACAAATACTGAATGCTGATAACTAGGAAATTGTGATTCAGAGTCACAAACAAGCTAGCAAGTACTTTTATTTTTGCCCCACTCAGTCTGTCTTAGGGCTATACCTATTGATTTTAATATTGTCTTACAAACCATGCCAGCATTTATTCCAATCTCTTACAGTTGTAGTCCCCTGGGAAGGCAAAGCCTTGATGAATATAAACTGGAAAGGAATGCCACAATTGTATGCAGCTAAAGAGGATGTACTGGAATGGACTTGATTTCTATATTGTGTTCCTGTAAAGGAGGGCTTGCTTTTGAAAGGCAGAGTCAGGGCTGCAGCTGCAGAAACTCAGCACTGCTCGGGGGGAGTAGAAGCCCACCAAACCTGCTGCACCCTGAGCCAAAGCAGGGGGGCAAACAGAAGAAATATTAGAGCTCACGTCCTTGCTTCAGAGCTTTGGGGACTGGAGAGACACAGCCCATTAAAAAACATGCCTACATTTTGCTGAGGAGCTGCCTGTAATAGCTGCATTCGCTGGGATGGTGTTTATCAAGCAGACAAGCATGGGGCCTCATAATTCAGGGCATGTGGAAGAGTGTTCTACAGTTGCTGTGCCAAGGTGGGATTTAGAAGTTTGCCATAGAATCAGCTCCTTAAAATTCTGCCAGGTTTCACACAGGACAGGGGATCTCCAGAGAGTCTTCATGCTTCTTTTATAAGGATCCCAACATGCTTTAAACCTTATTCCTCCTAAGAATTTCATATTCACTGAGCAGTAACAGGGCTGCAAGGGATTGAAGCTTGCTGGAAATAATGAAGAAAAAACTTTCCAAGCCTCTCCAAACTGGAGAAGCCCTTTGGCTCTCCCACCTATGTTTTCTGGCAGGTCTGTGCATAGATAAT
Organism: Ploceus nigricollis; assembly: GCA_013399945.1. NCBI lineage: Eukaryota > Metazoa > Chordata > Aves > Passeriformes > Ploceidae > Ploceus > Ploceus nigricollis. The sequence continues at coordinate 57,719 of VXBC01005330.1, forward strand.
CCTTGACTCCCTCCATCTGGCTGTTTATTAGTTTGAAGCCAAATGGTCTCAGTGAATGCTGAACACCTCTGGATGAATGATGGATCTATGGACAGGTTGTCTTCTTGATCAGGAAATGAGAACGACTGGCTCAAGAGCTTCCAAGTTCAATAACCTCCTTTACTTCTTAATGAATTGCTGAGGCATGAGAGGCTTCCGTTCCTTGCTGGCATCTTTTACACTGTGCCCAAAGAAACAATCATATCAGGCTCAGGAAGACTGAAAGGGCAGGCAAACAGGAACCATCCCCACGGATGTCCTCCCCAGAGAGGCTGGGAACGCGCTCTGCTGTGAGAAATGGGAAGCTGAGGTCAGCCAAAGTGCACAGCAGGTATGCACATCTCTTGGGATGGGAAGAAGAGATAATGGCCTGCTTTGCCATCCCCATCCCTGCCCTGGCCTGCTGGTGAGCTCTCCTGGGCCACCTTCATGCCCTGTGTGCAGAGTGCACCTCCACTGGGTGGCTCCATGGTGTGGAAATGAAGGCAGGGAGATAAAGGTGGAGAGTGGGTGGTGACAACGCTCCTGAGAGCCCTGAGCCTACCACTCAGCAAGGCAGGCCTTGGTGGTGTGAGAAGAGCCCAGGAGAAGTGAGAAAGGAGTAAGGAATGAGCCCCCATCAAAAACTGGAAGGCAAAAAACCCCATGGACAGTGAGGTAACAGGGGATGCTTCCAGACATACAGACTTGTTCCCATCTTTCACAAGCTTTGTCCCTTCTAGCTCCTTCTGCCTGGGAATGTTAAGAGATTGTACAAAAAGTCTTGATAAAACAAACATATGGAGATCCCCTCAAGAGGCTGGGAGATATTATTAGCTCCTCTTTTACTGGCAGGCCTGGAGCAATTAATTACCAGAAGTATTATCAGGTACTTGTCACTGCTTTCCCTGGATCCACTTCACATAGCCCAGATTGGCTGTGAGCAACATGTTCCCTGACTGGCCTGATACCTCCCAGCTCCTGATAGCAGTTCCTCTGCTCCTCTCCTGAGGATCTCAGCACTGCTGGAAGGGCCATAACCTCGAATATGAGAGAAATTTGAGTCCATGGACCAGTTAAGTATGCAGAGTGCCTGTATGTTTGTATCTTCTCAGTGATGTGCTCCACCTCTGTGACCGGGGGGAAAGTTCTAGGCAGGAGGCAGAGAAAGGGACAGGTAAGAGGAGGTTATATGGGGACCTAGGGAAAGGCATTTTGTGTATAATGCATGTTTAAAAATTTACCTATGAGCTCTGGGCCCTGTCCCAGTGCTGCTCCTCAGAAATGCCATTGCAGATGCTCTAAGAACTTAGAATTTCTAATTAACACACTCTTGTAAGGGTCTGTGCAAAGAAATAGACCTTACACACTCTGTGTCAAGGTCTCTTGTAAAGAAGTAGTCTGGTCAGGTTTTAAGTGGAATTATGCTGATCCATGAAATGTGTCGAAAGGAATACTCTTCCTGGTGCTGCTGCAGTAGCACAGCACCCACCTTTGACACATGAGAATTCATCTTTTTTGCCTTGCTTGTTCTTTGTACTTTTAATGAATTTTTACTATTGATATAATTTTAGTGAAGTTTCTATTATTAACCACGTTATTGTGAAAGGGAAAATCATGCAGGTCAGCTGCTATACCTGTGAAGTATTTGCTGGAAAAGGGATGCAGGTTCAGGTGAAAGTAGAGAATTTACTAGTTAAAAAGGTGCTTTGTCAACAAAGTTTACACTGAGTCTATAGGTAAAATTAGAGACACCAAAATGATCTTCATGTCAGTTTAAGTCCATCTGTTTAACCATTGTAAAAGTAAAATCTCGTATTCAGAATAGCCATTACAGCACCACCACGACTCTCCTGCGTTAGCCGGGCTTAGCTTTGTATCTGCAGGCGGAGTTTAAGAAATGAGCGAAGGGGAGGAAGGTCGGGTGTAGCCCGGAGGCGGCACGGCGTGCCCGTGGCGCTGTGGGTCCCGCAGAGCATCCCTCGGTGCCGGCGCATGGGTGAGAGGACACCGCCCGCTAGCGGCGCGGGCTGCGGGAGCCGCCGCCTGCCGCCACACGGTGCGTGCCCCTCGGGTAACACCAGCACCTCTGGGAAAGGCTGGCTGGGCGAGAAAGCAGAGCAAATCGGTGGAAATGGGGTTATGGTGAGCAAACACCTCTAAACCTGCAGCACGTTCAGAGCCGTCGCTGGAGGCGAAGTCACACGTTTGTGACTGCCCCGGAGGTGCCCTGGGGACAGCCCTCCTCGCAGGGCGGCGTGGGGATGCCTGCGGCAAGCAGGACAGCACCACCGTGCTTCTCACTGCCCCAGCTGATTAGCCCCACTCCAGAGGAGGTAATTAACTCAAGTGGAATTCCTTGCTGGCACAGCCAGCCTGCTCCCAGGTCTGAGTGTCCCCTCAGGCTGGGTTTTCACAACTGGTGGCAAGATACTATATTTTTTTGTTGTGTTTTTCAACTGAAAATATTTTTCTGATGTTTCTTCAGGTCTTTGGTGCTACCCAAAACCATAGAGCCAAAGACCTCAGAAAGCCTCCTTCTCCCCCTGCTTGTTTTCCTCCTTATGAGGTAAGATCATCCTTAACAGATGTTTGTTTACCTCTTCATAAAAACCTCCTGTGATTCTACAGCCTCCCCAAGCAGTGTGCTGCTGTGCTTTGCTATTCTTGCCATTGCAAAGTGTTTTTCTAATGTTTAGCTATATCATTTTTATTGCAAATTAAGCTGATTATTTCCTCTTCTACTTTTGGTGAATGTAGGGGACAACTGTTTAGTCTCTCCAGCCATTATAACAAATGTTTATCTGCTGGAAGACTGTTATCATGCCTCCCCTCCGGTTGTTCTTTTCCTAGAGAAAACAAACTCAATTATTTTATCCATTCCTTATAAGTCATGGGGTTTTTTTCCACCTCTCTTATCATTTTGCTGTTCTGTTTTGGACTTTCTCCAATTTGTCTGCATCTCCTGTAAAATGTAGTGCCTGGGAGTGGACACACTGTTCCTGCTGGGAGCTCAGCAGTATCAAGTAAATGCACAAAATAATTGCTTCCGTTGCCTTATCCACAAAATCTGCATTAAAGCACCTCAGAATGAGATTTGTCCTCTTCTGTGGGGATCTCACTTAACAGACACACATTGGGTCCCACCCCAGCTCTCTCTGCCGGGCTGGACACAACTGAGTTTGGAGCAGCACACCTGGTGTCTGTGCAGCCACCTTTCCTGAGCTGGATCTTGGTGCAGTCACCTCTGCAGAGGCAGCCCAGCTCCCCAGTGTCTCACATTCCTCTCAAATTCCAATCACTTCAGCCTCCTGCCTTCAGGAGGGACTGCTGACCCCCAGCCCAGCTGTCATCCTCTTCCTTTTGTCCTCTAGTCTGTTGTCCAAGACACTCAAGGAAATACTGAACAGCCCTGGAGGCAGAACTTCAGGGACACAATTCTCCCAGCTGGAAAAGTGAAGCCCTGATAATTACCCTTGATTATGGTACTTCAACCTGTGTACCTTCTGCATGGTGACTCTGCTTGCTGCCCTGGGAACCTGTAATCTATATATTTTCCAAGTGTTCACTGAAATCAAAGTATTTTACACCTACCCTTTCCTCCTCATCTATCAGGCCTGTTAGTCAAAGAAGGAAATTAGCTTGGTTTGACATGATTTGTTCTTCAGAATTCCCTGCCGGCTGTTTCTTATCAGCTTATTGTTCTTTAGCTGCTTATAAATTGATTGTTTCATAATTGGTTCCAGTATCTCTCTAGGTATCACAGTTAGGCTGACTGGCCTGTAATTCCCCAGGTCCTCCCAGAACAGTAATTTTCAAAGAAGAACTGCATTTAACAGATACTGAAAGACATTCCACTTTTGCCCTGCTTATCTTTATTAATTGTCTAGTTTGGTTCCATCCCTTAAATTAAAAACATGTTTCCCATAATTATTCATCCTCCACTAGAGGCTCAGCACAACCCAGCCCTATCTTCACCTCTCCTGTGTTCCTGCCCTTCTGTTACATACTTCCCCAATTTACTTCCTCCTTGATGCTTTATATCTTCCCCCCTCTCTTTTCTTTATGGTTTGCTTGCACCTCCCTAGCAAAATATATTCCCCAGGAATTCATATCCACCAGGGCCTGGAGAGAGTCCTGGAAAAATCTGGGAGCCTGGCCCTAAAAATGCAGGCAGTGACATTTGCCACGCTTGCAGGGACGTGGTAAGGTCTGCTTAAAGGCTTGTCCAGGGCTGGCTACACTTAGATGATTTCTGAGACCAGTAGGTGGCAGAGAGATGATAAAATCTGGGAGACTGATCCTGGTGATGAGAGGATAGATCACTTTGGCTCTGGGAGGGACAAGGACACGCGTTACTCGAGAGCTGGGTGAGTGTCTGGCAGAGGAGAGAGCTGGGTGAAGGTCCCAGCTCCTTGCAGGGAGGCTGAATGTGCCCAGTGTTCAGCCTCAGCCACGAGTGAGAGGTTTGTGTGCTCAGCAGAAGAACAGGAAGCGTGTGCCACTTCCTAGCTAAGCAGATCCCCAGAAGATAACTTTGTTTGAGGGAGGGGTATCGTTATCCAGGGCTGTGTGCTATATAACTGCACAATCTGCAATCATGCATGAACAGAGCTGTTCAATAGCATGGCCCTGCCTTGTCCTGACATCATGTCTGTGTTGGAAATCCGTTTGGAATGAAAAATCCCACATTCCCCAAGTGACCTCGTAGTCTCTGAGCAAAAGGCTGAGTTGCAGTGGAGACTTCACAGACTCAGTGGTGCCAGGGACAGAAGCTCAGTCACCAGCCTCAAAGCAGATAAAGGTTGAGAAGTCAGCAATGAAGCAAACGTCTTTCCAAAAGAAAATAGTATTTGAAAAGTGCAGGAGCTGCCCATGATTGTTTGAAGGCAAGAAAAGTCCCAAAGGCAAGGAAAAGCCACTGTGAGTTAACAGTGTTACCTTCACTAGCTGGTACTATTTTTAGCACTGTTTTTGGGATGAAAGTACTCATCACATCTACAGGTTGCCTAATGAGAACATAAATACCAAGGTACACAGGTTGAAAGTGTTTGCCCTTCTCAGTCTGGCACTGTCAGTGCTGCAGTTCCTTTGTAGACTCAGTGATTGTCACATCCTGCACGTGAGGTCCCGTCTTCTCGACCTTTGCTTTTATGGTCTCTACTCCTTTCTTTCACAGCCACTGCTTTCATGCTGCAGAGGTAACCCTGACTTCCAGCATCACCCTGGTGCCTAAGAGAATCAAGTCTCCTTCTTGTTCTTCTCATGCTCTACCTTCTCCTCTTCATGCCCATCTCAAACAACCACTTCTCTGCATAGCCCCAGTACAGCAGTAATTCCTCACTGCCCAGCTTCATTTTCATTTAGATCCTTTTCTTCAGAGGGAGGAGGCCCTAGTGAGCTGGAGAACCTGACCCAGAGCTCAGTGGTGCCTTTGTAGAAGACCCCAGATGAAGGGACTCTGTGGTTTTCCACAAACCAGAAATGTCCTGCAAAACTGCATGCGCACCGTGCTAAAGGCTCTGCACTCTGTGACACCAAAGAAAGTCAGCCCTGATCATCTGGATGAAGGTAACACAGACCCATCAATCACAGACTTGAATGTAATTTCTGCATCAGTTGCATATTGCAAGCTGTTCTGCAACTTGTCAGACAATGTTTGATATTTGGATAGTGTTAGCAAAAGGCAGATAGGTTAATGGGAAAGGTCTCTGACAGTAGCTGGATGTAATTTAGAGATGGACTACAGCCATGTAGTTACATACCAGATTTGGGGTTTGGCTCATTACATTAGAGAGAAAAGGCCTAGAAAGGGATGTGCACATTCAGCTAGAGCTGAGTTTTCCAAAAATACAGTTTTGGTTTGAAAAGGAATGGGCAGTTTAACATCTGAACCACCTGCCCCCTGTGATGCACCAGCCTGCAGACACTCTCTAAAAGTGCTGGAAGCTGCTGGTACTGTTTAGTCCTTCCTCTCTTACTGCTTCCCAGAGAGGGGTTGAGGGTGGCAGTGATGACCACTCACTCATGCATTTAAACTAGTTTACCTCAGTAAGTATATAGCAAAACAAAACAACAAAGGTGTTCTTTCTTCCTCCTACTCCTTGCTCCTCTCATTTATCCAACCATGCCTTTTCTTATTCATGTCACGTTCTTGGAACTTGTGAATTCTCCACTGTGTGTCCTCTCTCCAGGAAGACTGTTCCCATGCTTTATGTAGCATTGGGCTAAAAAATGTTCTGCTACTGCTTCCCTGTTTAGGAGAGTGATTTCTTAAGGTGTTCAGAGTGTGACTTTCAGTCCAACTACGTGCATTGAGCATGATTTTTCTTTTGTGTCTCCAGACTTGCAAAATATGACTCTTTTCCATCTCTCACTTATGTCTTAGCTCTTTTGAAATCCACTTTGAAAATCATCATCTCTGCCTCCAGTTGTGCCTTGGACCTTGGAGCTCTGCAAATCATCCTAAAAGCTGTTTGGGAAGACAGCTCCTGAGATGAAGCTCTGTACTTACGTGGACACAAATGCCCAGAAACACAGGAGAGTGGCCTGAAACTGTTGGTCTGAAGGTACAAAATTTCGTGTTTTAATATCTCATTCAAATGACAACATTTCTGGAGACAGAGTGTCTCCCAATGCCATTCTGGGAAATTAAATTCAGTGCTGAGCTTGCATAAAGAGAGAGGAGAGGTACTTGCTGCTTCATCACTTTATGAGCCTGGCATCTGTATCACTGCTTAGCAAATCTTGCTTCCAGTAATCCTCTTTCTCTTCAGAGCTGAGCACCAAGAGCACACTTCTGAGCAATGCCTCCAGAAAGACTACAAAAACTATACCTCAGAGTAAGGTTATAGCCTTTGACTTTTAATTAAAACTCTCAGGGCATTTAGTTGTACTTGTGGATGCATTACTGAGCCTGTGGTTCCTCTCTTCTGTGGTCTCTCCAGCATTTTTGCAGGTGGCTGCTGGTAGGCGAGTGTGCCTGGGGTAACATTCCTGTGTGCTGGGCTGCTGGAATTCAACTGTGCTCCTTAACAAAACAGTTTGGTTTAGAAATTCTTGATGCATGTGCACGTGCAAGATGCATTTGGAGGAAAAACTAAGCAGAGCTGAGACACTGAGAGGTGAGGTTGTAAAATTGGTGTTTCTCAGCTTTGATTAATATTGACTGATAATCTTGTTTTCCCACTCTGCTGCTTTTTCCAGGTAAAAGATGTTAAAGAGCAGACCAAAGTATCTGACAATGCCAAATATAAACCCAATACTTCAGTATCTGCCTGAAAATCAGTAATGCAACTTGTCTGTCAGAGCTGGGTGTAGGGCAACAAATTAATTCAATTAATGCTGCCACTATCAGAGATGTTGGCGTTCCCTTTTCACCTGCCACACCACAACACCTAACGAGCAGCGAGTGTGGACACACACAGAGCTGTGCTGAACCACAGTGGAATTGCAGAGATGCTTTGGTCCCTGCTTAACTGAGCAAACTCCCATTTATGCATGTATTAGGTTTTCACTGCCCTGCTGCCTGTTCCTCTCCCCCCTCTGCTTTTTCATGTTCAGTGGACTCTCCTCTCTGTGTCTCTGCCTCTCTCTCTATTTTTTTCTCCCTATTGTTCCCCACGTCACTGACTGTCACTCACTTCATAAAGCCGTCTGGCTCGGAGCTTAAATATTGCAGGGCAACTAAAACCCACCATCAGAGCCAATTCAGTCATATCTGCTCAGTCGTGCGACAAGATTGGGGCTTTTAGGGTAGGGAAGAAGAGAGACAAAAGTTCACTCTTCCCTGCAGAGTGCCAAGAGAGGAGGGGGACACATTTCTTCGGTGGAGCCTCTCACAGCGGCAAGTCGCTTGCTCAACATCCTTAACCTGTTCGGCCCCTTTGGCCGGTAGCGTGCGCAGGCTGCGGCGTCTGGGAGCGCAGGGTGGGGGTCTGCAGCCAGCCCGGGACAGCTCAGAACACCCATCTGTTGACTCTCAGTGGGCTTAGGCAGAGTCCTGCTCTTTCCTCGTGACAGGCAATTTCAGGGGAAAGGTGGCTACCTAAATACCTCGCTTACCCCTTTCTTTTGAGGCTGGAGGGGCCGACTGCTTGCAGGTGGAATCCCAGGCAGGCATTCGAGCTGGTTGTGCTACTCCTCATCCATCCACCCAGTATCGTTGCTCTCAGTTGAACCGACTGAGCAACCTGGAACCACTTCACTTGCAGAAAACAGAGGGGATGGGCATGGCAGAGTTGTGAAGAACGTGGCCAGCTGGAAGTGATCTCAGGGAGGGCTTAGGCAAACGTAGCAAGCTGCGAGCAAGACGTGTGATGGAGTTAGACAGGAAACATTTTCCCTTCTCCTGTACAGTGAGTTTTCCGTGTGATGAGGTTTATCACACCCGGAGCGTCGCTCTTGCGTGCTGCAGTGGAAATGCTCAAATGGTAGCATAGATATCAGTGTGACTCACAGGGAAAGAAAGGCATGGAGGTAACCGAGGTGCCTGGGGGACAATGAAGCTTGTATTGTGTGTAGTCATGTTTTTACAGAGTTGCAAGCGATTGGTAACTGTCGGGTGTACTTTGCTCTGTGAATTTGCAGAAAGAGGATGTTTAAATCAGTTTAGATAATGTATGTAAACAGCATAATCTTCTGCTAGACTTGTTAATGTAAGTGCTGACATGAACACACTTCTTTACACGACTTTAATGACTGAGAAAGTAGCAATTTTCCTTGGTGATTAAATTATATGTTTGCCACTTATGTATGCGAGGTGTTTGTGCAAGCTGAAGGAACTGTGTTCTGTTCTTCATTTTCTAACATGCATGTCCGGGGTAAAAATACTGTGAGGTTTGAATGCAAGGAATATGAGTCCATCTTGCTTTAGCAAAATGCCATCATAAGTTTGTGGGGGTTTTTTTTAGGTTTTTTTTTTTGACTGAAAATTTGTGAAATTCCCCCGAGCCATAGAATTCTCAATATTTTGTGTGTTTGTCTATGTGTGACTATGTACACAGAGTAGCTGAAACAGACTGGTATGCGTTGGTGTGTCATAACATATGGCATTACAAATATATCCCACTGGTATCTGAAGGAGGAGGGAAGTTTAGATACTCAGTTTTTCATGCTGTTGACTGTACCTTCCTTTTCTGAGTGTTTGTGTATGTGTCTGCATTTAGGGAACTATAGATGGAGGTAGTATCTAGGAGATGAAATTCTAGATCCCTGTGAACAGCTATTTTATGAATAATGTTCCCTGTTTCACTTGTCATGCTCTACAAGTTGGTCTTTCTGGGCCACTGTAATATTCCACATTCCTCAGAGACTTCAGACTGCTGTGATGTGTTAAATCAACCCATACAAAACAACTTTCATCTCTATTTTCCTCATTCACAAATCTTCCCTTGCCTGAAATTATATAGTGGGAAGTTCAGGATATGCAGAATGAAGCCCTGACCTAGGAATAATTTCTTATCATGCAAAAGTAGTGACAGATGTAATATTTGACTTGCATTACTTGAAAATGGACGACTGCCTTAGCTTTCCAGTAGTGTATCTGCAGCTGGCTTCCAGCTCTGTGTTAGCCTGAGATAGTGGCACTGACATTTTAGAGACAGCAAATAGCATTTTAGGTTCCAGTTAGAGTTGTTTGCCCAGTTGTTTTCCCCACGTTGTTTCCACTGTCAGTGTGGCAACCGACTTTAGAAGGAGATGCAAAGAATATGCCCAATAGCACCAAATAATTATATTGCATATAACATATTCTTTATAGCAAAACTAATCTATATAGTAGTTGTTAAGCTTATACAGCATTACTACCACAGTAATGATGTTGTAATTGCTGTTCTTACCTAACAGTGATTGCTAAAGTAGAATTGACATTTGCAACCTAGAGAGAATTCAGGTTTGTTTAGGTGCAAGATGGGTGCAGATTCGAGATCTGTTCGACCCATGAGGGGTTCTGGTGCAGAAGTATTTGTGTGCTTGAAAGCTTCACCCTCTCTTCTAACCACTGCAGCTGCCTGCTGATAAATCTGTTCCACTGTATTGCTGGTGAGTGTTTGTACGTGTACAAAATCTAAGCAGACTCACAGAACTGAGCCTACAAGGTGCCACAGAAGACTCTCACCTGCAAAAGGAGATAAATATACTCCCTGGCTGAAAAGTAATTGCCCATTTAGAGCCATGGAAGGAAGAATTTAGCAGGCAGCTTGCTCTGGCTTCCCAGCCCTTCTCCTGCTAATAAATCACTGTGAACAGGCAAATCAGCAAGCAAGCAACCGCCTGCCTCTCTGTTCTCAAAGCAAGAAAAGACATCAGCGGGAAAACCTGAAGTCTTTAAAATTTAGCATAATTTCTGGTCTTTCTCTTTGTTTTTTCTTCCTTTAGACCGTAAGAAATGGGTGACTGGAGTTTCTTGGGGAACATTTTAGAGCAGGTGAACGAGCAATCCACTGTCATCGGGAGAGTTTGGCTCACAGTGCTCTTCATTTTCCGCATCCTGATCCTGGGCACGGCTGCCGAGCTCGTGTGGGGAGACGAGCAGTCAGACTTTGTGTGCAACACTCAGCAACCTGGTTGTGAGAACGTCTGCTACGATGAGGCCTTCCCCATCTCCCACATCCGGCTCTGGGTCCTGCAGATCATTTTTGTATCCACCCCTTCGCTAATGTACTTCGGGCATGCTGTGCACCACGTCCGCATGGAGGAGAAGAGGAAAGAGAGGGAGGAAGCTGAGAGGCGCCAGCAAGCTGAGGTGGATGAAGAGAAGCTGCCCCTGGCTCCAAACCAAAACAAAGGCAACAACCCTGATGGAACCAAGAAGTTTCGCCTGGAAGGTACTCTCCTGAGAACATACATCTTCCACATCATTTTCAAAACCCTCTTTGAGGTGGGATTCATAGTAGGTCAGTACTTCCTGTATGGCTTCCGAATTCTCCCCCTTTACCGCTGCGGGCGGTGGCCCTGTCCCAATCTTGTGGACTGTTTTGTCTCCAGGCCCACGGAGAAGACCATCTTCATTATGTTCATGCTGGTGGTGGCTTCCGTGTCCCTCTTCCTCAACCTGGTGGAGATCAGTCATTTGATCTTGAAAAGAATCCGGAGGGCTCTGAGGAGACCGGCAGAGGAGCAGCTTGGAGAGGTCCCAGAGAAGCCTCTCCCTGCCATCACAGTCCCCTCCATCCCAAAGGCCAAAGGCTACAAGCTGCTGGAAGAGGAGAAGCCGGTGTCCCACTATTTCCCTCTCACGGAAGTAGGGGTTGAGCCCAGCCCCCTTCCTTCAGCCTACAATGAGTTTGAGGAGAAGATTGGAGTGGGACCACTGGAAGACCTCTCCAGGGCATTCGAAGAGAGGTTACCGTCGTATGTGCAAGCGAAGGAACCAGAAGAGGAGAAGGTACGAGCAGAGGAGGAGGAACGAGAGGAGGAGCAGCCAGGGCCGCAGGAAGAGCCGGGGGTGAAGAATGCAGAAGAGGAGGTGGTGAGAGATGAAGTGGAAGGGCCTTCAGCACCTGCTGAACTTGCCGCTGATATGAGACCCCTGAGCAGGCTAAGTAAAGCCAGCAGCCGGGCCAGGTCAGATGATTTGACTGTATGAAGGTGCAGGATGCGGGGAGCACATGAAAAGGAAAAGGTTGAAGAGAAAAGGAGAGACAGAGAAAGAATCAAAAGATATTTTTAAGCAAAGTGCTAAAATGGCCACTTGAATATTATTTCCTTTTATGATTCTCAGCTGGAAAGGTACTACCATGGTAACAGTGCCTTATTTGCCCCATATGTCCCTGTATTTCCCTGTTTCCACATGCCAGCTCACTCCTTACAGTAATATCTACACTGTACACATAACTGATGTATTTTAAAACCTAACATGGCAGTGATACCCAAATGTCACCACTGTGATCATATTTACTGAAAGCCTTGTGTTCCACATTTCTCAAGGCATGTGGGGTGGATCTGTCTTTCAGCCAGTGAGGGGAAAGACTGATCAACAACTGTATCTAGTCTTTCTCTTTCTGTTTCCTCCTATGGCTCACTGAGCAGATCTCCCCTTTGCTGTTGGCATGGAATTGCAGTTATTTAATTCACAAAGTGAATTCTATGCTTAGCATCAACACACTAAAATTCTAAGCCAAACTTCCCTTCTTTATTCAGAAAATAAAGGCAAAAATGTTCCAAATTTCTCTGTGAATGCATATCTGAGTTAGGTAAATATATTTTCCCTGGTCAAAAATATTTCTGCTCTTCAAGTGACATTGATAGTGGGCAAGGTTAACAGTAGCTCTTTACTAGGACTTAGCAGATGCCCAGAGATGGATTATTTGTTCCCAACAGCAAATCCAGCCCTGAGACTAGTTCAGAATACTGGAAAGAATAAATTCAAGTGATATTTTTAATTGTAGCCTTGTGACTTAAAGATTTGAAAGTAGATTTAGCCAAGCAAGAGGGAAAAATCTTCTGAGGAAGGAGGGGACAGCTACAGCCCCCAGAGCATGAAACCAAATCCAAGCCTTCACGGTATGATCCTGACAAGTGTTCAGTTCCTGGAGCTTCCAGGCTCCCAGGCACTCAGCAAATCTCAGGTACAGAGTTCTGAAGGCACCTGTGAACCTAAACCAGGGGTCTGGGTAACTATGTGACTTTTTAAACTTCTAAATACAAAACTGGTCGGTCAAGTTTGAAAAGACTGATATGGTAAAAGTCTTTTGACAGCCTTTGTTTTTAATTTGACAGACAGGAGCCATTCAGTGGGCTACTTCTCCATTAAATGCCAAAGACAATGCCTTTCAAAAGATGATTTAGACCTTTTGTGCCAACAGGTCTGTACAGAACTCTCAGAGACTCAGAAAAATCTTTTTTTTACAGAAGGCAGAAAATGATGTGCTTGCAAATGTTTAGATGTCTAATATAGATTTCTAATTTTAGGACTACAGCAGCAACTCTTGGCTGGGACAGTGCAGCAATGGGTTCAAAAGCTTCAGGTTAACAGCTATGTCCCCCCCAAAACTGAGCCCCATGCCAAAAAAGTGCAGGTATGCACTCTGCTCTGCAAACCTCAGTCCCTGCCATCTCAGCAAATTCTTTCTGCTGGGCTGCAGCCCATCCCATTGTTCCCAGGGCAGGCTCTAATCCAGGTCAGGGAAAAAAAGGTCTTTGGCACAATGCATCAAACTCATCCCGACATCAGCTAGAAAAGACCCCCTGCGGCCTCCCATTGTAGCAGGTCTGACTCAAAGCCCAGGAAAGGCAAATGGGTGTCTGTGAGAGCCCTGGGTAGGCTTGGGCCCTGTCCCAGCCCCAGAACAGCCAGTACTGTGGCTCCTGATCCCACCCCTTTGGTGGAGTTCCCTGCCTGGCCACAGCCGTGAAGGTGGCCGGACTTCACTGCGAGTGACAATAAGCTGTACATATGTAGAAAGTTTGTAGGGTGCATTGGGATTCTTCAGCGCCACAGAGGTGCCATGGTTTTTTTTTGGGTTTTTTTTNCTTGGGCCTATATATTTTCCCAAGGTTTGCAGCCTGAGGTCAAAACCTTTTTTTCCTTAGACAACGGCTGTTGGGTATCCTTCCTTGTGAAGGAAGACTGGAAGGTCCCTCCTCAGTTTTGGGAAGGAATATGACAAAGCAGCACATGCAGAGAGAGAGCCTGGAGGCTACCATTTATCCATTCTCTTAATACAGAAACAGGAGAACTGTTATCACAACTGAGGGAAGAGAATGTTTTTCAGCAGGAAGAGCCCGCTGTGCCCAGTTTAAGATACCAGAACTAAAGAAAGGGCTAAGATTTAGACGAACAACACAATCACCACACTTACACTAGATGGGATCTGTTTTATTTTCTCCACAGAAAGAGATAAGAGTTTGAATGATTCTAAGCATCAACCAGCCCACTTGTTGCAGGGGGTTGGAAACATACTTTTCTGCAGGTAAAAACAAGGACCTTGTAACAGTTTATATGAGGTGTCTGCACCAGAGCATCTGACCCTTCCCGATACCAAGGTACTGGACTGCTTGAATCACACCCACCTCTGTTGACTTCTAATTACTTGACAGTTCCACTCCTGATCTCTGACATTCATACATTCATTAGACTACAGGGCCACTTAAAGATGAGTGCTTGTTCATCAGGAGTACATGGTTCATAATGTGGCTGTCAGGCAGGGCAGTCTTTAATTACCACATGTTAATTATGTCCTTTTCCACTGGAGAGCCTCAGTAAAATGCACCACGTGCAGTGTACTCCATGGACACTGTAGTTCTCTCATGGCTGCCACAGGAATGCTCCTTTCTTGCTCCGGGTCCCAACAGCACAAGAAGAAGCTGGCATTTTCTTCCTGCATCCACTCAACTGCTTCTTGATTATTATTTTTTTTTTAAGCCAGTTTTCAAGTACTCTGCCTGGCTGGCAGTGAATCTGTAGCCACCAAGCACAGGCCACGGCATCAGGACAATGCTGCTCGGCAAAGGGGGCAAGGAACAGTCCGGTCTTCTGGCACTCAGCCTCACCTCTGCAAGAGAATCTCTGTGGGACTCTCAGCAAGCCATTCTTCCTTCTTGTGCAATTAGGAATCATTTCCTACCTTACAATGATGATGTGAGGCCTGACATGTTGTGCTAGTTATGGAAAGGGAGGTCCTTGGATGGAAAGCCCTACAGATGAGCAAAGGATTATTGCTATTTCTGGATGTGATAGCACATAAATGTGCTTTATTCCCTCTCAATGAGATAAACTTAATCGTTTATTCAAGAAATTCCTAGTGAAGTTGCATAACAGCCCCAGAGCTGTGGATGCAGTGTATAATTCTACTCAAAAAATAACTTAGCAAAACATAAAGATATATATGATGAATGAGGAATATTATTTCCTTGGGAAGGGGGAAATCACTGGACAATTAGAGCCATGCCTGGATAATTTGAAGGTGTGTTTACCCCCTTGGCTCCCTGTACAAATAAATTCCTAACTGATCACATGGCTCTCTGCAAGGAGCATAAGATGCAAGTGTCAAAATCACCCAAGGAGGTGAAAGTAGAAGAGCAAGGTAGTCTCTTAGCTTACAATAGCATGTGGGGGTTGGTGTTCTCTAGTGTCTAGAGCAGTGGACCTAGGATAATAATCTTAGATTTATTTCCAGCTCTGCTTCTGACTTGCTGTGATAATCACTTTACCTCTCAGTGCCTTTTTCTCCACCTGTAAAATGGGTGTAAGAATTTCCACCTACCTCACAGGGATGTTGTGAGGCTTCCTTAATTCTGTTTGTAAAGTAAGTAGGAATGATCTGATGAAAAGCACTGCTGAAATGCATGGTATCCTTGTTATTTCTTGGCAGAACTGCTAACTTGGGTAATATATGACTCCTCGAGCAGAAGGGCAGTAGTTTGGAAATGTGAACACTGCACTGCACTGACAACATTAGCATGGATGTGGATTTGCCATGGGTAAAAAAGACTTTATTGATTCCCTCACCCATGTCTCCCACCTTAGCCAAGGCCATGTATGAAGCTGTGGTGACAGTGTGGTGACGTGGACCCCTCTTCTCCATCCCCAGAACTCACTCTCGGGCAGCATTTGTGCTTAAATAAGGCAGTTCCTGGAGCACTTGGTTCAGGTTGGTGGAGCTCTGACAGTTTTAAGCTGCTTGCAAGGCACGTGGGAGAGGGTTGTATCACACAGAATATTGCTGGGCTTCTTTTTTAAACCACTCAGAGCAACAGAGACCAACACCCACAACCTCTCTGAAGTGCTGAAACACAGTGAGGTGCAGATTCCTCCTCCTGCAGGAGAGGAGAGATTTGGGGGATCTCTGCTCTCTAGGTCTGTGTGGGCATCAAATCTACTTAATGATGGGGGAAGTCCTATCTCTCCTGCTGCTCAGTAACTCACTGACTGTGCAGTTTTACATTTAAAGAGCAGCTGTGTCACACAATGCTGAAAAAAAAGTGGCAGTTTGCTGTTTTGTATAGAAAATGGCTTTTCAGGCTGACAACTGAAAGTAATCCTAGCCTAGGCTTAGTTTTGTTTAGTAAAGACAGGAACATCCATGAGTACTACACTAAAGCCTTCCTGTAAGCCCAAGGCAGCTGTGATAAAACAATATATGGTGCCAGATTTCCTGAGGGCCAGGGCTGGATAAATGTACCAAAATCAGGGGACTTGTCGGAGTATTGGAATAATTTTTCCCCCCAACAGGATGACATTGCCATTCCTTGGGCTCTGTGTGTGCTGTACCTTTTAACATGGCTCAGGAAAGGCTTTTTGCCAGCACCAAATGTGCTCACACAGCTGAGCAGTAACCATGGCAAGTGAATATGTGTTGGCTTGCCAAGATACAGCCTGGCACACAATCTTTTCCTTGCCACTAGCTTGGCAGCAGCCTATTTCAGTAGAAGAGGCAAGACTTAGGTATCTGTCAACAATTCAAGCTTTCCTCTCAGCAGCCTGCTGTACAAAGAGACACAGGAGGTTTGTTCAGCCTGGAGAGCAGGGGGCTGAGGGCATTGGGAGCCCTAAATGCTTTCTTCAGGTTCCCAAGGGGGAGGAATTCCAGGGAAGATGGAGACTCTTGACAGAGGTGCACAGCAAGAGACCAGAGGCAACAATCACAATGAGCAGCAAAGGAAAATTTTGCCTAAAAAAACTCTGACGAGGAAAAAAAATGTTCAAATGGAGAGTGGTTCAGCACTAAAGCAGGTGTCCAGAGACATGGTGGGATCTTCATCCTTGGGGGATGAAGCTTGGCTGTGGAAAGCATTGAGCATCTTAATCTGACTCTGTATTGAGCTGAAGGTTGGGCCAGGTGATGCCTTCCAGCCTGAATGATCTATCCCATGGGATATCCCAAGTTGAAAGCTCAGTGCAGGCACTGCGTGGTGGAATGACACGTGTAGGGCACATCCTGCCTCTCGGGGTGCTCTGGTGGAGCTGGTCTAGGCTGTCCCAAAGGCCACAGCACCTCCCCAGGCACCAGCAGAGGCCAATGCACACACAGAGTCAGCTGGTCAAGTGCTCAAGGCCAGGTTGGATGGAGCTCTGAGCAGCCTGGTCTGATGGAAAGTGTCTCTGCCCATGGGAGGGGTTTGGAACTGGATGATCTTCAAGGTCCCTTCCAACCCAAACTATTCTATGACTCTGTGATTCTATGGAATGATGTTTGGTAGCTACAAAAGCTGCTTGAGGCCAGAATCGTGTTGTGTAACTGGTTTGGAAAAAGCATTATAAATAAAAAAAAAAAAGAAAAAAGAGAGTATGCTTTTCAACAGATAAAATCATGGAAACATAGCGGCTTAGGTCTTTCCATATTTTAACTTCAGCGTCAAGTGTGCCTTTAAATCCATCTGAAAGTGCAGAGGACTGCATTTTAACATTCTGTCAACAAAAACCTGTGTGTTTTAAAGCTTGCTGATCTGGGATGAAGCAGCACTGAATAGAAATGGTGATTACAGAGCTACTGACAGAACATTTGGAAAAAAACAAAGAGTGTTGGCCTTCGCCTTGCTAGATCCAGCTTGGTACAGTGAAAGCAAACCAGCCATTTATTGGCTTCCAAGGTGGAAAAGCTATATAAAAGAATGCTCAGGTAAGTTTTTCAATACATACATGGTAGTTCACAACAGAGTCATAGACAACCCTGTAAAGGAATCCATGAATTGCCAGTGAACATCACCACCTGAACTCATCAAAAATAAACTCAAAAGAAATGCAGAAATCAGAACGATGTGGGAATGCTTCCAGCTTCAGAATTCTTGTTTATGAAAACCTCTGGAGAGGAAAGAAAAGAAAATGGGTGGCTGGCTGCCAGCTAAGGCTATTTGTCATAAATATGCCCTGTAGGACCTTCTGGAAACCTGTGTGATTTCTAAATATACACTTGGCCAAACCCCATGATTTAATTCAGTATGCTGCACCTTCCTGCGTTACTTAAAAGGCTTGATTTTGGTTCTCTCTACAAGCTGAACACAAAATAGCCTCACTCACTATAATATGTGGAAGAATAACTACAACTGAGAAGCTGCCATTGTACCTGTGGAGGGCCATGGACCCTTTCCACACATGTGCACATCAGCGACTATCTAAGGAGGAACAGCACAAAATAAATTTCCCATTTTCTTTTCACACTTTTTGTCTTCCCTGAAGGAGAAGTCCTGGGGCTGAGAGGTGGGTGTAGGGCTGGGTTTTTCCTGTAGGAATCATCTTGTTCCCTGTGTGCTTCTCCCCAGGCCCAGGGATCAGTAATTTACAGCTAAGCAGAGGCATGTTTCAAGCTTATTTCCAAACACAAGCAAAGAAGAAAGTTTAAGACCTATGATCAAACTCTGCCTTGTTTTCTACCCTTGTGTGGAAGTTGAGTTGCCAAGGCATAAACAAGATCAGAATTTGGCTCTGTATAACTTATTTTTAAAGGATTTCCTGTTAACCTTTATCTCTAAACGGCAACCAACAGCTAACCTTGCCCCACAACCTACCAAGATAGAACAAAACAACCACAAATCCCTCCAAACTCAGGAATCTCATCACTTTAGGAAACAACAGTTTTTAAGTCGCAGATACAGAAAGAAAGAACAGGCAAGGCCTGATCTCAGCCCTGCATTAACTGGCAGTGATACCAGAAGGTGTAAAATAAAAGGTCTCAGATCAGATACAATAACCTGCTCCCTCAGTTCATTTCTCCATGAAAACTGAATGTTTTCTTCTCTTTGCAATACTGCAGACAAGGAGACAAATTTCAAACCAAGAAGTCTGAGAGCAAGACAGAAAGCCAAACAATCAGAGACTGTGGGACTAATCTGGTGACTCGGCACAACCAAACATAGATTTGTTTTCCTACTGAAATGAGTTGTAATGAATAAAGTTTCCTGATTTTCAGTCAGCAGGGGCTCTGTGCTTTGTTAAACTCACAACTTGATTCTTCTCATATATTATTCTGAATACAGAGAGTTTTGAGTGGCAATGGTTAGAATCATAGAATCTCAATCATTAAGGTTAGAAAAGGCCTCCAAGATAATCAAGTCCAACTGCCAACCCGGCACCACCATCCAACCATGTCCTCAAGCGCCATATCCATGATTTTCAAACATTTCCAGGGATGGTGACTCCACCACTTCCGTGCGCAGTCTGTTCCAATATTTTACAATCTTTTCTGTGATTTTTTCTCCCCCTAATGTCTAATCTAAATGTCCCCTGGTGCCACTTGAGGCCATTTCCTCAAGGTGTGTATTTAAGAGGAAAAGAGAAAAAGATTCAGACGCCATGAAGGTCAAGCGGGAACACGACTGTGACATGAAGGATTGAATCTCACACCGATAACCATCAGGAAATTCCCTGTCTGCACTTTTGCTTCCCTTCTGGCCCCATTCCTTGATATATTGTAATTGCAAGTCCTGAAAGGCACCCGCAGCCCAGTTCTCAGTGTGGAGGGAGGATGGAGAGCCCTCCAGATCAATCCCCTTAGGGGGGAAGATGGGCCAGGAGCAGTTGTGGTGTCTCTGCTGCCCTGCTCCTGCAGAGGAGTCACAGTGGTGGTAAAATGGCAGAATCGCCGAATTGTTTGGGTCTTTAAGAGACCTTAAAGATCATCCACTTCCACACCCCTGTCACAGACAGGGACATAGACAGGGACCCACTAGACCAGGTTGCTCAGAGCTTCACCCAACCTGGCCTTAAACACTTCCAGGGATGGGGCATCCATGTCTCTGGGAAACCTGTTCCAGCGCCTCAGCACCCTCACAGTAAAGAATTTCTTTGCAACGTTTAATCTAAACCTGCCCTCTTTCAGTTTGAATCCATTCCACCTTGTCCTGTCACTGCACACTCCTGTACAAAGCCCCTTTCCATCTTTCTTGCAGGCTCCCTTCAGACACTGCAGGGCTGCAACTAGGTCACCCCTAAGCCGTCTCTTTTGCAGGCTGAACAATCCCAATTTTCTCAGCCTTTTGTCACAGGAGTGGTGCTCCGTCCCTCCAATTAACTCGGTGGCTTCCTCAGGACTTGCTCCAACAGTTCCATGTCCCTCCCGTGCTGGGGACCCCAGAGGTCGGTGTTCATCCTCCCCTTCTTTCTGTGCCTCGCACACCTCCTTCTGCCCCCAGGCCAGCAGNTGTCCCTGCGCCCTGTCCGGGCTGGGGAAGCGCGAGGGCGGCGCCTGGGGGCGCGCGTGCGCAGCGCTCCGCGCGGGGGGCGCGCGGACCCTCAGCGGGGGCCGGGCCGGAGCGAGCCCGGAGAGATCTCCAGCCAAGGAGAACCGGGATCCGCTCAAGGTTAAATTTAAGTTTCTCCGGCTGGGACAGCCAGGGAAGCTCACCTTGCTGGTCTCTACCGAGTGCTTGGTTTATTTCTGATGTTTCTCAACAAGGCTGATCCTAGGCAGTTGGACCAGATGAAAATGCGTTTAAGTGGATCACAGAGGGATCTGATTTAATCTTTAATCTTCTGAGCTGGTGTGAAAGTTTTGTTCTGTAGTGATGAGGGATGAGCTGAGGAAAAGGAACCTTTCCCCTCTCAGCAGCAGGTGGTTGTCTTAGATAGACTGCGATGCACAACCCTAATTCCTGACAATTTTCAGGACAGCTTTTGGCTGTTTCTTAGAAGAACAATGCCCTCCCATTTGATAAGGCTTTGACTTTTGCTTACAACGTGCTTTTTCACTCTTGGTGGCTTGAAGGTTAGAGTTTGGGTTAGGGTTAGAGCACAGCTTTGGTACTGTTAACAGTTCACCCAGAACAAAAACTCCCACTTCTTTGCTTTGAGTTCTGAGCACTAACTTTTCTAATAGCTTTTCTTTCGTTTCTGGTGGCAGCTTTGAAGCCTCTCATCATCTTCAGCAGTACCAAGTTAGATATTCAAGTCGCTGCATGTAATTGTCAAATGCTCAAGGTTTTTCTGAGTTTACATGTCACATTCACCTGCAGTGTCTTAGAGTGTGAGCTTTTACCAAAATGTCTTTCTTTGCTTTTGTACAGTCCCTAACACAAAGGGAGCCTAATCTTCTTGTTTAGTTTCTGGTTATTATTGTACCTACTTATCTTTTACTTCTTTTTGAAGAGTTTGTCTTTACCTTTTTCCTTCTTCCCACTGCTAAATGTGGAATTACTTTATGTAGATCTCATTTGCTTATCATACTTATTTAGCTTATGACCCCTAGATAGGAGGCTTATGGAATATCTTTCCTTTTTGCTAGCAGCCACTTTAAAGTCTGAAGTCCTCCTCAAACAAGTCTTGGCAGCTGTTACAAATCACTCGTTCGACCTCATTCCTATTTCAGTTGTTCTTTCAAGGCAGCTGTGTTTGATCTTCTTGCCCAGCATTCCAGGTATTCCTTGTCTGTAAGTCGTGTTAGTGTGTTACCTTTGCCACTGTGGTTACTCCTGATGTGCAGGGAAGCAATGCACAATAATTCCTTTGTTTTTGTCTTTGAATGTTTCTCATCTCCACAGCAGGGTGGGCAGAAAGCTCTGGCCTTTTCCATGTGCTCTGAGGAGATACACTGACTTTATTCCATGATATATAAAATTCATATACTGAATTTTGTCTTTGCCTTGGTCAAAGCTACTTCTGTAAAAAAATATTGAGTATTTCCTGAATTCTCTTTTTGCTTGGGTTCTTTTAAATCATTACACTCCCTTTCAGTCTTATGAGGAATAGATGGGACTACCCATGGGAGGTCTGACAACACAGTCCCCTTTTACTCTCTGAAGACAGGTAATTGCAATTTTGGCCACCTTGTTAAATTTGTATTTACTTCATTTAAGTCATCTGCAAAATAGCTGTGATATTAAGTTGATCCCTTCTGGAGTGTGAAGAAACTTTAACAAATTTTGTGATGTGCTTTCATGACCACTGAAATGCAAAGTGTTATTGGCTTTTTCTGCTTCACCTGCCTTGTCCATGTGGCTTCCTGCAGCTCCAGATTGTGGTTTGAGGCATTCAGCACTGCCTTTTCCCACCTTAGAGATCCCTGTAGCATCTTTCACCCACAATGTGTCAGTGTTTAACCAGATGTACTGTAAAGACCTCTACAAAAAATTCACATGCACTTCTAGTCTGCAAGAAACAGCACATGTTTTTGTACAATTCACTCATCCCTAGAAGCTGTGTATGTGGTGGGCATTCAAGTGTTTGCTTTGCCTCCATTTCTCTATTTCCTGTAAAAAAACCCATAGGCTTTAATTCCGTAGATTACAAGAGTGAAACAAGAATCAAGAGTGCAAAGGATTCTGGCAGGCTAGGAACTGGGAATTCTGAGAATTTTGGAACACCAAACTCTGTTGTCTTGACTAGATCTTCCTTAAAGCCATAGCATTTTGTGTGTACTACACTTGGATTTTTAAAACATTATTTTTTCCATGGTACCGTGGCAAGTGTTAATCTTCTGTGGATCTTGGGTACTTTGGGTTAGCTCTTTTCCTTCCATTTGTTTAATTTGCAGTCAGCAGTGCAGTGGGTTTGTGTTTGGCAAGTTGCAGGATGCAGATGTTGAGTGCTTCATCTCTTCTGCAGGTGCTGTTCTTTGGATTTGGGTGGCTCTTCTTCATGCGAAAGCTCTTCAAGGATTATGAGGTGAGAAGGAACCTTTCATTGCAAGTCTGTGTCTTAAAAAAATACTCCCAATGACAGAAATGTTTTTAAAACTGCATTTAGCCTTATTTCACTCTTTAATCCCTTTTATCTTATCTGCAGTTACTTTCTTTTTGATTTCCCTTGTGCTTCTGTTTGAAAGACTCCTTGATATCTGAGGAAATGGGTTCTTCTCTGGCCACTGAAAGTTTCCATACTGGCTACCGTTAAATAAAAAGAAATATGGAGGAGATGCAGGGGTAATAGGAAACTGAGGGAACTGTTTTGCTTTTTGCCCTGGTAAGCCCACCTTATATAAAGTGAAATTTTTGAGACAAAATCAGATCCAGTGGTTAACTTTAAACTCAGTGAGATGTGTCAATTGCAGCTGAATTGGTTGTGAGGATTGGACGGGATAAAAACGCCATTCTCTTATCTGTAGTGGAATATGAGATTGTAGTCTAGGTCAGAGATGGTTTCAGTGCAAGCCAAATTCAGACCCCAACAGTTTTTCTGATGTGGATTTATTTTTAAATCTAAGGTTAATATCAAAGAGCTCTCTCAGTGTATGACTTTGTCCTCTGTTTTCCAAGAGGCTTTTGGCAGATAAAGGGCTTGGTGCCTTTAAGCGAGAGACGCAGTTGTGGGCCATCATGCCTTGTGATTTGTTTTGTTATCTGAGGATATCAGGATGCCATTCCAGAAATGGAAGTGCTTGATGTCTCTGGAATGTTCTCTGCATTGCAGGTGCGACAGTATGTGGTCCAGGTGATCTTCTCTGTGACTTTTGCCTTCTCTTGTACCATGTTTGAGCTCATCATCTTTGAGATTTTGGGAGTGCTGAACAGCAGGTGAGTCTGGGAGCCTGCTGGGGACTGGCCTGCCTTGTGCTCTGCAGCATCTTCATTCTAAACTAATGGATTAGTCTTGGATTGGGGAAATCATGGGAGAAAACTGTCAGCAGCTCAATGAAGATGTTTGTGCAGCAACATTTATTTATTTGCCAGAACATGGGACTAGTAGCCATAAGCTTCCAATTTTCCATGCAATTGCTATTAACAATTGGTCTAGGTCCTTAGGGCAAGGCTTTCACCTTTGACGTTCTCCATTTGTGAAGTTAAAAGAAATTATTTCTTTTATGGAAGTATTGTAACTCTTCAGATCATGCTAAGGGCACTTTTCAGATGCTAAAGACTACAGAATCTTTAAGCACTGGTTTTTCTTTGGTGGTCAGAGGAGTGAATAAGATGTGAAGTTAATCATGGAGTGAAAGCTACCTCTGTAACAATACAGGATTTGTGAATCAAAGGTGAATCCCCCCTTGACAATAGGGTGAGGACTTTTACATAAAGGGGATGTTAAAAACTGTCTTCTTTGGAAGTCAATATGAAAGAAAAGATAGAACAGTAACATGTAGAGGCTAAGCTGGGTTTCTTCTTATTTTGTCTCATCATACAAGTATAAGAGTGGAGTCAAAGGGGTTGAAAGGCAAGAAGTACAGAACTGATTAAAGGTAATGTTAGTTCTGTATGTTATTAATATATGGGGCTGGTAGCCAGAGAGATCACTGAGGAGAATGCTTTTATAAGCTTCAATAAAGGGCTAGACTTTAGTATAGATGAAAATGTTTGCTTCTGAATGAGTTGGGAAAAAGTGACAAGGATCCTTGTAATTTCTTCTTCCCTGAGGATAAGAAGGATATGAGTTATTGTTGGGAATGGGGATGTGTATTTTTCTGTTCAAGTAAAGTGAAAGGTCAGTTCAGCCAGGATGAATCTCACCTGCATTTGACTACTCTAATTTGGACAGAGGAGTATTCATCATGTTGATCTAGATATGTATTTATAAAACCTTGCTTTGCAAAGTGTTGCAGATGAGACAATTCACTCTGAAGTGAAACATGCTGACTTACCAACATGAAATATTTTTAGTCTTTTCAATATGAATTGGCTCTTTTTTTGACTCAGCTGTTCATTAGAAAATTAATTACTGCTTATACTTAGTTTTGATTTACTGTTCAACTAGATGAGCAGTCAGTCACATGAATCATGCTGCAACTGGCATTAGTCACCATAGAAAATACAGTATTTCTTAAAATACCCAGGATGGTTTTCTGGATAGTTGTTTAGTTTTAAATACACATTCTTGACCTCAGTATTTAAAAATAAAACCATATAAAACCCCAAACCAAACACCTTCCTCTCCTCTAACCTAATAAAAAAAAATCTAGAATATTCTATATGCTAAGCCAATATTATTCATTGCTTGATGTATTTGGAAAGATTTCACTGACATGCAATTTTCTTTGAAAAATTTGTTGTATTATGATGTCATGCTGAATCAGTATTTTGACTTTATTTCAGCTCTCGATATTTTCATTGGAAGCTGAACCTGTGTGTCATTTTGCTCATCCTAGTCTTCATGGTGCCCTTCTACATTGGTTACTTTGTTGTGAGCAATATCAGATTATGTGAGTACTTGGTTTGTGACAGGGGAGCTGCTAATTTGAGACTAGGAATACAAATGAGAAATAATTTTGGTCACTGTCCTCGTACCTCCCTCCTTGCCCTGGCTTTGTTCTGGCTAAATACCTTCTCTTTGGACCTTTATGCTTTATCATGAACCATTCATTGAACAGTCAGGAAATGCTTTACATGACCCCAGCAAATGCTGCTTTTCTTCATCGGTTTCAACAGAAAGTTGAGCACTTCAGAGTAATATTACTGGGATTTGTTCCTTTGCAATTTTAAGCTTGCAGCCAAACTCTGCAACCCTTGGCAGGGCTGTGTTTTTCTGCTAGGGGGCAAAAGAAATGAGGCAGAGAAGCTCAATAAATCACTTCTGAAGCAGAAAAGCTCAGTAAATTACTTTTGCTTTTTTTGTTTCTGCTGTCTGGATGAGGCCTCTTCCATGGGCTAATGGACGCTTAACCCTTGAGCTGTTGATACATGTCACTCTTTTGTGTGAAGCTCAGGCACGTAGGTTGGGAATATTAAATGTGTGGTTTTGCCATGAAGATGAAATATTTAAGATTCACGTTCAAGATCACACAAGGAAGAAGCAATGAAGTGGTCCCATGTGGACAGTGGAGCCTTGTGGGAGGTGAAGGGGTGCACACTGCAAGCTGTAGCTCTGTCAGGTGACACCTGCTTTGGCCACCTGTTCTCAAAGTAGCATTTGATCAATGTAGAAATGTTGCAAGCTATAAAAAGCCCTAAAGGAAGAACCTATTTTAAACACTCCCTTTTTTCTCTCCATTAGTGCACAGACAGAAACTACTTTTTGCATGTGTTGTCTGGTTGACATTCATGTATTTCTTCTGGAAGCTGGGGGATCCGTTTCCAATCCTCAGCCCAAAACATGGTGAGTTTCATTTTCTTGTTGATTTCTTCCCTCCTGCAAATAGACTTTGTTATTTCACTTTCATTTTGGAGCTATTATTATCTCAGCTCTGCAGCTGGGACTGTGGAAGGTAGTTCCTGCAACTGAGGGTCTGCTCTGCTTTGAAATCTGCAATGTGAAGGTTGTCAGACTGACAGAAATGGGTGGATACATCTCGATTATTTTCATTAGTTTTCTTTCAGTACCGCAGGAAAACTTGGAGGAAGTAAGTTCTAACTGAACCTAGACTGTGTAAGGACATGGTGTACTTTTGAGGACACAGAAACTTTATGTCCACAAAAAGTTGATCACAATTTTTTATTCACCTGTTTCTTTCTATTGTGGAGACTCAACCTAGTTTTTTTAAGAAGCAGATCAACAACCAATCCTTAATCTGATGTTTTTTCAGTCAGGTTTTTCTTTCTTGTGGCTGAAATCAGATGAGTTAGCATGAGTGGCTGTCCAGTTGTGTCCAAAACACAGCAGTGTGCCTAAACTCCAGAGCTGCACAGACTGTAGCCAGCAAGGGGCCTGGCAGCTGTGCTGGTTTTGGTACAGATTCCTGCTGTGCCTGAGCCCAGAGGCTGTGCAGCAGCATGGGCCTGGAGTGTGGGTTGGTAAGTCCTGCTGGATGCCAGAGCTGTTTGTGTACCGAATTAGCTTGGGTGTCTCTGTTGTGGTCATGAGTATTTTCAGTGTGAAGAGAACTGTGTGCACTTGGGCTAGTTTGGGTCCAGCAGAGTTAGCATGTAGCTGGCTGTGCTGAACCCTTAAGGCTGTGCTGAAGGATTGTAATACTGTTAGAACCAGGCTATTTGTCACTGGTGTTACCTGTGTAACTTACATTTTTCCCCTTACATTTGTTTCCCTTGCACTGGAAAATTGTTTGGATATTGTTCCCAACAGGTGAAATTCAGTCCGTTTCATGGAAATTGGTGAATGTGTCTGTCTACATACAAAATGCTCAGCTTAGTCCTTCTGTTCTGTGGGAAGCTGCTTGACTCTGTACTCACATGAGAAGTTGAGGGATACCTACTGGTGTAGGGTCTGTTCACCCTTTCATGATCCTAAAAGTTTCCTAAGAGAAAATGTATGTCTGTTGTTTTGTAATTGTGTCATTTGCCTCCGAAATCCAGCAGCTGATGTATAGCACAGATCCCTCTGCCCAGTGTTCCATTGCCAAGAAAAACTTGTATCCATTGTGAGCTGCAGGAGGTGCTTGAGTTGGCAGAATGTCACAATCCAGTGGAAGCTTAGCCATGGGGTTTAGGTAATGCTCTTTAGGTCCCCAAAAGGTTCTGGGAGGCTTTGTAACACCTGCAGATTTCCAGAATGGGTAGTAGGGTGCTTCTGTTTTTAGTTGTACTTTATAGGGTGTGTTACCTCTACTTAAGAGTTCTACAGTGCCTTATCCTACCAGGTGTAGACGTGAGGTTAGAGCAAAGGATTCTACGTGTTTATTCCCTGCTGTATTGTTGGGGTTCTCCTGTCCTGCATGTACAGACAAGGCTGCTGTGGGTTTCATCAGGGAGTGGTGACCCAATTCAGGCAGGTGGGGATGAGGATGACAGTGTCCTGCAGCTGAGAAGTGCACCATTGAGCAAGGGCTCCCTTGAACTGCAACTTATCTAACAAACCTGAGTTTGGGAGCCTTGTAGTGGAAGGAAGGTTATGCCTAATGACACATCAATATTCTAATAAAGCTCCTACCTCTGTCTGAGTTGGTGGAACATTCACTCACTTTATGTGTGAGTTTCATGGGGAAGCATTGCTCCAGCCAGTGGAATGTCATGTCATTTTGAAGGCACCTCTGTTTTAAGTGCTGCAGTCTGACAGTGTGTGGGGCAAAAGGCCAGTGTATTGTAGCACATTCTGTAGCTCCTGTAAATCTCTGTGCAGCTGCACATGACTGGGTGTCTCGGTTTCCCTTTGTGAAGTCTTTTTGCCTTGTTTTCATCATTCATTCCACTTCTCTGAAGCATGAAATGTGGTTTGGCGCTCAGCCATCTCAGCTTTGCGATCGTGTAAGCTCTAAATGTGCTGTGTGTGGCAGCTGCTCTATAACCAGCTCCCTAAAAAGTGAGTGGTGTTTACTACACATGGCACCGTGTCCTGGGAAGGCAGGTTGAGGTCTGTGCTAAGAATAAATGCAGCTTCAGTGCTTGGTGATGGTTACAGCACAGGCTTGATGTTCGTGTTGACTTCCATGTTTTAGAGTCCACTTGGTGCTCAGGTAGAAGACCTTGTTGGTGGTCACCTCAACAACGTGTTTGTGTCAACCAGATGAGCACTGAACAGCCAGGAGCAGCTTAAGCTTCCCAGCTCCACTGTCCTACAAGCACAGCTTGTATCTGATCTGGAGGGGTTACTTCTAATGGGATGGGGGTTCAGATGTTTTAGGCCTATTTGCCAGGACCAACTGGTTTAGTAATAATTGCTGATAATTGCAGAAGTGTCTTTCTGGAAGATACTCCTTTATAAGTGCCTGGCGGATGATCTGTGTTCCCACCTCAGCAAATGGCAAACATATTTTATTAATTTGGAACCAAAATAATGATATTTAGTTCTCTCCACATATCCATATATCTGTCTTAAGTTTCTTCATAGCCAGAGTTCCCCATCCCTGTTTCTAAGCATGGTAATGTGATTTCTGAGGGAGACTTCCTACCCCTTTCTTCTCCTAGTCCCTGTCTGTCCTTCCTGTTACCTGGGGTCATTGCAGTGGGAAGGCAGTCAGATTAATTAAGCAGCTCTGTGTTATGTTAGGAAGGCACCAAGTGTGGAGCAGAGTGAAGAGAGCAAGGTTGCTGATGCCATGTTTTTCCCTCCCTCAGGAATCCTGTCTATAGAACAGCTCATCAGCCGTGTTGGTGTGATTGGGGTGACACTCATGGCTTTGCTGTCAGGATTTGGGGCTGTCAACTGTCCATACACTTACATGTCCTACTTTCTCAGGTAACTGCAGCCTTGTGAAATACTTGTCCAGCTTTTTGAGATTATTTTTTGCTTTTCCTGTGGCATTGTTTCAAGTTTTTTTGTTACTTTTTTTCTGAATCTAGCTGTTGTCATGTCTGCATGCTAGAACCATTTCCACTGCTGCTGCATATTCCCCTTATACAGGCTTTTCTTTGCCTCATAGGCATGTGCACATCTCCTCTGAAATGGGGTAGCAGGCCTAATTGGGGTGTCTATTTTGCAGGAATGTGACAGATGCAGATATTCTGGCTCTGGAGCGACGGCTCCTTCAGACTATGGACATGATTGTTAGCAAGAAAAAAAGGTGAGAGGACAACAGTAGCACAAAATTATTTAGCTCAAGGATTTGCAGTCAGTGTGGTATAAGATGGTTCTTGAAGTGGTATAAGATGGTTCTTGAAATCTGAATTGGATTGAGCTGTGTGGTGCTTTGTTCTGGCCTGATACGTGCCTGTTTTTAACACTAAGTAGTGCCCTTTGTGGCTGCAGTGGCACAGATTAGGCTTCCAAGACCATTTGTAACTCTCTGCTGGCAGCATAACTAATCTGTCTGGTGGGCACCTTTCTCTCCTGCTGAGTCAGGGACCCTTAGGCCACTACAGCTGGCTCTTACTCGTGGTTTCAGGACAGAAAGTGGTTTGTACATATGGTGGATCCTGGCCAAAGCTGAAGCAGGGTAGTGAGCTGGTGTGGACACAGCTATATTCTTGCAAACAGCAAGGTTTATGTTGGTTAAGTTTTGCAGAATTGCAAAACATTGCTAATGTGGATATACTATAGTACACCAGGGTGCCATCAGAACTCTGCTGGCATTGGTTTAGCTTATTCCATGTCCCCCAAGCAAAAAAACCCTACTTTCAGAAATAATGTAGTTTCATTTACACTGAAAAGATTTTTGTCTGCATATTTCATATCAATATTACATATTTCATGTCTTGCTAGTAGTGCAGAATAAATCCAGTTACTGGAATCACTTCAAAGGTTTAACTGTCTGACACAACAGACTCCCACCTTTACTTTGGTGCCTTAATGTTTCAATGGAACCTTTTAACATGTGCAGGGGAGCTTTTAGATAGCCTAACCTTGCCAAATTTATCACCATGTATATATCTGCTGATGAGTATTAGCTGATGGAAGTGTAGTTAAAACATAACCTCCTTCCCCTTTGGAAATGTTAAGTGGTGAACAACTCTGTATTTGTGGTCATGTGTGAGATGGTAAGTAGTGAGAGAATTTAATTACTCATGTTTAATTGATGTAATTGACTGGAAGCACACTAAAAGACTGCCTTTGGAGTCTTAAAGGAAACTGTGTAGTGCTGTTTCTGACTCTGCTCTTTTGTTTTTTACAATGTTTTTGGACTTTTGGTCCAGGAAGAGTGATGTCAGGATGCCTGAGGCTTGTAACTAACTGGCACATTTGTGCCTTCCTATGGCCAGGAAATCTTCTGAATATGACAACTTCCTAATCATTATGAAGAGCCATGTAATCACTCTGGAATTATAATGAAACTCATGTATATGTTTTTAAAAAAACCAACAAAAAATCCAAAACAATGTGCAAAACTAAGTACTCTCAGAACTGTGCAAGAAGTAGCAGAAACTTGAGTTCTGTAGATTCTTGTTCTTTTTTTTGCTTTAACAGGGAGCAGTGGGCTTGCATGATTGGATTGTTTGCTCATGTAAAGCCAAATTTAAAAGGTTAGATATGTACCAGTCCAAATGCAACCAAGTAATTGGCAGAACAAGTGGAAATAGCAATATTTTCCAGCTCTGGGTAAATGCTGCAGTTCCATAAATTGTCACTGATGTGCTGGCCACCTTCTCAGTACTACTGATAGTTCAGAACTTATCAGTGAGCACAAGAGCTGTAAGGCAATAGAACATAAAGCTTTTTGTTTTCTTTGCTGATCCTGACATTTCTTCTCATGCCAACCCTTATTCATGCTGGCTTCCTAGTCAGTAGGAGATAGTTGGTGAAAGTTGTTTGCCCTTATGGTTTTTGCACAGGAATCACTTTTCTCTCCTTCCTGAGCACAATCAAGTAAAGTCTTATGGAAACTCACCTCTAAGGCTGTCCGATTCTTTATAGTCATTCTTGCAGGTATGACATAACTAATCCTGAGGTTTGAAATGCCAGCATTCTGATGGCATTGCTTCATTTGTGTCATGTTAGAGTCAGATCAGCTGATGGGACACACAAATATCACATAACATCATTGCCAATCTACACGCACAGAGTGTGTGGGGTTTGCCTGTGGATCCTTTCTGTGAGGTCTCCAGAACTGCTGGTGTATGGATACAGAGATCTAAAAAGAGAAGATTTGCCTTTGTGTATCTATAGCCTTGTGTTTCACCTGGACATTGCTGCATTTTTGCTGCAATGCTGTGGATTATTGGGATGGACCATGTGAATCTGTGTACTGTGAAGAAAGCAAGGATTAAAAATGCATTTCTTACATTTGGCAGCTGTCAGGATTCTAAGATCTCTGTTACTTGTAGTCTGTGGCCATATGTGCTTTTATCTGTATGTATGGTGCCCCAAGGATGTTTGTTTTGCTGATGTGAAAGGAATGATGGAATGATTTTTAAATTTTTTTTATTACTTTCTTTATCAACATCCTTGAAGAGGGCTCAGTGCCAAATGTAGCAATGCTGGCTACAGCTACAAGAAAGGGACTATACACCACAGAATCATGGATCATCCTGAGAATCCTGTGAATAGTTTTCAGCTTAGGAATGGATAACTTGCTCACAAATTTCAGTGGGGAGAAATGTGAGGGAACGAGACCAGAAGCCAACACTGCTCGTGGGGATTATGCTGTGATGCTCATGGAAGTGTGAGGGACAATAGGCAGCTGCTGCTGGAGTGTTGGAATTAACTTCAGGAGTCACGTTCAGATCGCCTGAAGCATCCAGCGGTTCAGTCCAAGAATGGATTTGTGTGTTTCTGCTTCATAGCAGCTTGTCATGCAGCCCAGCAGTGAGTGGCAGCATATCAGAGAGTGTTCTGCACACCATCCAGAGCTCCTAGCTCCATGGAAAAGGCGGATGTGCCGTGATAAAGAAGAGGTGTCCAAGGGGAGGGAGGAGCATGAGAAGTCTTCTAATTCCTGAGCTTGAGATAACACAGTCATGTGTTTGAGGAAGGGAAAGCAACTAATCATATGACTGAGAAATCTATTTGAATTCTGAATTTTTAACTGGGTTTAAATCCCTTTAGGGTTGAAACAGGATCCTGAATGGAAGACTTGAGGAATGTCTCATTGAATCTCACTTGATTAGATCTGGGCTCTACTCCAGAGCTAATCATGATAATTTTATGTAGTGGGATTGGTGTTTAGGGGAAGAAAAAAGGGTAATCTCTTTTTGGTGAATTTAGTTTAACAGCATCTTCTAAGAAACTGGTGGATTTTTTTTTTTTTCTTTTTTCTTGTTCTGATTTTTCATAAAAATACTATATTCCTAAGGACTTGTGTTTTCTGTTCTTTCAGGATAGCAGTGGCTCACAGGACAATGTTCCAGAGAGGAGAAGTGCATAACAGACCCACTGGCTTCTGGGGAATGATAAAAAGTGTTACAACATCTGTTCCTGGTAGTGAAAGTATCCTTCATCTGCATGCTGGCACCTGCCTGAGGAGGTGGATCCAGCTTTCTTAGTTTTGAGAGGTAGAATGTTAGTTGGGACAGTCACAAAGCATTTGTGTTTCAACACATTTCAAGCCTAATGTCTCCTGGGAAATTTGTTCTCTGGCACTGTCTGACCTTTTGCCCAGGCCTTGGGCACAGTTTTACTGTGATACAGGTAGAAGTTTTATGTTTCTGCCCTGCTCTATAAATGCTCTGTTGCATCACCATGGGTGAGGTGTACAGTGGATTAGGGGACACTTGATGTGCACACTTACCACAGAATCATGGAATTTTTTGGGTTAGAAGGGACCTTAAGATCATCCAGTTCCCTGTAGATGTAATCTCTTGGGAATGACAAGGGTTTGTACTTCTCTAACAGAGCTGCTTACCAATGATTTTTGTCAGACCACTTGAAGGATGCATTTTGCATGTTTGAGGCTGAGGACTCTTCTTCCTCTCCTTTCACACTAGCTGCTAAAATCAGAATTTGGCTATTTGACAGACTATTCATAGTAATCACTAATCTCTTCCAGCAGTTACTCAGCAGTTTTGTTTATGAAGATGATCTGAGATGACATATTGTGAGATGCACTTCAGTGGCAAGGGACACTGGTCAAAGTGGAGCAGCAGTTTTTGAGAGCTCTGGTTCTATTCTGTGATGTGTCTCCGAGACAATGAGTTTGTTGCATGACTGCCTAAATACTGTGTCCTGCCTTCCTCCTTAAACTGGAGTAGTGTGCATCCTTGAGATTTCTTTGATGCTGTTTTAATGAGGAGCATGAAGACTGAATGACAAAGCTGGTCTGGATCTAAGAAGAGACCAAACCATTAGGTGGCCCTTGAGCTGAAGGTAGGGAATGTTTTCTTAATTAAGAATTCATGAAGTGTTCTAGCCTTGACTATGTTGGTTTGCCAGATCTGTCCCTTATCCAGCAAGAAGTGGATGCCCTGGAAGAATTGAGTCGGCAGCTTTTCCTGGAAACTGCTGACTTGCATGCAACAAAGGTACACAGCAAATGACTGCCCAGATTGGTGTTGGGAGGTCAGAGTGGTTTGAAAGAGTACATGTGTTATGAGAAATTGAAACCTGTTCAATAGGTAAATGGTGAAATGTTGTAATGCAGTGGAGTGAGGATGTGTTCCTTTAACTTTGGGGCTAGATGACAGTGCATATCCATCCTTGAGCCTGCCCCATGGCCCTATAACTATTTACAAGCTTATGAATTAACACTTAGGAGTGCAGAAACATTTGAATTAAAAGATGTAGAAAGGTAGGGCTGTGTTTGTTACTGTTGGTGCTCCATTACAATTTTATGTTGTGGGTGATTGTGAAAATTACATATTTTTTAATGTTCTGCTCCCTCTCCCTTATTTTCTATTTCCAGGAGAGAATAGAGTATTCTAAAACTTTTCAGGGAAAATACTTCAACTTTTTGGGTTATTTTTTCTCCATCTACTGTGTCTGGAAAATCTTCATGGTATGTAAATGTTTATTTAATTTTTTGTGGATGTATGCAAATATACCCTGCACAGATTGTGCTACACATGCAGTTCATTAAGTAATGCTCTAGTTTCTTTAAAATCCATAAATTCTGAAAGAAACTGGCCCTTGGTTGAAATAAAGCTCTGGATCTGGCTTTTCCTATACAGCATTACACCAGTAATTCTTACATGGATGTGTTTTGTGCTGCCTTTGGCAATCTGACCACGCCCTGCCCTTTTCTTGGTGGTACAATAGAAGAGTCATGCATGAGCCTCACCTGTGAGTGAGAAATGCTTTTGCCTTTTTGCTTGAGTGTAAATCCATCTCTTCTGCAGGCAACCATCAATATTGTATTTGACCGTGTGGGGAAGACTGATCCAGTCACAAGAGGAATTGAGATCACTGTAAATTACCTGGGAATCCAGTTTGATGTGAGCCTTTATTAATTCTTGCAGCCTTTTCAGCAATTAATATCTTATCTAAATAAAATCATCCTGCTGCTAGGGAGAAAGTGATAGATCCAGAGAATGTGGCTTTGGCTTTTGACTTATTGAGGAAGAAAGGAAAATGCATCATGAGTGTTGCTTTCACACTGATTTTATGCTGAGATGGGGATGTGGTCTTGCCAGAGAGGCAGTGATTTGGGTTTTTTTTTTGGGGAAATAGAAGCACTTTAGACAATCTGTTTAGATAATACAGTCAGCTCCAGAGTAATTTTGATTTTTTTATGCAAATAGTTGTTCTGTCATTTACACAATCTATGAAAATGGGGTTCTTTGTGTTTGGTATAAACTAAATCTCCTTCTCTTGTGTTTGGAGTAAACAGTTGCTAATACGTTTGTAAAATGTCTGTTATATAAACCTTGTCTACAATAGATATCTGTACAATTAGGAGAGACAAAGACCCTGAAGAATTGGCAGCTATACAATGTGGTGTAAATGAAGTTAAATTTTTAACTGTTCTTCTTGTTGATACAGGTCAAATTCTGGTCTCAGCACATTTCCTTTATTCTTGTTGGAATAATCATTGTTACCTCTATTAGAGGGCTGTTAATCACACTTACAAAGGTAAGAAGTGGTTTTACACAGAGAAATTCATTATCAGATCTTTACCTTTTGGTGGAACAACTTTCAATATGTATTTATGTTTAAATATCTGAATATGAATTCTTGCAGAAGGAGGAAGGTAGGAAGAATACCTTTTGCAGGATATTTCCCCCGTCTCTATCAGGAAGGGATCTAGATGTTAAATAAGATGCTAAATGTAAGCAAGGGTTCAAAATGCTGCTGTAGCCAAGGCTTATTAGTAAGGTTGATGAGATGCTGATTAAAAGCATTTGCATTACTTAATTTAAGCTGCTGGTAGGACTGAAAGGCATTAACTCAACAGACATGTGACTCATTGACTTGACCTGGCCTTTGGTACCTATGCTTAAGCTTCTCTGTATTGTTTTGTGGTTTTTAACACAAGGTGCATCTGGCTGGGGGAGCTTGATGCAGACTAGGGTTTATGAAAGGTTTATGGAAGTTTGAGGTTTATGAAAGTAGTTTACAGGTAGCCCTCTAGAATGTATGGTTTTGATGGGATATTTTGAGATGAAAAGGTATTGAATGTTACCTTCCTTTCATGCTGTCCTAAGGCACATCAGACTTACCTAACTGCTTATTTCCAGTGTTTTTGGGCTTTTTTTCCCTAGTTCTTCTATGCCATTTCCAGCAGCAAGTCCTCCAATGTTATTGTTCTGCTGTTAGCACAGATAATGGTGAGTATGGAGAACCGTGGGCACACCCAGGTGCATTTCTGCATGCATACCTTGTGTGTGTTTAAACACATAACAGTGTCTTTGTGTGCTGCCCTGTTAGCCACAGAGCCTGAGGTGAGGCAGTAACTGCTGTCCCTGTTTTAACTTCCAGGGAATGTACTTTGTGTCGTCAGTGCTCCTGATCCGCATGAGCATGCCTCCGGAATACCGCACCATTATTACTGAGGTCCTGGGAGAGCTCCAGTTCAACTTCTATCACCGGTGGTTTGATGTGATATTCCTAGTCAGTGCCCTGTCCAGTATCCTCTTTCTCTATTTAGCACACAAACAAGCCCCAGAAAAGCATATGGCCCTCTGAGGCAGAACTGCAGCCATGCACTCATGCACTGCTCTCTGTCCTGCCTGCTGCACTGCTGCAGCTCCTGTGGATTGCAGAACTTGGAGAGGCAGGACTGCTCTGTGTGTTTGGCAGTGTAACTGCAAAACTTGGAGAGACAGGACTACTCTGTGTGTTCTGGCTCCTTGAACCTCCACATGTGTCATCTTCAAGCTCTGTGGCTCATTTTGTTCAGTGCCACAGCTGGAAGGGATGGGGGTGTCTGTATTAAACTTGGAACAGTTAATTGCCAAGCAATAAAAGCAATCCTGGATACAACCACTAGCCAGGGGCATCAGAGCTTGTGTGGTGGGCTGGCTAAGGGAACACCTCCTACTGTTGGAACATCATCTTCACAGAAGGCACCAAGAAATGTGATTTTTCTTTTGAAAATCAACTTATAATTGGGATTTGGAGGACAGCAATTCTGGAATTGGATGTTTGAGTCTGTGGAATTAAATAAGCTTTTGTAATATGCAAGTATCACAGTTGTTTTTTGTCAGTCCCAAAGATTTGGCTGGATTTGAGCCAGAAGGCGGTTGGGATTTGCTGTCCAGCAGGAGTGGAGTGGAGAGAGCTCCATTTCTGTCTGTAGTATGTGCTAGTCTGTGTCACTAGTACCTACTATCCTTAGGAACTGGAGATTTGCTTTTTCTTACTGAATGTCAACTTTCTTTTCTCTCTCTGCATAAGTGGAACTGAGGTTTTGGGTTCCTCTTTGGTAGAGTTCAGTATTGAGTTGAAGACCACTGCCATGCCTTGTTTACATTGTATGTTAGGAATTTTATTCTTGTGACTTAAACTTTTAGGTTCCCATGGCCACTCTCTGAGGCTTTGTTTTATAATTGTTCTGGAACACAAATTGTATCTGGTAAGAGTAAGAGTTGGAGGGGGGGAAATAACCACTCTAAACAATTTATTTCTGTATTGTCTTTGGTGTACAGCAAGGAAGCAAAGTGCACAGCAGCAGTGTTACAGAACCATTTATGTCACATTCAGGACAACATGGTGGTGACTTGGGATTAGACTGAATTACATACACTATTCTAATCGTGTATACAGAGGAGACAAAATAGTGATTAAACATCTTGAGTGGTGAATTACAAAGTTAGCTTAATGTTTGAAGGAAGTTTCTGCAATGTTAGCAGGAAAAAGGCTCATAATGCACAGAGTACCTGGGCTTATGTCCTTTCAGAGCAGCTGTACCGCTGTAAGCAGAGATGCCACCGAGATTGAGGTGATGGACTTGGATTAGGGGGAGGGCTGCCTTTCCTGGGAGATCAATTGCTTTCCTGGCAGAAATCAATTGCTCTTTATTAAGAGCTTATCCATAACAGCCTAAGATGCTTACGAATCTATAAAACATTTCCAGCTTCTGCTGCAGGACACTTAATTATAAAGTTGCAGTTCTTTAAGCCTTTTCAGAAGTGAGTGACTGAGTGCTCACTTCAATAGGCAGAAATTGTGCCAGTGGAGCAGAGTGTTAAATGAATGCAAATTACACTGAAGTGTTTATTGCAGCAAGAGTTTGCAGTCCTTTATGGTTCTGGTACTCCTTGGAACAGCCAAGTTCTGAGAGGTGGAATAGCAAAGAAGAACTGAAGAAAAGATTTGGCAAGTTTCTTTTTTGTTGTTCTTGGCATAGTTTTGTCTCTTCACAACTTTGTGTCATCACTGTTGTCACTGTCAGCTCTTGTGGAGGCAGCTGATTGGGAGGAGGAGGATGAGTCTGCCTGCAGAGGAGTAACAAAGATGTGATTATTTTCAGTTTGTAAACATGTTTGATAGTCTGCACTGTTGCAGACTCCTGTTTTCATCTGCACTAATCACACAGTTGTTTAGATGGCAGAATGAACCAACAAATACCATTTTTGTTGTTGAAGGGTTTTTTGGTTAAGTACATTTTGAGAGAAATTTGTTCAATAGAGGGTTTCTATTGTTGAATTCCCATATCTGCTCAATTTGAACTCAAAAGTAGTGCTAACTTCTGCAAAAGACATTCTTGAAAAAACTTGCAGACAAGGCTAATGAAAAATAAATGGGAAACACTATTGGTCTTATCTTGTCTGTCTCTTTTCCATGATCAGAAAATAAGCATTTTAATGTTTAAGGCTGACCACAGAGCGTTAAAAGTGTTTCAAGAAGTAATACCTTCTTGCTTTTCTGGCTTTAGTCATGCTTTGGATTCTTTCTAGTGGCATAAAGTGAATGAAATAATTTCAAATCAGCACATTGTGTAGAAAATGTCATCATAACATATCACTTGCTGTTCCTTCTCCAAAGTGATCCATTTTGAAATATTTAATGTGGTTTTCACAAATGTTGTTTATGTTTTTTGTGTATTTAAGCACTTTCCCCTCCACTTCCACAATTGTATTGCCTGTTTCCCATCATTGGGTATTTGGATTATCTTGTTCCATAAAATCTCTTGTATGTGCATTCTTTGTGTGATTTAGTATTGCATTAAAGATACTCACCTGTATTATGTGTGGGGAAGAGTTGTTGTGATAATTAACAGCTTTCCTTTTAATAACTTGCAAAAATCCAGGCTCAAGTTAACAATCCTAGCTCTGGAAAACTCACTACCTGAAAAAAAAGTGGTTTTTCTATCCCCTGTGTGATCCCTCAGCATCTGCCTAATGCAGGATTACTCACCCTTTCCCTTGGCTCAGGTGAGTTCCTCTCTGGCTCTGCTGGATGATTTTCTGTGTGAGCAGGGGGCTCAGGAGTGTCTGATTCTGCCATGGAGGCTGTGATGGGAATGTTTTGGCCTTGGAAGTACCTGTAAGCATCTTTGCTGCACACCAGCAATGTCAGCCTGTCCCCAGTGCTTTGGATCCTTGCCACCACTTTGTCATAGGATTCGTTGGTCACATTCACTCCGTTCACTTCCACCAAGAAGTCGTTGTTTTCCACACCTGCTCTGCCAGCTGGTCCCTGGCTTTGTACCTGCAGAGGGGAGTTCAAAGCAGGGTCTTGGCATAAAACTTTGAAAGGTGCATGAGCAGCTGAGGGTTAGCTGTGTTACTGTTTTCCCTGGAGGATGGTGAAATAAGCATGGGGAAGGGGAGATTGGTGGGGCAGGAAGGAATTGTGATGGGCAATGGGCCCAGACATAATAAACATGGAGCCCATCAGTTTGAGATTTTAAGATGTTTCTTGATCTTGGTAGACTTACATTACAGGAATGTGGCATGGTAGAACCATGAAGACAGGTAGAAAAATAGTTTTTTAACTATTTGGAGGTCTGTGTCCAATAACTTCAACATTTAGTACAATTCACAGATCCATTAGTAATGAGTAGAACCCCTCATCTCAAGAAAGCTGAAGTTACAGGTGTAATTTGGGACAGAAGCAGTTTGGCTTTTACCAGCTGTGGAATTCAGAGAAGGTGGGTAGAAGTAGGGCATCTCTTCCATAATTAAGCTGTTCTTCAGTAAAACCCAATTCTGTCTAAAATAATTTTAGTGGGCCAGACTCATGAGTAAAAGCAAAAGTTATGCAAAAGGTGAATACTCCCCTCCATATGTCTAACAGAAGAAGGAATGTTTTCTGGTGCTCATTTTTAATCTTGGGTCAACAACATTAGTCTGACTTAAACAATTCTAGCTCTGATCTGAGAACATTGGAAAAGAGACTTTTGTGGCTTTTCTTGCATTTGTTTGCAGGATGGAGGGGAGGAAGCTGCCCAACAGACTACTTGAGCTTCTCTTTGCTCCTTGTTCTTCATTAGTACCTCAGTGATAAACAATCCAGGTTTGTTCTTGATCATGTTTAAACTGAAGCCAAACCCATTAGGTCCTTTCACCATCTTGCAGATCCTTGGCTTGTGGTTCATTTTCTGCTCAGTGTGCAACTCCACTCTTTCCTCCATTTTAGCTGGGGTTGAATCCTGTGCTTTGTAGTAGTATGAGAAAGGGGATATTTGAGCCTGAAAAAAGTGGAAAAATTACATTAAAATAAAAATTTCTGTTGTGAAATCTGTTTCAGGCTCTCATGCTCAACATATTTTGTTTGAAACTTTGTTAATGACTCAGACTTTAGCTGCAGTGAAGAATTTTTCCCTATTCTGAGTGGAAAACTAGTGTTGATCTATGTGAGAAGGGAACTTTGTTATTCATAAATGGTTGCACATTCATGTAGCTCTGAATTTGATGTCTCAACAGCAAACCTTAACCTTTCTTGTGATGTATTTGAATTGTGATGTATTAGAATTGTTCCAATAGTGTCTATAAAAATCAGGAAGAGGCCAAAGATTTGGGTGTTAAGTGACTTCCTTTACCAGTGTAAGTGGAGTTGCTGAAATACAGGTGTCTCTTAGACCTTTCCTGCAAGTTGAAAAAGTGTCAGAGCAGATTGGCTGTTTCATTGTGATAAATTTATCAATTCCTAGCAGTAGTTTGCATTTTCTTACCAGTTTGTACATGCTGTCAGTTTCCTTATCCACCACCAACAAGGAGGTTCTCTCCTCAGACTGCTTAATTTTTCCCACTACACTTTCATGATCCAGCCCATCCACTCGCTCGCCATTGACAGCCACTAAGATGTCATTGTCCTTTAGACCTGCCATGGCTGCTGGGCTTCCAGAATTAACATCTTTGATTATGTGGTCTGGGATAAGAAGGGGAGAAAGATTGCTGTGAAGGCAGAGCTTGGTGAGTTTTAAAAACATTAAAAGCATGGCAAATATAAATGGTCAGAATTGCTTTTCAGGTTGAGGCTGTTTTCCCTGAGGATTTCTCCTAGATGGCCAGTAAGAAGCCAAAGAGAATGAGGGCTGCAAACATCATATAGGAAGAAATGGTACAGCAGATGTCATGGCCTGAATGTTAACTTGGATCTTACCACCAGTATTTTGTTCCATCCGTAGATAAAATCCATAACCGCTTTTTCCTTTCTGGATCTCAATAAGTCGTGGTTTGAGGGGAAGCAACCTTAGGCTGGCGCTCTCTTTGCTCAGTGCCATCCTCTGGCTTGTGAAATAACGGTCTGTTTCTTCATTTGAAAGTAGAAACATAACATGATTTTCAGACTTCTTTACCTGTGACAGCACATGTACAGTCTCAGATGTCACCCCTTCAACAGCACGGGCGAATTGGGGATATTTGGTAACTGGTGCACTGATACATGCTGAGTCTGGGTGCTGTTAGTCCAGGCCATGCTACTATAAATTGATTTTTCTTGTCCTGTCAGAAATCTGGACCATGACAAAATCAAGGGCAGGTAATGAATGAGGAAATTTTCCATATTTCATACTGTGTTCCTGACCTGTCGGAAATTACCTGTGGAGGGCCAAGGGGATGGCATACAGTACTGTAGAATCCAGGGAGCCTGAGTAGATAGTGTTTGGCTATTCTAGGTGTGGAACTCTTATCTATACCACTATTTTAGATTACAGTGACAGGAGTCAAGTTTCTGTCACTCATGATCCTCTTCTGTCTCCCTGCATTACTGATTCTGAGGTGAGTTTTTTTTTTTCCTGTCTGTTCAACCTCTCCAAGTCTTTCTCTTAGTCCTTTCTACTCTAATGGGTGCTCCTTTTACTCATCTTAACCAGTGTCACCCCGCTGGTGGTGGTGCAGTAGCTCAAAGAAACACAGGTGCTGCACGATTCCATAGTCAGCCGTGTGCCCTGAATGCTGCTGGAATGCTGGAGCCTCATGGCTCTCTGAAATCTCTTCAGCTCCAGCTGCGTTTTAGCAGTGCCAACAGCGGAAAGCTGGAAGCCTCGTTAGCAATGTTCTTTGCAGCCAATTAGTGAAATTACTTGCACAGTAAATTTCATGAGTTTTGGACTTCTTCACAGGAGAAAGGGACTACTGTCTAAAATCATGGAATCTTCCCTGCTCCATGCTGACTGTATCATCAGAGGCTTCCCTCTTCCTGCCCTGGAAACCACAATTTGATGAAACTTGCCCTCCTGCCATTAGCAGCATTTCCAGGACTTCTAGGAAAGGAATTGATTTAATAAGGTTCCTGGCAGCAGTATACTTGTGTTATTTAAAATTCTTTGGCTTGTCTTGATGGCAGTATTCACTGAGAGGCAGTTCAAGAGGCTGCTTGACAACAGAGCCAGCGCAGAGGGCTACGCTGATGTGCTGGTGGTGCACGAACAGCAGCTCCCAAGATTTATTGTGAAGTGCTTAAATCAGCCAGCCTGGCCTCCTCAGTAACCCTGATAGGTTGCTGTAAAAGTAGGCCAGAACAGAAGATAAATCAATACCTTTTCCACCACTTCCTCGTGGGTGTCATTTTCCACATTTTTTCCATTGATTTCAATCAGGCGATCGTTATTTTGGACACCAGCCTTTGCAGCTGCTCCTTGTGATGAAAGCTCTACTATGAACAACCCCTTCTGTCCTAAAATAAATGAAAACTCATTATACAGGGCAAGTCACTGCAATAGGCCTGAATATAGTGGTTAAGGAAACTCAGCACTGATGTCCTCAGAGATTCTTGGCTTCTGCTTGCACACAGATTACAGGAGCACCACAAACCTTCCACACAGACACTCCTCTGTCTCTTACTCTGGCCTGGAAAAATCCCTTCAGTGGTGGAGGGAGATATTTGTTCACTATCTGCAGCTCAAAATGGTGTTTATTTCCCTACCAGGGGTGCAAAAGGGCTGATTAACATAGCTGAAAGGGATTTGATTCCTGCTCCCTCCCACCCTCCTCTCCCCCCATCATTTTGAAGAGAGAAGCTGCTTTTACTGTTGTTTTATACATTTCGTAATTTCCTCTGTTTGGAAGCCTTCTATGTTTGATCTCTCAATTATATTGCATTCCAAAATACCCTTTAGAGGGCTCTTTAGAGGTGGTGCTTTCCAGAAGACCTCCCTCTTCCGTTGACTGGCCTTGGAAAAAAGGCATATATGGAAAAGGTTCAAAATCCTTTTATTTCTAAATGAATTAACTTACAAATCAGGGAAAGCGTTTCTTACAGCTGACTAGAACCTCATGTGCTGATTCCTGAGGTGATTGTGAGGAATGGAACAGGACTTAACATAGCACATTGAGTGTGTGTCTAATGTTTGAGCAGGGACTGTAAATTTGGTTTTGTTAAGTGGGCTTAAATAACAAGCAGAAAATAGCTTATTATTTTCTCTCTCTTTTTTTTTTCATCTGTTTTCCACCCCATGAGAAGCAGCATGGTCCTCAGAAAACCTTGTGCTGCATATGCTGTACAGAAATGTACTGGAGATGGATCTGAACTC
Source organism: Ploceus nigricollis (assembly GCA_013399945.1). Taxonomy (NCBI): domain Eukaryota; kingdom Metazoa; phylum Chordata; class Aves; order Passeriformes; family Ploceidae; genus Ploceus; species Ploceus nigricollis. Next base: position 101,095 of record VXBC01005330.1, read on the forward strand.
ATCGTGCTACTTCTCACTTTCTCTCTGTTAGCAAGAGCAGTTTGTGTCTCCCCACTAGCCCCCACGTGTTAACTGTGGTTGCCTCTGTCCCTGCTGCCAAATATATACATATTTATATATATATATCTCCAGTTTCTTCTCTCCAGGCTCTCACCTTCTGTGCTTTTCAGGGAGAAGCCGTAGCCTGTCTCCTCCTTCACCAGGTAGCAGAGCCGGGGCTGTGGAGCTGCAGTGGCCGTGGATGGTGGGCACTGCTGCTCCTGCTGTTGTCCTGTGGACGCCTTTTGACCCAGCTCTTCCAGGTTCACTCCCTCCTTTTGTGCCTTTTCATAGGATGCGTCATCCAGAACAAGGAGCACAACGGAATTCCCGCTGTTTCTGACCATCTCCACCACCTGTAATGGACAAGGGGAAATGGAAGCAGGCAAGCAGGCACTGGAGCGATGGAGCTAAAAGCTTTCCCTAGGAAAAGGATTCCAGACTGAACAGATTTGTACCTGTGCATGTTCCTCCTTGTCCACAAAGACGCCGTTAACCCTGAGCACTCTGTCCCCATCCTGCAGGCCAGCCCTCTCGGCCGGGCTGTTGCGTTCCACGTTCCGGACGATGTGCCCCGCGGTGTCCTGCTCAATCCGCAGGAAGAAGCCGTATTTCTTCTGGGGCTTCTTGGTCACTGTGCACTCCCGGGGCTGCAGGGCAGAGCTCATCTCTGCCAGACAGGATGGAGAAAATACCTGTGAGTAAGAACAGGAAGCTTACCTAGGGTATATTCCCCCTAATTACATCTTGAGAGGGTTTGCTTCAGAATTCTTGGGGTGATTTTGGGTTTTTTTTGGGTTTTTTTTGGTTTGTTTTGGTTTTTTTGTTTTTGTTTTGGGTTTTTTGTTTGTTTTTTTTGTTGGTTTTTTTTTTGTTTGTTTGTTTGGTTTTTTGTTTTTTGTTTTGGTTTTTTGGCCCCAGAAAAACCATCTGCGCAAAGCTGAGCTTAGTTAACAAGGCTAGCGAGAAGAAACTAAACCCTTTTCTCTGACCCTCCTTGCTTTTTTTGTCTCTGTATCTCAAATGAAGTTAAGCAAAATGCAGAAGTGAAATAAGAAAAGTCTGCCTGAAAACTTAGTAAGGATTGTGTGTAATACCAGGATTAAGTCTTACAGAGGAAATGAAGTTTTGGGAATAGGGAATGGAGTGAAGGGATTGTTCCCTTCCCTTTGACACTTGGGGGACCACATGTGAGTACTACCCCCAGTTTTGATCTCCCCAGGTAATTGCCATATTTGAGCTAGCTCACAGAGGGAATTTTGGTTCTGAAGCACTTATTTAAGGAGGCTGTGAGAGCTGGATTTGTTCAGTCTTGGGAAGAGAAATTAAAGGGAAGATCTTATTGATATCTTCCCCCTGCCTAACTGGATTGTGTGGAGAACACAGTCAGACTCTTCTTGGAAATTAACAGTGGGAGGATGAGAGGGAACAGACACAGGTTGCAGCACAGCAAGGGAAATTCCAACCAGGCATCCATAAGGACAGCTTTTCCTCTTGGGGGCAGTCAGATATGACTAGAAGTGCCCAGAGAGGCTGTGAAATCTCTGCCCTTGGAGATACCTGGATTGGGCCCTAAGCAGCCTGATCTAAGCTGGCCCTGTTTTCTATGGGACATTGCACCAGGCAACCTCTAAAAATCCCTTCCTACCTAAACTGCTCTGGGATGTAAAGAAACTCTGGTTTGGGTGAAGTTTGTCATGCAGGAATACCATGTATGGTAAATAACAGGTTTATTTATAACATCAGGGAACATCTCCCAAGACGTTGTCCTGCCAAAGATCCATGAAGATGGGGGAACGAGACAAATGAAGACAAATTCCTCCAGTTGTAAAAATCCAGATAATTAGCAACCTTGGTTATTATTTTACTGGAAAGACATTTTTTCTGTCTCTTTACTGACAGAAGTCAGTTCTTTAGATCTGCTGGCAGTCAAATCCTTCTGTGAGAGCAGCTTAGTGCAGAACCACTGCTGTAGCTACCCATGGTGCAGACTCTTTGCCATGGCAGCTGAAGCTGCACTGTTGATGTTACTTGGGCAGCACATAGATCAGCAGGGATGTGTGGGGTGAGTTTGGCACAGGTGTCACTGGAGCTGGAGGATACAGGAATTTCAGCTTGCAAGGATATGCAGCCTGCAGATCATGATTCACTCGTAGTCCATGGTCTGGTGCTTTGAGCATTTTTGAGTCTCTGGGTATTGCACTGACATTAACTAATAAAGGGATGAACTTCCCTGTTATTTGAACATTCACAGAACACATCAAACTGTATCAATTGCAAGTACCATTCAAAGCAGCTTTTCTTGACAAACACTGGGAATCTGTGATAATTCCAGAAATTAAGATGCAAAACCAGTACTACACAGAGCTGGAGAAACAGTAGGCTTCTATGGGAGAAATGATTTCTTCATATTAGAAGTGGAGAGGAGGTTACAATGCACTGCATACGACACCTTTTGATCCGTGCAAAATTGTTTGGCAAAAATAAGCTTTCAAAGGGAAAAGGGATTAGGAAAAAAGGAATTTCTTACCTGTATATCAGTGCAGAGCAGTCTTCACTGGAGTTCTCTTTTGCTGTTCCTCCTGAGCTGTACGTATAAGTAAGCCTGGACTTTGATTGGACAAAGGTTGATTTAAAAGATGATTTATTTAACCAAGTTTCACTGGATGTGTGATACCATGATAGGTTGTCTTGTCCCTGGGGGCAGAAGTGCTAATCACATGCATTTCTCATTAGCTTTGTGTTTTGTCCTACTGATATTATACTCAAAAACTCACTCAGGGAGGTAATCTGAGGCAAGCCTGACCTTTGCTCTGGGCTAGAGCCTTCTCCTGCTCTGAGAAATGTCTTAAAGGGAGCAGGTTTAGGTGGTGCTGGATTGACCTGGGCCAGCAGCATTTGCTTGCAGGTTAGGAAGTTACTGGTTAAAATCTGAATGCCCATTGTTGGATGAAAAAAAAAAAAGGCTGTGTCAGGTTAAGCTTGACCAGCAGCCAGATGCCCACTGAGCCACTTTCCTCTGCAGGACATGGGGAGAAAATAGGATGAAAAAGCTTGAAGAATTCAAGATAAGGACCACGACTGGGAGAGCCCCATTGAAAAAAATGGGTTTGTGATTGAGGGGTGGGTCCTGACTGTTGAGGCCATAACACATGTGAAACATGCACTGCAATCAAGTGACCCATGTAGGTAAAATCTCCCTGGAGCAGGTGGAGGGAGGTGTCTGTGATATCAATGTGGTGAGGCATGGCAAACTGGCTACACTGCAGGTGCACTGGGAAAGGCAGTGTGGGTTGCTCTGCCTTGGGAAAAGGAAAGTGCATTTGTGGGATTGTCTTTGCTCAGGGACCCGGGTGCACTTGGTGCAGGAGAAAGTGGAAATCTGCTGTCTACCTCAAGGAGATTTATCCCCGGCAGAAAAGAATCCATTATTTGAGCTGTATGATATAGGAAGGAATGCAGCAGGAATCATCTGAACCAACAGAGAATGAGCCTCACCAGGAACCATGTGAGCACAGTGCTGACCCACCCCAAGTGGTCTTGTTGCTTAACAATCCAACGTGGTGCTGTCCTGAGTGATCCCCTTGACAAACAGGGCCGAGGTAATTGACTGTTCTTATGGAAATTTGGGGGAGGGAGGGCTTGGAATGGAGGAATCATATCTGTATATATGTCAAGGGACAAGGTATAGTGGTTATAGAGGATGTATAAACCTGAGTGTTGGATGTAAAGATGGTTTAGGTACGTAGTATAAGTTGTAAGTGTTGGCAAGAAGCAATTTCAGGAGAGATTAATAGATGGAATGAAAAGGTTTGAGTAGGGTATAGAAAAGAAGCAATGTATGAGTGGCACAGAGGATGCTTTGATGTCTCAGATCACACATGACATGAATGGTGTGGAATGAGGGGTTGGGATTGTGCTGTGTCTGGATTGTTAACTCTCCCCCTGGCAGTTCTCCTGGTGCTGTGCTTTGCATCTGTGGCTGAGACTGTGTTGATGCTACACCATTTCTTTGGCTGCTGAGGAACAGTGTTTGCTTCCTCTCATTGCTTTTCTCCCTTCACTCCTCCCAGGGTACAGGGAGGGGACAGAGTGGTGACAGCTGACCTGAGCTATCCAAAGGGATATTCCATGTTCCACACCTTTTGATGTCATGCTCACCATTAAAAGCTTGGTAAAAGGAGGAGGAAGGGCAGCTGTTTGTGGTTATGGTGGTCTTCCCAAGCAGCTGTTGTGCATGATGAGGTGTAGCTTCCCACAAAGGTAGCTAGAGATCTGCCTGCTGATGGGAACCAAGGAATGAATTCCCATTTTTCTTTACTTGCATGTGCAGCTTTCCTTTTCTTTGCCTATCAAGCTATCCTTATCTCAATGCATAAGTCTAGCCTTTCTTTTATTTTGTCCCCATTCAGCAGGAGAGGAGTGAGAGGGAGTCAGGGTGGATGTTTGGCTGTTGGTTAGGGTCAGCCTGTCACAAGATCCATGATCCAGTGCAGGATACACTTATGGACATGGACTGACCTGAGGGTGTTTCTAGTGTTTAGAGGTGGAAGCCTCTAAATCTGAGATACCAAGGTAATTACTAAACTGACTGTGTGAACTTCTTGTTAAAAAATCTAATTCAATTTTAAAAAGCTTTAAAACTACTTATTTCTCTCGTTGACTTGCTGTGGAATTGGATTATTAGAAGTAATACCTGTGTTTTCCCTGGCTGTCTGCTCCGACTGTTTAATTCCAAGGGAAGGTAAAAGAAGTGCTCATAACCCAAATGTGCTGCAACATGACAGTCATTGGTGCTGTAAAAGCCTAACTGTAATCCACTTACCCTAAGTGGATTTGCAAGCTGTTGTGGCTTGGAGTTGCTCCTTTTGGTACAACTTCAAACCCACAAAGTGAAGTAAGCGAGCCCTGGTGTTGTAAGAACCAGACAAGTCAAACCTGCCCCATCCTCTGCTTGCAACCTTTCACACAAGTCATAGTGGATGATGAAGGACATCAGAGTGCCTCATCAGCCAAGATGGGAACTCTACAAGGATCTCAGGTCAGCATACAAGATTTATTTTTTAATTGTAGTGCCACTGCCATAGTCAAGTGAGGTAATTTTGGGTCCCGACAGGATTTTTCTAAGAAAAAGGTGCTACACGAATGTAGAAGGTTAGTGAAGCTCAGAAATTAATTAATCCTATCCTTCCATCAGTAGAGTGAAAATTATTTGAGAATCAGAGTAAAAGAAGCTTTTAATGGCTCCTTTTCTTCTTAAGCACATTCATACAGCGACAAAAATGAGGAACATAACTAAAAAAAAAAAAGGAGAAGATATCTTACTTTTTAACACCGTGAAAAGTGGTAAAATATGAAAAAACCCTCTTAATTTACAATATTCCTATATGGCAGGAGTTGGCAACAGTGACTTAGGTGGTGTGGTTCTATTAGCACAGGGACTAAACTTAGTCTAGGGGGGGTTTGCTTTCTCCAAATTATGTCCCTGTCCAGCTGTAGCCTGGCTGTAGCACTACATGAACCTTTGTTTCTGGTGTCATGGCATTATCCTGTGGGATAACATTTACAAAATGTTTTCTCTAATTCTTTTTTGCCAAAGCTTTCCTGATGTTTGGTTAGAAAAATTTCTGTATTTGGTTAGAAACTCACTTGTATTAGCAAAAATGGTCAGAAATAAGCATTTTCTAGGAGTTGTAAGTGTTCACATTGTTTCCCCAGTGTTGGGTGAATGGAGGGAAGCACCTCTGTTCTTAATTTTGGTGCTTGCTGGGATCTCTGACTTTAGTAAATTCACAGGTGAAGTATATCTTTAATGTCTTTAATATGTGTGTAAATTTACAAAGTTCAGTCAACTAAAAGGTGCCTTTTGTTATTAACACAATTTTACAAGGTGTCTAGCCCTGAAATTGAATGAATGTACTTCATATGTTTGGTCCTGAAAATAAAGTTGTGCTCAAGTGATCTGTAGCACTGCCAGCATTGCTCTGTTGACAAAAGGTTTATGTGGCTATTTTGGTGTAAAAATGTTCCTTCTTTGTTATGGTGACTCACTTTCTTGCCTGGGAGCATGTACCTCCCTTAAAAATTGATATGATGAGGGTTTCTAAATAGTGCTTGTTCACCTATTGCTTACTCTAGACTTGCTGACCACAGGCTCACTTCTCTCCTTGCAGTGCCATCCTTTTCCTGGATTCATAGCAAAGCAGTTAATGCAAATTCATGGTCAAATATTTGGAAGCATACTTTATTTGTTGCTGTATTTAAGCCTTTCAAAATCACTGCAGCCCTTTCCCTTTGCCCCTTCTTTTGCCAGTGATGGTTTTTCCACTTTAGTTTGGCAATTGTTGCATAAAGCACCGTGTGATTTGGTAATAGAAATAATTGGTTCACTGAAGTCCTCTGCAATCATGAAGCAAAGTCCATTTGAGCTACCAGATGAATACTCAGAGTCATCCTGTACACAGCCAAGTGATGATTAATTCTCTCTCTTCTGGTGGCCACGTGCTTCTGTCATGGTAAAGAGAGGAAAAGAAAAAAGAGGGGAAGCAAACGTTGCAATCCTACTGGTTTGCAGGATCCTGAGGAAGGGGAGAATGCCCCTCCTTCGAGCATTTTGGGCTTAATATCTTCCTAAAAAGTAGGAGAGGGGAAAAAAATAATTTGCTGTCCCTGTGTTTGCAGCAAAGAGAGGTTCCTGGACCTGTCAGCAAGGAACTACAGTGGCAGTCCTCTTGCTCCTGGCTTTGTTCTTTGTACTTTAAATATTGAATTGTCTTCCCTAGTGCCCTTTTTACTGGAGAATATAAACTCTGAACAATGTTCAGATGTTTTTCTCTAGAATGTTCTGTATTGATCATGAATTTGGGCTTTTAGGTGCAGAATTTACTACTGAGTTAACTATGAGCTCCTCCTTTGCCTCTGTGTCAGACTGAAATGAATGTTAAAAACCTGGAAATTTCTGTTGCAGCAAAAATTCAAAGGTCTTAAAAAGGAGGACTTATGCAAGCTAAATGGACTTTTTGGGTGGATTTGTTGTAGTAAATGGCAGTACACACGTGGATATTTTCACATGCATGCACAGCAATCAGGCTGGCTGCAGCACTGCTTGGGTAACTGGAGCTGATGTTGCTGTGATTAATGCTGCTTGAATGGAAATGCCTTCGGAATTCTGCTCTTCCCTCAGGCCCTGGTAATTTGAGAAGACTTTTCATTCCAGCTCATCCCACTGGACATTTTCTGGATGTGTATTTCTTCAGTTTTGCCTTTCATTTGCTGTATCATTTGGTACTCTTTGGACACGCAGGATGCTGAGACATAAAAAATAATGTCATAAATTTACAAGTCTGGCTTTTCCCATCCAGCTCATGGATTTTTCTTTTTACTACAGTATGTACCCTTATAAAATGTTTTTTTTTCCTCTTGACCTATGAAAGAAAAGTATAAGTTACTTGCCTCTCTGTTGCATGTGCATTTCTTGCCCTTTGGAGATGGATTTCTGAATTTGACAGTAGATTGTGTTCCTTTTCTTTTAAGCTTTTGAAATGGATAAATAATAACCACTATATCTAATTCACTGTTTTCCTGAATGAGTATGATGAAAAGGTGCTTATACAATTACCAGAGAAAGCACATCCTCTTCCTGCAGAAATACAGCTCAGTGAGACACGAAGTATCCAGACCTGAGGCATCGATTTCTCCTCCTCTTGCCTTCTTCCATTCCTCTTCCTGCTCCCTGTGTCCCACTCCACCCCCCAAGTCTGTAATCCTCCAAGGAAATGCCCCTAATTTCTGCATTAACCTGTCTGTAGCAGTCAGTGTTTAATTTCACTTTGCCAGGAAAGACTCTATTCTGAAATTTCATTACCCTAAGATCAGGCTGAACTGATATTTGGAGTGCTTGGGCGCTTTAGCCTCAGCTAATTAGGACCTAACTTCTGCATCAAATTTCTCATTGGGTGCCTTCACTCTTGCAGCAAGAAGGATTTAAATTGGACTAGCATTCATTTACCTTTCTATCTGAGATCAGTGAACAGAATGGGAAAAATCTGAATGCAGCCTTGAAGGCAAAGAGAAACACAAACTTCCTGTAGGTTTCCATCTTCTTGCTTGCTGTATATTGGCTTTTGTGTCGGGAGAACTATTGTGTTCTGCTCTGATGAGGCTTTTGTGATGCTTGTAGAACTTTTAATAGAAACGTGAGGGTGGATAATGCCTGGTCTTTATTAGTTCTTGTCACTTTGTGGCTTTGAAAGGCTTGTTATCTGGTATCACAAAAAGGAAATGGCTACTGCAATGTTTGGCACTGCAGAAATGCAGAATGCAGCCCTTTTCCTATGTAACTATTGAAAACCATTATTATAAGCTTTGGGACGGATATAAATCTAGACCCTATTTGAACCCAAGATTAATAAATAAAAAATAGTATAAAATTAAATTATTTTAATATAGTGTAAAAGACAGTAAAATTTGTATGAGCTTATATTTATTCTTTTAAAATTCCCTCCAAATAAGCAACAGATTCTACCAGGAAACCATGCCTAAGTACTAAGGACAGGATAAATCTCAATAAAATGCATACCTGGAACTAAGGTTGGTTTGATTGTAAAAGTAAAACTGGTTTTGGTTACAGCAGAACTTGTGCCCTGATTTAACTGGAATATGACACAGATGTTCTAGAAAATACCCACTTACATCTTAGCTTACTGCCTGCCTTGAAAATCACCCTGGTCATCCTGACATGACTATGTCTGGGCCTAAAAAAATGACCCTAAATGATCCTGAAATGCTGAACTGGATTGAGAGCTGCAGTGAGTGAAACATACCCTTTCAATAAGTAAAGACCAGAGAAGGAAAAACAAAAGGTCCCGTTATCCACAGACACAATTGAAGTTGGTTCCTTGGCAGGTCATCCAGCAGAGGAAGAATTTAAAGATCTCTGTCACTGGGGAAGGCAGCATAAGCCTGAATGAAACTCTGTGTGTGGCAGTTCAGGGTTCAGGGTTTGAGTCCTTATAGCCAGTGACAAGATCCCAAGAAGGTAAGCAGTAAATAATTTATCCTGCTCTCATGATTTTATTTTTATTTTTAATTTATTTTATTTTATTTTATGTTATTTTATGTTATATTATGCTATTTTGTTTGTTTGGTTTTTTTTTTTTTTGGGTTTTTTTTTGGGTTTTGGGTTTTTTTTGCCTTGCAGGGGGCAGTTACACTGTTATCTCTTGGTTTTCATTTTTCTGTGCACACGAGAGATTCCCAGCAGAGTTCTTTAATGATTTCCTAAACTTGAACCACAACTTCTCACTCTGTCAGATTTTCTCATAATAATGGTTGCATTTTAAGCTGTTGCACGACTTAACTATTAGACATTTTTTTTAAAGCTCACTGTGTCCTTTTGAAAAAGGGAATGATAGAGGATGAACCCTCCTGTAATAAAAGGAAAAAAGAACCTGGTGCACACTCAAAGTGCATTTATATTAAGTAAAGTAATTGAAAATGCAGGATGTTGTCATTGTCTTAAACTCTTCTAGGGTTACTTTAGTGAGTGGCAATAATCTGTTATTTTAGTTTGAGGGCTTGATCACTTGACTGTGTTACCCTGTTGTTCCACTGTAATACTGTGAAATTCTATATTTAATTAATTTAGCTACCAGTGCAGTCTTGATTTCTCAAGGTTTGCATACTTGTTTTTTGATTGACATAATTAATTTTGTTATATTGATTAAAAAAAGAGGTGCATCTTTTTGCTAATTGGTATCCTGTTTTAATTCAATATAGAACTCTTGGGTTTTGATGTTAATTTTTTAATTTTTAAATTTTATTTTTCTGTCTTGATTTAAGAAAGTAAAACTGACTGCCCATTGGTCATTTCTAGAAGCCAATGTATAAGATATGTAATAAAGAAGTGGTACTCTAGAAAAGCAAACCCAGAGAACCAAGTCTGAAACTGAGGTAAAGCAGGAGGGTAAGAAAGTGCCTTTTGTCATCATTGAGTTGTTTGGATATGTATCTTTCCCATGATGATGCATTAAAAAATAAAAATAGCATAAAATATTCAGGATTTCAGTAGCTAAATTTTATCACTGTTCAATCTTTTGATTGAATATAAACACAGACAAGAACTCAAGCCATATATATTTTTTTCCTCCTCTTTCAAGAGGAGATGGGTTTCTAAAGCAGGACATATGTAGGATACAGGAGGACAGTGGAGAGCACACTGTCTGGTCCTGTCATCTGTGTTTTTCCTAGTCCTGACTGCCTTGCAATCCTGTAATGAAATTTGTTGTATTGAAGCTGATGGCTTTACCAAATCTGGGCAGTCTGAGGAGGTCTCACTTGCCTGAAAACAAATGGGCACATATTTAGATTTACTCATCGAGAGAAACTTTGCTATTTTGATATTTACTTTTTTTTTTTGGTAGTTGAAATAGGAGATTTTTCCCTCTTTTAAGCCCTAAGCACATTGTCTTCCTGTGTTACTCAGCTCTGATGCTCTTGAGAATGTGTGTACAGCTCACAGTGCTGGCTTTGAGCCTCCCAAGGCTTTTCTCAGATGAAAAGGTTGTTCACTGCCCTGTTTCTGAGGGAACAACCTCTGAGACATGTCCAGTGCTGTTTGCTGGTGGATGTGAATCCAGAGGCTTCTCTGAGGAGGATGAGTTACTGGGATTACACTGCACTGAAGAGACCCAGTGCTGAATGGACTTCAAAGTCCACTGCTTGCTCTGCAGGAGAAGGGATTGCTTTGGGATTGGCACGAGATATGAGAGAGTGGAAGGAGAAGAGAAAGGAACACCTTGCTTTGCTCTCAGAGTTGTGCATGCTTTGTGAATGGCTGCTGCTTGTGTCTGAGGTCTCAACCTTTCACATCTCCTTAAGGAAGTTTGGAAGCAACTCTGGAAGTAAATGTTTGCCTGCACAGAGAGTTTACATTTTCAGTAAGCAGGTCTGGGGCACTGAACTGCTTTTTGTTAGCAGTAAGGGTTTTGATTGCTTCAATGACTCGCAGAGGCTGTGGGCTGGCAGCTCCCACTATTCCCCTTCCATGAACCACCGGGCTCTGTGCACATCTGGAGCTGTTAAAAGAGCAACTGAACTCGTGCTTGCTTCCTGCAGTCTGAAATTGAAACACCTTGTGAGTCTTTTAAGAGTCTGAAAATCACTAGGCTATCATGAAAGTCTAAGCCAAGCTGGCCTTAGTTAATAAAAGCCAACAAAATCTCCTGGTCCTGGGTAGCTGACCCATAACTGAAAGTTTGACACCGGAGAGTGTGATGTGGACCCTTTTAGAACACCAACAGAGAGCTGAAAGAGAAGTGAAAAATACACAGAATAGTTAAAATAACACAGAAACCAACCAGACATTTAACTTCTTGCAAGTACAGCCTACACAGGAATTTCTATGCAGTATAGAAAAGTGCAGATAAGTGTTTGTAATTTTTAAGCCCATTTGCTGTCCTCCCCTGCTGACAAGATCAGGGCATACCCAAAATAACTGATTTAACTCTCACAAGCACACAGGACACAAGCACACAGCTTAAAAGGACCAGGCAATGTGGAACAACCAGAAATCCTTCCATGGCTAAGGTGAGAGGGGAAAAAAAATCAATCCCAAAGCAAACAAACACTTTCTTTTTATTTTTAGTTTCCTATTGAATCACTGAACCTCTCAAGCCATTTACCCACCTGGAAAATGGAGGCCAAGCAAACCACTCTTGTTTTCTCCTTTCCAGCAGTGTACCAAGTTCCACTTGCTGGTCTGGCACTTAAAGATGTTTCTAAAAGACAGCTTTGTTTTTCTAGGAATAAAAAAAAAAATCTATATTTTGAATTAAAGAAAGAAGCTCTCCTGCCTCTTAATACTAGTCTGAAACAGGAGGGTATTGTGGTGAGCATTACTCTTTTTTTCTTTCTGAGTTTCTCTATTTTTTTCCTGATGCTCACATCAGAATTCTCCTACTTAAAGTACAGTAATTAAGAATTTATTTAAATTACAGTAACAAGAATTTTTTTTCATCATTGAAAAAGAGATGCCAGTAGCACATTGTTTTATATATTCATATTGGTGGGAGTCATTCTTACCTGTGCTAGCCAGATAATTTGATACAGGTGCTCTCTTGAGGAGGAGAAATAATTACAAAGAATTTTGCTGGCTTTTGGCTTTTTTTTCAGTCCAGTGTAGGAGTTACTTGGTGTGGCCAGGAGGTGCTGCCTGGGTTCTGGGAAAGAAAAAACATCTATTGCAATAAGCTTCTGTTGAGGCATGATGTATTTCAGTCTTTTGTTTTCTCTATGCTCAATTTTGTCCAGAGAGCTGGGAGGTGAAACCTGATCCCAAAAGAGAACTATTTTGAGCCAATCAGTATTTTTAGGTTATCTTTCAATGGAACAGCTCAACATTTGATAAAAGGAAAAAACTTTCAAATTGAAGAAATAAGAACAAAGAGCCCTCCCAAATATCCTTCTCCTCTGATGCTTTCACTTGCTTATTTTTTGAAGAGAGGATGCTTTCCTCATTTTCCATTTTTATGAAAACAGCAAAGCTTATAGAGAATATTCTGTTAGCATAAGGCCTTTGCTGCAAGATCTGTGTTAGGAAATAGATTTTCTGTCCTCTCATGTGAAGGAAAAGGTATAGTTTTCATTGTGTTGCCTGTTACCCTGCGTGCTCTGTGCACATCTGAAGCACAAGACAGCCCCTCCTTTTACAGGGCATAAACAAGTGGAGAAGAATGGGGAGAGAGGGGGATTGGCCTGGCACAAAGGTCAGCTCAGTTAATGTCTGCACTCTCCCACCACAGGTCACAGCATGCTGGAAATCATTGATGCATCTGCCACGAAATACTTGGAAAGAACCTGGATTGGAGCTGCCTCATCAGGCACCAGCAGGATCACAAATCACAAATTGAGGCTCACCAGTAAAAAAGAGCCAATAAGGAACACGAGACTGGGTTTGGAAAGGAGATGGAAAACTTGCACCTCTCCCAAAACTCAGAACCCATGGCAAAAGTCACATCCTCACTGAAAACTTCAGAAAGTGTCTGCTATCAATGCAGAGCCAAAATAAAGAATATTTCCCTAACTGCTGTGGGCCACTTCACTATGGGGAGTGTAAGAGGTAAGCTCTGTGTGTCCAGGGACTTGCATGTAGAGGGAGTTGGGAGGTGACACGGTGGTGCCTCAGCAGAAATTTCTGCATGATAAAAGCCACGTTCATGAAGATGTATCCTCTCCTCCCAGGGTGTGAAACTGAAATTGATTGCTGCCACACTGTGACACGTGCAATAAGTTTCATGCTCCTCTGTCTCTTCATCTGTGTGTGCTAAATGCAAGGCTGGCATGTGAAAAATGTCAGGGATTTGTTTTAGATTGGCTGTGCACTTCTCTGAGCTGATGGAAATAGCTTCCCATGGGATTTCTACTCTGAGCACCGTTACCAGAGCTGAGAGAATTTGGGTGAAAAAAGCAGGGTGGGAAAATGTGTGTTAGTCTCAGGTTAGATGCAGGTCTGCCCCAGCTCACCTAGCATCTGTTCTGGGCTCCTAGCACAGCTGCATTCACAGGCAGCAAAGTTATTTTACCTAAAACTGAGATCTGTGAATTTTCTTAAATTGAGAGCTTTGTGTGTGCAAACAGCCTGGCCTTGTCAGCTCTGGAATTCATTTTTGTGGAAGTAGAACTCAGGGAGGATTGGTGCTTAGGGGGAGTGGGACTTGGGGTGTGACAGCCACTGCTGGGAATTACTTGTTCTTTTTGAGGTGCCTTTTTAATTCTCCTGCTTCATTGGTTAGAAGAGAAAAAAAATATTGTGCAGAAAGGCTGGGGAGCCTGAAACACACAGTGGCAGTGCCCTGTGCGATCATTTCCCTAAGTGGCCTAACTGGTCACATGGTGTGCTGTCCTCTACTTGTGCCCAGTGACTTCAGCTCCATACCCCCAGCAGAAGGGAATATCTATTTGGCCTAAGTAGCCAAGGTGGTGAGCTCCCAGAGCTTTTTGGGTTGATTCTGATGTGTGTTGGGCTGAGAAACCAGCTGACATTCCTTCTAAGCTGTTCCCCAGATTTGTTAAAACGTAGGGATTTATATTCACCTTTCTTTCTCCTTCTTAAAGTTTTCTCCAAAATACTTTGACTAAAAATTAAATGAGAGTTATGCCTTCAGTCACCTTTTTGACACCAGTTTTTAGGTAAGGAAAGATGCAGTTCTGCAGACTTTTATTTGCATGTTTGTCATTGCAATAACAGGTGTGGCATTGCCAATTCCACAGAGAGCACAGAGGTTTACCTGGAATGGAACAAAGCTGTGAGAGTGGATTCTGGGCTGGAAAAGGTGTGGGCTGTGGTCATGATATCCTGGATAATTGTCTATGTCAAAGGTAAGAAGATATATACATATATTTCAATATTTTTTTCTGAAAATAAGATGTATGATTGATTTTATAAAATCACAGGTCTCTTGGGTGGATTTCTGGAATTGTCTATATATTTATTGACACCCCTTCCCCATTTTTTTTTCCCAGCTGTACTTTCTGGGACCTGCTTCCCATGCAGGGAGGTTTTCTCCTTTCTTCTACTGCTCTCTGCACAAAGAAGAATTTCCTGTGTTGTTCTCTCCTCTGAAATATCTTCTGGCTCATTTCTAGTCCATCCTCTGTGCTCTTCAGCTTGCTCTGAGAAAGCTGAGAACACTCTCAGTGGGATGAGCTCAAGGTGGGGAATGCACAGGAAGCAGAAATGAAGTTAGTGTCAAACTCACTCTTGTACAAACAGAAACCAAAGTAAGATGTGATGTTTTACCCAGCTCTGTGATATTTTGAAAGCTTATTTTGTCTCCAGCCTTTTAACACTGCTGTGTCCCTCCCCCCTTTTCCAAGTATTGATGTGCATTTGCCTTTTGGGAAAGGACTTCTCTTTCAGGCCTTAAAATTTGGTACCAAATGACAAGGGGAAGATGGTTACACCTGTGTCTGTTTCTGTGGTGACTCAGGCTTGTCTGATGAGCACTGCTGATCTCTGCCTTGTTTGTCATACTTGGACACATGTGTAATATTTTTGTGTCAAAGCAGACACACAGACCAAGTGAAAATTTATCTCCTTGTCACTTTGCAAGAGATCTGATTGTTTATCAGTTCTGAAGGGCTGCAATGGCTGCTGCTGTGGGAGCCTTTCAATCACAGGCAGCCTGATTTTTGGATTCCTGTTGAAATAAAGGTGTCAGTCACATCTGACAGAACCAGCTGCTTTAAGGACACCCATAGCAAGCAGCAGAGATGTCCTGCTAGGTGGGGGAAGGGGATGTGGAGGGGCTCAGGGAGCATTGTATGATGCTATGTTTTGGGCTCCTGTGAGCCACTTTGGACTGCAGATATTTTTAGCACCATTCTTCAGCAGGCAGCACGCTGTACAACTGCACATCAACACCGTGCTTCTCCCTAGGCTGGTGTAGCTATGTTTCCACCTCCTGGCAGCTACGAGGAATAGCTGTGGAGAGACTAAGGAGAATTTTTTTTTGTTGTTGTTCTTGCAAGGCACTAGAAGATGAAGTAGGAATTTTAAAGAGGCAGTTCTCTTGAGCTCAGAGGGGTTTTTAACTCCTTGGCATTCAGTATTCTGTGCTGTGTATAAGCAGAGAAGCTGCTTCCAAATATCCTGCTTTGCAACAACTGTGAATATGAGTCCTTGAGCTGAAGGGTCATAAAAACAAGGTGCTTGCAGAAGGTCTGTGAGTAATAAGACACCAGAGAAACATTTTACATTGAGGGAGGGAGCATCAGTGTATATCCATGGTAACTGGAGACACGAACACACCTACTGAAATTCCAGCTCCAAATACCTGTGCATTCTGTCTATTGGGAACATCAGTTGTTATAGAGGCACGTTCTGTTATGGAAGACACATAAACAAGACTAGGAATTCTGTGATGTGAGTAACAAGAAAATGCTAATTTTTTGTCAAAAATGAGTGTTTTAGGTGGCTCAAAGAATCAAAGGAGTTGGCAAAAGCAGGTTTAATATTAAAGTGAAAGCGTGAGAAAATGCATTGGCAAGGCTCACTCTCCTGCTTACTAGATGGTTAAAGCTCAGAGAAAAATCCTGCTGAAATGTAAAATCAATCAGTCTAAAACTAAAATCAACCACAAATTAGCTACACTGAGGCTGGGGAAGGAAAAAGGGTAAAGATGGGAAAAGATCAGGATAGAAAGCAATAAGGAAAGCCCTCTCAATGTTCAGGGAGGTCTGTCTTGCCAAACTTGGGCCTGGACTTGGTCAATGGCTTAGGACTAAAGTCAGGTTGTTATTTGGGTAAGAAAAATAAAATTCCAAAGCTGTTTGTTAAAAACCAAAAGCTTGCTAGACAGCACTAGCTCCTGGGAACAGACAGTGTTTCTGATAAGCTCAGGAGAAGCTTAGCTCAGATGCAGCTCTTCAAGGCCAAGGCTTAATGAGCATTTTTAAATCATAGTGTGGCCCGAGGAGCGTGGGGGAGGCGTCCTGTGAGTGTCCTTCAGTAGTCAGAAAACACTAATTTTCCCAAATAAACATCTCTTGCACAAGTCAGTATGACCTCTCCTTGTCCTTGACAAGAGTAGAGCCAGAGCTGGGCTTTCTTTCAGGACCTGCTCAGAAATCTGTAGTGCCTGTTTCTTGTCCCATGCCAGGGCAATGCCATCTCCCTGTTTCACAGGAAAGAACGACAGTTCTTTATCCATCTCAGAACTGCCCTGTGTAAACAAGCAAAAGACATCTTTGAGTACATTATGCAATAGATGTTTCTAGAGCCTATAAAGAAATATAGACTGTTAGTCCAAAGCTTCCAGATCAAATGTTATTTTCAGTGAAAATGGATTTTCAAGCTAACTGTCCAGGTATGC
>VXBC01005330.1:118367-148169 GCA_013399945.1 Ploceus nigricollis
TATCTCTTTAAATAGTATATTAATATAATATAGTATAGTTTTAATTAAAAGACTGTTCAGCATTCCAAAGCCTTCTGATCTGGAGCCAGAGAAATAATTTTTCTTCCCTTCGGGGTTCACCTGCGATTACTATATGTGCATAANTTAAATCATAGTGTGGCCCGAGGAGCGTGGGGGAGGCGTCCTGTGAGTGTCCTTCAGTAGTCAGAAAACACTAATTTTCCCAAATAAACATCTCTTGCACAAGTCAGTATGACCTCTCCTTGTCCTTGACAAGAGTAGAGCCAGAGCTGGGCTTTCTTTCAGGACCTGCTCAGAAATCTGTAGTGCCTGTTTCTTGTCCCATGCCAGGGCAATGCCATCTCCCTGTTTCACAGGAAAGAACGACAGTTCTTTATCCATCTCAGAACTGCCCTGTGTAAACAAGCAAAAGACATCTTTGAGTACATTATGCAATAGATGTTTCTAGAGCCTATAAAGAAATATAGACTGTTAGTCCAAAGCTTCCAGATCAAATGTTATTTTCAGTGAAAATGGATTTTCAAGCTAACTGTCCAGGTATGCATTCAGCCAGGATCCCTCACCCCATATATTCCTTATGCCCTTGTTAACTGCATTAAAACTACTTTGGAGGAGTTTTGCAGCACACATACATAACCCTGATGGAGCAGAGGTGCTGGACTCACTGAACCTGGACTTTGAGTGAGGTTGTCTCCCTCATTGTTCAGCTGCAGGTACCCCCCATGTAAAATGCCATCAGTTGTCCACAGGTCATCTTCTTTTACATGAGGAATTACTTTATTTGGGGAAGATCATCCTCTTCAAAGAGGTTTGTTGGAAGCCTGTATATTTCAAAGTTGCCTCTAGTTTATCCCTTTGGATGCATTTTTAAAATCATTTTTTCCAGAGACTTTTTCATTACAAAAGCCATAAGCTAGCTCTGACAACAAACCATGTGGAAGCAATGTGCAAAACTAGGGTTTCTAGTGGAGGAGACTTTGCAAAAAAGCCAATTAACTTTTCCTGCTGTATCAGAGGGCTGTGACTGCAGCAGCTCCAAGTGTGTGCATGTGGCATTCACATTTTCTCCCTNAAGTTGTACCTCTATATAATGATTTTAAAAAATATTCATGTATATTGCAATACACATAGACATGGCCACAGCACAGACACTTTTAGCAGATTAAGACATGGTTTTTTATGTATTTTAAGTGAGCCCTTAGCTGTGCACAGACACAGCCATACCGCTGTAGCCCATGTATGTACACAGCCTCTACAAGCCTGAGGGCAGGGGTGACAAAAAGGCTGTGGTCTGTGGCATGAATGCATTCAGCAAAGTCCTTGAGGTGGAGAGCTAGAGGCTTCCTGAGTCTCTGTCTGACACATCTGCATTCTGTGTGTCAGTTGACTTTTTTGTATGTTTGTTTCTTGCATCTTACTTCCCGTTCTCTCATTTGTGTCGTAGTGCCGCGCCTCAACTTTTCACCCAGTGCCTTTGGACATTGAATCAGGAGACAATGATGTGCATGTTCTCCCAGCCTGGAGAAGCTCTGCCACCCTGTCCTCAGGAGCTTCCCCTCTGGGCTGTACTTTAAGTCACTCTGGGAAGATGAGAAAATTAAGATCTTTTATCAGCAATACCTGCAGTCCCATGACAGCACTGACATCTGTGGGAGATTACCTGAATTTATCCTGTATTTTTCACCTGCAGACCACTGGACTACAAAATATGGGAGGAAGTTTGCTTAGCAGAAACCTGAATAAGGACATGTTTTAGGGCTCCTCCCAGCTGCTCCACTCTCCTGCATCATCCTGCCTCAAAAGGAGCTTAAAATCTGCCAGAAGTGCTGGTAACTAGAAAAGAAATGAGGTGAGAGTTTTACTGGAAACCACCAGGGAAAGTTTTTCTCCGCCACTGCCACAGAGCTAACTGGCTCATGAGAAAGGGAGTCTGTGACAGCAAAGAAATCTATATGGTGAGGAAGGAAAAAGGACAAGCATCCCCTTTGGTGATTACACCACACCAAAAGAGTGTAGGCAGTGATAAATGGCATCCTGACCCTGGTGTCGTGACTTTACTTGGTATTTGAGAGGTGGGATGTGTAGTTTTTTCCAATATAGATGTGGGTTTCTATTTTAGGTACATTTTGTTATACAACCAATTTATTCCACTTGTAAAAGAGAACCCACAGAAAGGGAAATGAAAGAAAACTATTCCTCCTTTGCCATACAATAGCAGTAGGTAGTTCATATTTGTAAGTGTTGATCTAGCTGCTCTATAAATACAGGGGACAGTTCTTTCCCTTCCTTAAATATATAAATAAGTAAAATACATATCTGTGCAATGACTCCAATGAGGGCAGAGGATGCAGCTGCTTGAGGCTGGAGAAGCTGTCTCCCAGCTAATGGGGGCTCCTGGGGCTTCTTGCAGGATCTTCACAGCTGTCCATGGAATGGGGAAGCTGTAGATTTCAGAGAAAATGATATTCCCTGAAGTGTGAAGGAGAAGGAGCAGAGAAGAGCTGAAGGAGAGAGGTCGGATAAGTCCTTGCTCAGCACTGCCTAAACCACGGTTAGTGATGCTACAGGTGGGACAGACTGACAGCTGAGGAAGGACTGCCTGGGGTTTTATTTCTGCTATACACCAGGTCTTCTGCTATTTCTGTTCTTTTTAAAGCAGGAATTACTTGAGGTTTGTAGCTTCTTTTTGTGCAGTTCAGGATGTGCGGTGCAATTCCATCGTGTTTGGCCGTGGAGTGGGAGGCCAGTACCTCTGACTGAAAGTTGGGGGGGAACCTTCATCTGGGGAGCCTGAGATATGTCCTGATGCTTACTAAAGGAGTTAAACATCAAGCTATAAACCATCTCCTCTCTGTTCATCTCTGAATTCTTGTATGGAAGACTTTTCCTCTGGTTAGCCACAGCCCTGAAAGCAATAATTACACTTGTGGGTTGCTAATTCCCAGGTTTTTTTCTGGGAAATCAGCAGCAAGAAGCAGTATGCCCACAAGGGGCAGGAGTTAAAGCAGTTAAGATCATGAACATATGTGTGGTAGGTAGATTTGTCTGCTGCAGTATTGGGATTGAGTGAGAATCTCCTGAGGTTAATGACCTACAAATGATAAGGGGATTCTCTAGGGCCAGGAGTAGAAGTTGCTGAGCATGGCCCTGCTGGCCCAGTGCAATCAGCTACAGTTAAAAAAGAAATACATTTCCTTGATCTCTGCAAATTGTGATATAATTGCCTCTGGATATTTTAACATGGAAGTGTCATGTTTTACAGGCTTCATTATCAGCAGGGCTTTTCCCCATCTGTTTGCTGGCATTGGTGAGAGCCACAGATGGTTTATACCTGGGAAAGTCAAGGTGTTAGGTACAAGAACTAGGGTTTTTTTCCACATAAAATGGAAAATGTAAAGCAAATGTCTTCCCTCTTTCTGGAAGGAAGAGAATGAGCTACCAGGGGTGGTGTTGTTCTCATTTTTTCTTTGCTCCTACTGCCCCTTCACAACACTGGATTACTCCCTGAGGGACTGGCTGCAAGGCAGCTACAGGTGTGAGGAATATGCCTTGGCTTGTGCAATAACTTCATGGGAATAAACTGTTTTCCAGATAAGCTAGTGATAAAAAGGTAAATATATCTGAGAAGAGGGGAGATGCCCAACTGCTTTCTGGAATTACAGCTAATATGTATGACAAACTTTTTTCCCCTGGGGAAAAATCCACACTTTGTGATGTTGGTATTACTCTAAATACTGCTATCTTGATGAATTCAATAGATGGCACAAATCTCTGCCTTGCTGTGGAGGAAATTTCAAAACTATTTACCTTTAGGTATATTTACCTAAACACTGTAATTTTACAGTTGTTTTGTATAACTTGCTTGTGATTGTTTTGAGCTCATTCTGTTAGGATAATTGTCTCTTTTGAAAGCCATTCACCCTCTATTTCCCATTTTGCAGAGAAAGCTTTGTAGTTTGGAACTGAATTAAACTATCTCACAAACTGGATGGACTAAATTTCAAATCATCTCTGGCTTCAACTGATGCCAGCAACTGTGGCACAAACAGGGAGTCTGGGAAGGAAATGCACTATGGATGTTGTGATCAATCAATCCCTGACAGAGCTAACAGCCTTCTGCTGTGCTAGTACAGGAATTCAGAGATCAGTTTTCAGGGCCAGGATATCTTTAAGAGAATAAAAATACCAGGGGGCTCTAAAGTCAAAGCAGAGGTCCATTACCCAGCAGCATTGTCAGGGGCCAGCTGCAGATGGCTAAGGAAGATGACTAAGAACAGAGAAAGAACACAGCCTCTCCTCTCCCCACAGAGCTTTCCAGTTCCAGCTTTGGGAATGTCTACCTGCTGCCCCTTTTGATATGTTTTGTCTTCCACAGAGGGCACTCAAAGTCTTGCTATATTTTGTTGCTTTATTTTCAGTGGAGGGACTTGAGGAATTCCCAGCAGAGGACCATTGGTAGGGAGAAACGGGAGCAGAAGAGCCTGACCTGGGGATGTTGAAAATGCAGCATAACCAGCATCTCTCACTTCAGAAAAGCTGCAGGCTTTTGAGATGGATGCTGTGTGGTCTTGGTGATGAGGTAGAAACATCAAATACTGCATAGAAGACGCTGCTGCTGCTCTGCCTGCCAAAATTGTGGGTTTGGATTTTAAATAACGTAGCCTTGATTTGCAGAGCAAATCCTTATCCTTATAAGAGGAAGCAAGAGAGTTGATACAGATGTGTGCCACTGCTTCCTCTTCTTGCCATCCCTTCCAACTCTTCCTTTCCCAAAGACACACATCTTGCACAGAACAGAGACCCTTCTAAGACAGGGTCTTTTGTACTCTTTAAAATGTGCTTTTACTTCAAAACAGAACCATATTTTGCAGAGTTAAACATGGGAATGGCTCTGTGACATACTGGTTATCCTTTACAAAATTGTGGTGACAACTGATGCCCTGATGGATACCTGACCTTTTCCTTTTTCAGGTTATGTTAGCAAATATTTAAATCATCTTGGACATTGCATGTATTTGCCTGATTTGAAGTTGGTGCTTTGCATAGCTCAAGGCTTGTGGTTGGTGTGTGATGTGTAACAACAGACAGCTAAGGTTGTGACTTGTTTGTCATGTCACAAAGCAGTTTGTTTCTCTCAATTTAACTCTGCCACATCCTCTTCAGGGCAGTGTACCACCAGAGGGGTTTTTTTTGACTCACCTCTTTCAAGGGGGGAGCGGGGTGGAGGCTTTATCTGTTGGTAAGAAAAATCAGCTGCATGTTAAGGTCTCAGAAGCAACAACAAAAAGAAGCTAATGAACCATACAGTTGAACCCAGGGATGGAATCTCCTAAACTGAGATAGAACTGCAAAGTGGGAACTATCTGGGCCCTTGGTGGGGACAGAGAGGGAGGGGAGCTCCAGGTACATCCCTGCAGTTCCCTGGTGTGCAGGAGCTGCCTTGGAATCAGCCCTGAGGACTGGGATCCCCGTGGGAGCGGCTGCGAGTGCTGAAGTCTCCCTGCTCACCCCAGAAGGAGAACAGAAACAGCAGAGCACGCTGGAGCTGCTGCTGCTCCCCTCCCGGGCTCCAGGGTGAGGAGGGCTCCTCTTCAGCCTGTCAAGTGAGTGGATCTCCCCCAGCCTCAGCTCTCCTTGGCATGAATCCCAGCGGGAAGAGTGGCGCGCGTATCGCAAGGTCTTGTGCCAGCCACCGCCACCGAGGCTGAGTAAAAAATTTAATTTATTTTAATGCAGCTGTTGAGGAATTTTAATTCCATCAAAGGCAATAACACAAGGTGAGGCACCAAGTGTTCGTTTGCTGCTTTTAAATGGGTTTGATTCATCTCTGCTTGGTTGTTCCTTTTTGGATTTTGAGAGCTCCTTCTCCCTCAGAGGCACAACTGTTCAAGGGTTGTGAATTTTAAAAATTGCAGATTAAATTCTGCGTTTCACACATGAATATTTAAACAGAGTCATATATTCTCTTATTTCTGTAATGTCCCATTTTTAATTATTAATGCCTGTTCTTTTGAGCAAATAAACGGCATATATGAGATTTGTATGCATTTAAAAAAAAAGATACTTCTCTGGGACAAGTTCCAATATGACAATATTCTGTTATGAATATTTATGGACCCATCAAAATTGGTGAATACTGAATTTGCTGATAGAAATTGTGGAAGGTTTGTTGTTTTTTCTTTTCCTTTCCTTTTGAAAGAGGCTGAGAAATTCTTTGCAAATTGGGTCAAGTTCAGTACGTAAGTCTGGTCAAAATGTGTCTTTTAAATTTTTTTGGTTAAAAAAAAATCAGTGTTTAAAGTTTCAGACTTTTTTGATTGAAAGCAACTTTTGCATGCATAATATATCCAAATTGCAAAGAAAAAAAAATCCCGAAACTTCTGACAGCACTGAATAAAATGAAAGAAAACAAAATATTTCCTTTATGGCAAAGATTTTATGTGAATGAAAATGAAATTTGAGATGTTTTTAATGTAAGAATTACATTGCTTGTTACACATTAGTAGCAGAATATAGATCAATGTGGTTGGATTGGCATTTTTACCAGGTGGTAATGAAAGCTTTTCATCCAGATGCATCACAATCCTTTGTTAGAGTTGTGAGCAAAACAATTCCTTGAGGAATACAATTCTGTTGAGGGTGGTGAGGTGCTGGAGCAGGTTGCCCAGGAAAGCTGTGGATGCCCCATCCCTGGAAGTGTTCAGGGTCAGGTGGGATGGGGCTCTGAGCAACCTGCTCTGGTGGAAGTACCTGTGGCAGTGGGTTGGAACTGGAAGATATTTAAGGTCCCTTCCAACCCAAACCATTCTGTGATTCAGTGACTTGCCCATGCACTTGTATCACACTGTGTTAAGGAAAACACCATCTCTGTTTGGCTCGTGCCTGTGGCAGCGTTTGTTCTTCCTGTGCCATACTTGTGGCAGTGCTGTGGCTTCTCTCCTCTACAAGAGGCATCCTCTCGTGGTTTGTTTCACATTTAAAATAAAGTCTTTAATGCTGCATAATTGAAGCCTGTTACTTTCATGGCAGCTGGTACCAGATGAGGATTCAGGTCTCTGGGTGCAGAGTGAGCCCTGGGTGCCTTTCCCTCTCCTCCCAGCATGTGCTGGGGAACTTGGTTGTGTTTGAATAAGGGTGTGAACAGTGCATGATCCAAACAACCCTCAAGGAAAGTCCTGTTACTACAAATATGACATTTCTGAACCAGCCATTGCACAGAGGTGTTTGCTTGTCTGCTGCATCTTGGGTTTTCACTTGGGAATGAAAACATTGTGTCAGTATTTCCCACGGGATGGGAGCACAATTTTCCAATCATCTCTAGCTGTGGATGCCTGATTCAGAAAGTAAATTATTGAAGAGATAGAAATGGCAGCATTTATAAGCCATGGTTTGTTAAAAGGTTTATATAGTTGTAGAATAGCAGGAGTTATTAGATGCCTCTTATGTTCACCCTGCCTATGAAAGCAAGAAATAAACTCATATGGTTTTGATCCCTTGCAATCAGAGGGCTGCTCTTTTTGTTCTGCTCCAAAAGGGGAGATACTCTTCAAGAAATTAAAAGCATGCAAAGGCTAGGAATAATTTCATTGCCAAATAGTTGATGAAGTCTAGATCCTGAGTGGTACCAGAAATCCAGGATTTTAAAAAATTGTTTGTAAACAGTAGCTTGTTTGCAGCTTTTTTTTTTGTTTGGTTTGTTGGGGTTTTTTTGTCTTTATTTTCTTTTTAATTTTTTTTTTATTTTCAACCCTGTTTTTGCTTTACTTTCTTCACTGTAAGAGTGGCACTTGACATGGGGTCTTGTTTAGAGCTCCTGCTTTCAAAGGAAACAGGGGTTTTACTACATGTTCTCTTTGAAGGGATGAGCACAACCATTTGTGACTACATGCCATTTTCTTTGCCTTCATTTTCTGCAGGGCTGATTCCTTCTGCTAAAGATGGCTTGGAAATGGGCAGTTCTGGCTGTGCTCCTTTTCTTGCCAATCAATCTGGTTGAAGGTGAGTGAGAAAGATCCAAAACTACACGTAGCACTCTTTGGTACTCTGCATTTCCAACTTGCCAGGACATTGAAACTTCATAGTACACCAGAGAAAATTTTGCCTATAGTTTTGTGGGAATGGAAAGAGTAACATCACCTCAGTTGGCAAAATAATCAAGTGCCTTGCAGAGTAGCACAGAATGATAGGAATCTGATAGGAATCCAAAACTGGTCATCTAAAGGCACATCTGACCAGCTGGGACAAAGGCAGGAGAGCTATGATTTCTGGAATAAAAGGGATCCACATATGTCTCTTACTAAATTTCTGCTCCAAGTGATGTTGGTTTTAGCTGTGCCACAGGTGTGTGTTCCACAGCCATCCCGGGTTTTACTGGCACTTGAAACAAGGCACATAATTCAGGAACACAATAATTTTTTAAAAGTTGCTTCCTTTCCCTTAAGAGTGAATTTTCCTGCCCCATCAATATTTCAAAGCCTATGTTGAAGTGATAGAAATTTGTTGCCTAAAATAAAGGTGGAGGACTTGCAGCATCACTGTCCACAGCAAAAAGGCACCATCTCCACTGCACTTCCAAACTTCGGGAAGGTGGATCTGGAAGTTGAATACTAATATGTGCCCCAAGGCTGCCAGTACAGTCAGGAAGTATATTTTTAGGGGTGCTGAAACCAAGAGTTTCCTGTGCTTTTACAATGGCTGTAGCATCTTTTTAATGTATTTTTTTTCATCTTATGCAGCTCACAACAGGGTGAGTGTCGAGATTGGCCATGAAGCTGTGCTGAGTTGCCCCAACATCTCCAAGGTGCCTTTGCTGCTGTTGACATGGAAGAAGAATTGCAGAAGTTGCTGCTGCTTGTCCTATAGAAGAGATCACAATAAGACAAGCAGGCTGAACTGCAGTGAGAGGATCACGTGGAAATATTCAACTGTCAATGACCCTGCGCTTCGTATTTACCCTGTGAGCCTTGGGGATGAGGGAATTTACACCTGTGAATATGCCAGCAGTGAAGGGAATTTTAATTTTCTCTCTTCTCTGACTGTGTTAGGTAAGACTGCATCACTAAAATAAAAATTAAATTAGTCTATTTGCAACACAGGCAAGAACAAATGAATATTTGGAAGCATAATGAATACAAAAACATAGGAAGACTTTGTGTTTTGGCTATATTAGTTAAATAATCTCAATATAACAGAAAATTATAAGAAATTAATTTTTAACTCTGTGATTGCGATTACTAATTTTAGTTACTTAATTTTTTTTTTGGTTGGGTTCTTTTATTAGTTTGTTTTGGTTTTGGGTTTTGTTTTTTTTTTTGTTGTTCCCTTCAGAATTGTGCCTTTCTGATAAATGTTTAGGTCTTGTGTGAACCTTTCCCTGTTTTGCCAAATGCAGAATATGAGTTGTTGGACTTCAAGCAGAACAGTTTTGCCCAATTCCTCTTTTATTTCCCTGCTATCAGATTTTTGATTCTACATATCCAAACTCCTAAATATTGTACCTGAAGCTTCAGCAGTCTGCCTTTTCATCAGTCAAGCTGTAAATCTTTATTGAATCCACCTCTCTCTGTCATCCCACTTCCTGTTAATCTGTCATCACCTTTTGGCAAACAGGAGGAAGCAGTACTTCAGATGTAGCCAGCTAGTTTTTGAGGTGTCCACCTTGGACTTTTTGATGTATTTTTTTTCCTTTAAGATGTGCTAATATTTCAAATTATTTTAAAATCTCACTAATTGGTCATACAATCTAAAAAATACCACCTGTTTGCCAGTTTCTCAGTTGGTGATTTTATACTAAAAAATGAAATAGAAATATAAAATATGAATAAAAATAATGGTTGTGGCTTTAAAAAATTTCTTCTGCAGTCCCTCCTAGGGTGACTCTGACCCATGACAAGAGCAAGGTGGCTGTCTGCCAGGCATCTGCAGGAAAGCCAGCTGCTGACATCTCCTGGATCCCTGCAAGCAATCACAGCTCTGAGGAAGAATTCCATCACCCCAATGGAACAGTGACCAGAGTGAGCTACTTTGGCTGGGCCAACAGCTCATTTCCCTCTGTCACCTGCCTGGTCACCCACGCAGCCATGAACCAGACTCTGGTCATGGACCTAACATGTAAATAATGTTATTTTGTGATTGCTTTTCATCCTATCTTGGGCTCCTCTCT
Organism: Ploceus nigricollis; assembly: GCA_013399945.1. Classification (NCBI taxonomy): domain Eukaryota; kingdom Metazoa; phylum Chordata; class Aves; order Passeriformes; family Ploceidae; genus Ploceus; species Ploceus nigricollis. The sequence continues at coordinate 128,551 of VXBC01005330.1, forward strand.
GCTGTCCTGTGCAGCTGTTCCCGCTAAATGCCAGGGCCATGGAACTAGGTTAGCGTGGTTGTAAGGTGAAGTCCTAGTGCATGTTGAGAGACAAATTAATAATTTTGAAACCAAATGCAATGTGGCACTGTATGGAGAAGCTTTTGGCCTGTTTTTCTTTCAATTCCTGTTCTGTTTACAAGAGTTCCTTATTCTGCTTTCAGTGAGTTCACCTTGGCTGGCTGCCAGGCCCCTCCAAGCTGCTCTATTGCTTCCCCCTCTTCAACAGGGAGAAAAATACAATGGACAGCTCGTGGGTCAAGGTGAAGACAGGGAGAGATCATTCACCAATTACTGTCACAGGCAAAAAGACTTGAGAGAAAGTAATTTCTTGCCACTCAAATCAGAGTAGGACAGCGAGAAACAAGAAAGAATCTAAAAGCACCTTCCCCACAACATTTTGTCCAGCTTTTCCACAGTAGTGATGGTCTGGAGAAAATTTCCTTGGAGCATGCCTGTCTATGACTTGCAAAGGTAGTAAAGGCTGAAATTCAGCTTCTGTGGCTGTGCTGGACCTGTTGGAAGTGTATTGCAGTAGGATTTGTAAGAACAGGTAAAGAAGTGCTCATACCACCAAAGCATCTCTACTAGTAGAGGCATGAAGAACAGAAATCAGCATAAACCTGTCATTAATAACAGCACTTTGCAGGGATGGCTGCTCAGTTGTTCAGGGCTAGTAGTACTTGAAGAAAATGAGACTGTAAAGGCAGATGAGTTGAAAATGAAAATGTGTTTGTACACACAAATGACTGGGGTGTGAAGCAGCTTCTTATTGCTGGTTGGCATCCAGACATCTCATCTCTTTGCTTTTTTTGGGAGCAGAGGATTAGCTTTTTCTTCCAGATAAGGTAAGGCAGTTATGTCACAAGTTCATGGATACTTATCTAGCTCTGTGACTTGCTCTCTTTTCTCATTGCTCAGACACCTCCCCTAGCCTTCTCTACATCCTGGCAGGAGCAGCTGCAGGTGCCGTTGCTGTCACTGGTGTGACTTTATGCTTGATTTTCAGGTGCAGAGGTGAGTCCTTTGAATCTGAAATGTGTTACAATCCCATTGCTGACTATGTGCAGGTACCAGGACATGCACTTTATTGCTGAGACTGAGGTGGGAGGCAAGGGTTGAGGAAAATGTTCATATATGCACTGTTCTTTTGGAGAAGTTGTAGTGAAATAAGGGGTAGCAATTTAAAATAAGTCTGGAGTTTTGAAAGAGCCATAGGTATTGTGGTATTAATGCATTACAGACATGTCAGAGATTCATTCAGGATGAAAAGGGTTCTTTCTGAGAGTAGGGCAGGCTTTGAGTTTTTAGAATTATTTTGTTTCTTCTGCATTTACTGGCACAAAATTCTATACTTAAGAATGACAGTTCATAAACTAATGACTAAACACAAATGATCTCCTTCCATAAGCAGTGATAAGTTTTCCCTTGAGCAAGTGTAAGAATAGGCCAAATGTACATAATTTGATATCTTTCAGATAATTGTGCATTGGGCATATTAGATAGCTGATTTGTTTAATTTCTCATGCTAAATGCAAAACACAGCTACTAAGAAGAAAATGAGCTCCACCCCAGTAGAAACCAGGGCACCCAGCATGACCAGAAGTTTCAATGAAGGGAAAAATAAAACAAGAGCGTGTTAAAGTGCAGGATGTAAAAAAATAAGAAGATAAGAGGGTAACTGTTTTGAAGAAAGTCTTTCAAGAGCTGAGGGCAGCTAGAGGAGAACCCCAGCTATAACAGCTGTGTACTCTGCACCATCAAACCATTCTGACTTCCTGACATCCTACTTTCAGCTTGCAGGTTACATAAACGAGCACAGGGCCCAGCAGAGCACTTTACAGTAAGTGGGCTTTGTGTGTGTCTGTGCTTTGCAGGTTTTGGTGTATTCTTCACTAAAACTTGCAATTTCTTTGCAATGTGTCGACTCTGACAAACCTTCCATGTACCTCTGTGAGCACTTGGAGGGGGGAATGAGGAACACATCATCTGTTGTTTGGATGGCCCTATCTTCATGTATAATCAGAGTATTTGAGCAATTGTTTAAGCACTGGATAGAGAGTGGTGTGCTGCATTTCCTGTCTATAAGTCACATTAACAATGCTGAATTTTAACTCTCCCAAAACTTAATATTTTCATATTTCTGCTTCACGGAGTAGTCTCTACTCAGATGTTTTATTTAAGAACGTGTATTCTTAATGGCAGAAGCCTGCCTGATTTAAGATTGGATGGAATCAGACATGCTTTTTACAATGGGGAAAAAGGCTCACTTTGTTTTGCTGTATTGGAGACAAACACAGCTATGAAACTTTTATTTTTTATGTGGCAGTTCATGTACTTGTAAGCCAGGAAACACCAGGGATAAATCTGCCACCGCAACTTTTACTCACTCTCTAATTCCAGTGTGTTGTGATATATATTTAACAAAATGAAAATGTGCTGCTTTTCCTCAGGGCTTCTGCCTCACTTAATGCACATGGAAAGACCAATTATTTCCTATTTTGTTTTCTGCTCATGATTTAATTAATGTTCATGTGCTTTGTTTGTTGCAAACCAGTCAGAGTGCTCTGAAGTTAGAATGATTCATTTCCTGGTGTGCTCTTGTGTGGCATTCAGGACAATTTCATTGATGAGAGGGGGAGTTGCAGAGATCAAAGGCCTCCAGTGATTTTAGGTGCCTAAATTGGATTGTTTGTGGTCTGTCTGTTTTGTTTTTAGCTTTGTTTTTGTTTTGTTTTGGTACTTCGTTTTCAGAGAAGCTAAGCATTGTTCATTTTCACCTATTTTGCTGTAGATACCAACACTTCAAAACTTGTTTTTGAAAAGACAATATTATGAAAAAAACAATATTAAGAAAAAAATTTCAAAGGCTGTCCTGTTGAGGCTTTGTGAAGGCTGTTCCTGCATCTCTCTGCCAGTTCATGTTTCACCCTCTGTGCTGTACCCTTTTGCACAGAGAGCTCAGAGAAATCACTTCACATTTCTTTTGCAACAGTAATGTTACTTACCAGGTCTCTTCTGCTCTTTGCTTTTAGTTTGGGATCTATAGGAATGATGGGCCTACAAAATTCTACAATGTAATACAATGGTACATGTTTTTCTTCCTGTTGCAGACTAGAGCCTGGGGGCTCCCACCTTCACGTGCAAGAAGAGCAGCAGTCAAGCCTCCTGACTTTCCAGAGAGCATCTATGTGAATTACAACCCAAGATCTGTTTATCTATATTTATAAGAGTGTAGGCACAAGCAGCCAGCTCAGCTACTAATGATACTCAGCTCCTTAAACTGGTGCTTCAACTCTTAAGCCTCAGACCTTACCCAAAAGACAAAAATCTTTGTCTTTCCTGACCTGGTGATGGTGGGGCAGAAAGGCCCGTTTTAGTAAGTTTTTTTTCTCTTTCTCTAAATATCAGTACAGCTCTAGAAAAAGTTGGAACTTTTAGTGATTGAATTAGGGAAATACCATAATTTTGTTTGAAAATGGACTCTGATGTATGTGCTGACCTTCCTCAAAACAATAATGAACATATTTCTGTGCCAGAGTAAAAGACTGCTGCTGAAAATATAGCACTTTTCTTTCCATTTTGACAGCTGGATTCTCTTTAAAGTTCTGTGTTGGAAACCAGAAAATGACACGGGGTCAAAAACACAGAAGGTCAAAGCAATACATCTAACAGAAATGCAGAAATAAGACAGTTTTAGGTATTTTTGGTTGTTTTGTCTTGTTTTCTGGGTAGATGGCATGACATATGATGATCTAGTATTTGATATCTTTGTTTATTTTTGAATTTTTAACATATTTCTTTTTCAATTAGTCTGTTTGCATTGATAATTGATGGAAAACAAAACCGGTTTGGTATTATACTGGATATGGAAATAAGAAACACCAATGGACAATTTTGGACATTCTTTAATGTAGATATGCAAATATGCAAATACTTACCTGAAGGATTTCTGTGGTTATTTGGGTAATGTTTGTTGACCAGTTTCTGAGAAGCTGAGATCACATCATGGTTTAACTGAGAAGTGTTAAGTTGTATAAAGTGCAGGTGGTGTGCTTGTTTAAAACAAAGGGAAAAAAAGATAACCCTCACCACACCATTTATTTCTTCTCGTCTTCATGTCTCCAAGATAAAAAACCCTCCACAGACTGGTTGTTAATTTCAGATTTCATTGGTCAGGTCTCTCAGAGCTTCCAAACACTAATGCAGCAGTAATTAAACTGAAAAGTGTGTTTTGAAGAGCTTTTTCCTGCTTGTTTCTGCAGGGTCATCTCTGCTCCATAAGCGTTCTTAGGCATGAGCATCTCACAGTGCCTTTTATATGCACTTTATCACTTCTAAATACACGTGGATGTCTGCTGACATCACTCCAGCCTTTCATTTTAGTCAGAAAGGCATGAAGAATGACTCTGTCTCTGCCTTAAGGAAAAGGGCCTACAGAGGCCAGGCTGGTTTCCAGGATGGATGGACAAGGGAATCCTTTCCTGTGGTGTTGAATGTCAGTGATGGGTTGCTCTCCCTCTGGTGTGCAGCATCATCATGCCTTCTGTAGGAAGGGAGAGGCCCTTTTCATGTGTAAAACCTCTGGGAGAAATAAGTGACAGCTTGGAAGTAGTGCAAATAGGTTTGGAATGATGCTAGATAGGAAAAGTGTTTTGCAGCGCCAATGAAATCTGCAGCAGTGCCTTAGTCCAAGGTGCTGTCAAGGGGTCATTTGTGACTTGAAGCTTCTGAAATAGAAGGAAGATCTCTTGCTGCTTAAGGAATTGTCCAGTCAGGTCTAAACCTGGGTTCCTGGGCTGGTGTTTCTCAGTGGGGTAAGTGAGCAAGGATTGTTTTTGTGGACAAGTACAGCAATCTGTGCCTTTTTCAGAAGCTGGATCATTGCAGCCAGACTGAAGGATGACAGGGCTGTTAAAATTCAGAGAGTTAGGCTGTGGAGCAGCCTGCTTCTGGGAATCACAGTGCATGTGTGCTGTGATCATTAGGGTGTAATGTAAGACCTTTTCTTAATTCCTTTGCCCTAAGTGAAATGTTGAAGGATAAGATCTAATGGAGACAGAAAAGATTAGAACCTAGACAGAGAGATGATGGTGTATGGGGAGAAAGCTCTCTGAAGCTGTCTGTGATAATTTGTCCTGGCTGAAAGGATATGGTTTTCACACTCATATCTTTATTTTCACCTTTAATTGGTATTTGGTGGAATTGGTCCAGTCACCTGCAATGTGTCAGCACTTCCATTAAGGTAGAAATTCTGAGCAGGCTTAGTGCTGAAATGAGGTGCTCTGGCAATGACATGGGCTATCCTGGGATAAAATTGGCCCTTATGCTTTTCAGGCTTGTTGTGTATGATTAATAAAAGTTATCAGGCTAAAGAGAATAATGTGGCTATGAGGGTGGTTGTAAGAAAGGCTGGGACATCAATAAAGCTTTTATAGGTACTTTCACTGTTGGTTATGACTGGTAAGGGGCAGGGTTTTGTCATATGTGGAGCTCTTGGCATGGGCTTTGGTGGCTTCCTCTCTGCCTGCCATGCCCAGAGCTATGTGTGCCATGCTTCTTGGGCTGATGAGCTGATCTGTTGAGTATTTGAGAATGAGAAATAAATCACTTAAACATTTTCTGTCATGCTGCTTTTGTATGGGATAGGCAGCTTGGTGTAACCCAGAGAACAACTCAAAATGTGTTTGGTGTCTTATAACAATTTGGTCTCAAAAATAAGCAACTCAAAATGTTTTTATATTAATCATGATTTTTCCCCCCCCGTTAATTATGAGTACATTCTTGGTGACCCTATACTCTTTTTATTTGCACTGAAAGAAAATTTAATCAAGGCAGGTATTTTAGACTGCCAAAATGTCTAGGAAAATGCTGACTGTTTGTTGAATAATCATTGTGAGAGAGCTACTAAAAAGTGATGGGAATTGGAGTGAACTATTTGCACATTGTCACAAGAAAAAAATGTTTAAAAAAGCCTGGGAGCGTGACACTGCTGTTTCAGATTGACTATTTAGTCAAATGCACAGTTGACTGAATGTCACTTGAGCTTTTTAGCACCAGATGTGATTATAGATGAAAATGCTCCTGTTTATTGTGTGGATTTTCACTCACATTGTTCATAGGACACTCTTTGTAATAATGATGATGTCTGCTTTCTGATTAATCTATGAACAATTTGTCTTCTGGAAATAGCAGGTGTTGTGATGCCTCTTTCTCTTCACTGAATATGGAAAAAAAATGGTGACAAAGCATTATGTTTAGAGCCTCATAAATTGGAATGTGACTTCAGATTATGAACAATATTTGTTTAAAATCACAAATTTCAACACCAGGATTGAAATGAAGAAGGTAAACAATTTTCCTACTGACTTTGGAAACGGAGCAGATGTCCAAAGGGTATTTGCCAGTTCAGTGAAGAGCTTGGTTTTTCTAAGTTTGAAATTGCAGCTATAAGTTTTGTCTAACCTTCCTGGCATCAATTTGTCACAACTTTTCCTCTCTGATGAGAAAAATAATGCTTTCCTTGGTTCTCCTCTAGTAACTGTAACACCTGTGATGTCTTTGTGACCTGGTCTTTCTGACTTTGTGAAGTCTTTGCTGTTAATGATAACTTGTCAGCTCCTTGATTTTGTGTCCACATTCTGTATAGACCTGTCATGTGCTGGAGGCAGTGAAGAGCTCAGGAATTAACCAAGTGGGATTTTTCTACATTTCTTATCACTTCTCTGTCCTGCTGTAGTTTGTACTTGTGCTCTTAATGATGCTTCTTTAAGCAAGTACCTACTTTTTTTCCTCCCCAATCTTTTCATGCACTAGTTTTCTCAGTTTATTGATTTTTATGTTCTCTAAGTATTTTATTATCTAGTTTTATTTCTTTCTCTTTTTTGCTTTAAATACAATTCTTTTCTTTATTCTTTTGTTGCCTTTTTTATGTGTGCAACAAGAGGTTTCAAATAGTGACTTGTTTTGGAATCTTTTAGCGCTTTTCACTGAACTTCTCCACAGAGACATACTTACTCCAGGTCTCCTTCATTTTTTTTTTCCCCCAGTGCATAATAGGAAGTTAATCACTCTTGATGAGAAACATCTTCTGTTCTTAGACTTCTGTGAATCTAAGCTCACTTACCAAATCCAAATGCATAATATGCAGCATTTTATTTGTTCTTGGCTGACATCTGTCTAACAGAATCATAGAATTGTTAAGGTTGGAAATATCTTCTGAGATCATCAAGTCCAACCATGAACCCAGCACCATTGTGGTCACAACTAAACTGTGCTCCTCTGTGACAGATTTACATGTTTTTGGAGTCATCCAGGAATGGTGATTTCACCACTTCCCTGGGCAGCCTGTTACAATGCCTGACCAGCTTCTTAGTGAAGAAACTTTTCCAAATATTTAATACACTCTGCAGCACCCGTGAGGAAGAGGAGTGAGAAAAATGTCAGAGGAACAGCCCTGCAGACACCAAGGTCAGTGGAGAAGGAGGACAGGAGGTGCTCCAGGTGCCAAAGCTGGGATTCCCCTGCAGCCTGTGGTGAGACCATGGTGAGGAATCTGTGCCCCAGCAGCCCATGGGGGTCCATGGAGGAGCAGATTTCCACCTGCAGCTCATGGGGATCCCATCCTGGAGTACACTTCTGGCAGGAGCTGTGACCCTGGAGAGGGATCCGTGCAGGAACAGGTTTCCTGGCAGAAATCACACTGGAGCAGTGCTCCTGAAGGACTGCATCCCATGGAAAGGACCCATTCTGGAGCAGCTCATGCAGAACTGCAGCCTGTGGGAAGGACTCACACTGGAGCAGTTTGTGAAGGACTCTATCCCATGGTAAGGAACTTGCTGGAACAGAGGAATTGTGTGAAGAAGGAGTGGTGGAGGTGAAGAGTATGAACTGACCCCCAAACCCCATTCCCCACCCTGCTGCACTGCTGGGGCTGGGGAACATGAGGTAAATCTGTGAAGAAGAGGGAGTGAGAGCAAAGGTGTTTCCAATTTTGTTTATTTGTCATTACCCTACTCTGCTACTAATTTCCAATAAAAGAAATTAACTTCCCCAAGTAAAGTCTGCTTTGCCCATGACACTAACCAGTGATCTTCCGGCTCTTATCTTGACCCATGAACTTTTCCATCATATTTTTTCCCCCTGTTGTGCTGAGGAGGAGGAGTGAGAGAGTGTCTGGCTGGGCACTGTCAGGTGGCAGCCAGCCAAGGTCAATGCACCAGGCAAGGCTTAGTCACCAGCAGAGCTATAATAGGAAAGAGGATGCTGTAAACATCAGATTCTACATTATTAAGGCATTTTTATGCCGATGGTCCCTCTCTAGGTCTTCTGACTTTAATCTCATCACTGTGTACTGAGCTCTGAAAATTTCATTTCCACTCATTCTATTCTCTCAGCTGTCAGTAAGTACTGCTGAGCAAACAAGGCTAAGTGCTTCTGGGATTGATTTTTGTCTCACTTCTGCCACAGTCCAACAGCGTTTATAATGTCATATCATAATGTTCATATCTAGCTGTGCTTATATTTTAGATTTCCATGTGTACATCTGAAAAAGAAACCATGGACAGACCCCTGAAATAGTTTCTCTGCTAGATTTATGATCTCTGAAGAGTACAACCCCCTCTTCTGTGCAAAACATGTGGCCACATGCTGCAGAACAACGTGCTTAGTACATGAATGTCTTATAAGTCACTCCATCTCGTGTGAGAGGAGTGTTGTGTGGAGTAAACAGACGAGCAAGCCAGCTACTGAGAAGCTCAGGTCTGGCTGCTCATCTTTTGTGCAACTTGCTTGAAATATTCAAATCAGGAAGATTGGAATCCAACACCACCAGTCAGTGTATTGTTAGGGCTGCCTCCTTAATCAGGCAAGTTAGTGCCTGCAAAGCTCTGATACCTTCAGGAGCACTGCCTGCCTCCAGGTCTGAATATCTAGCAGCTACACTTACTATAACACCCTTCATCATTGTCATTCTTGTGTAATCAACAGTGGCTGCCAATTTCATGCTGCTATAGATAGCAAAAATAAAAATGTACACCTATATGCAAACATCTTGATTCATAGGTACATTGCTCTGTGTGTGTGTGTGAGCGTGTGTGAAGCTGGGAATATACACAGGAAAAGTTACAGGGTTTTTTCCTTGAGAAATTAATTTCTTAATAATTTCCCATCAACAGAACATCTTATTATATATAAATGTTGTGAAAGACCTTATAAGACAGATAGACACATGAAGGATAAAATGAAAAGTTGCTGTGGAAACCACAACCTGAAATAAATCTTTCTTCTGTGCACTCAAAATCCCAGTCTTTGTCTTCTATTAGAATATTGTTTGCATATCATTTCCCTCTTTTAGAAAGAATCTGAATTTCTGATACACAAATGGAAATCCCATCTTGACAGTGACTGTAAAGTGCATCTCAGACTAATGGAAATTTTTTTTCCTCTCCTGTGAGTATTTTAAGCCTTTCTCTTGTCTTGGCACCAGTCTGGTGTAAGGCAGAAAAAAATGTAATTCCTGTTGGTCAGTACTGCCCACATCTAACAGCTGCAGCAGTTTTGAACTGACGATATTAATGCCTTGTGGCATTAATAATCAGTTCAATTCCTTAATGGACCTAATTTTGGTGTAGGAGACAGCTTGGGGCAGGCTATAGAGGAGAGAATAAGAAACACATAGAAGATGTTGAGGCACAGAGGAAATGTTTGGCTAAACACAAAACATTCTTTAGCTGTCAGCTTGCAGTTGTCATCATCCCTCTATAGCACGTTCTTAGAAAAATGCATTTCAAGAAAGGCTGTCAAATGAGCAAAAAGAGATTTGAGCTCTGGTATGGAGAGGCTGGATCACACCAGAGCTGGTGTCCACGTTCTGTCCTTGGGAGTGTCCTGTAGCTCTTGTTCTCTGCAGTCATCTGTTGGCAGATGCATTCACACAGTGAATCCCTGGGTCAGGAATGTGCTTTTGAAAAGAAGCTCCCGGTGGTCCCGTGCTCACTGTGTGGGGCTGGTATTGTCCAGCAGCCTTGGAGCACACAGCAAACGCTGCATCTTTTCTGCAGCACCCCAGGGCTTCACCTAACGCTCTCCAGCTGCTCACGGGTGTTCAGCTCACAGGATCAGACCTGAGCTAGCCCAAAATAAAATCCCCCAACTCGTGCTGTGCTCTGTCAAATCACTCCTGCTGAGCTACGCAGCTGATGAGATAAACTTAGCTTTTGTTAAACAAGCTCTTCCTGCAGTGTGATTTTTCTTTTTAATCTGTTTTGTATGCAAGAAATAACTTCAGCATCAGCTCCAAGAAGGGACTGAAAAATGCCGATTTGCAGTGCTCATGTATTGAAGATCTTTTTTGATCACACAAAGGATGTGCGTGGAAAAGATGAGGCCAACTATTAAGTGTGATCCTGTGATTTTCAGTCTAGCAAAAAGCATTGGGGACTGATTCTTGACCTGCTAAAACTGGATTGCTTGGCAAGAAAACATAACAGACATGGCTTCATGCAGCATTATTGCTGGCTAAGCCTCATGTTTTCTTCACAAATGCTGAAATACCACAAAGAATGATTTAAGATCAATCTGCACCATGATTTGCAAATGCATTAGTCCCATTTCCCTTATTCAGTAGTTACACATATATAANTATAGAATTGCTTTATAGAATTTCTACTGTTATTGCACAACAGCTTGCATTTGAAAGGTCATTGTGCTTAAGTGCCAATGGAGAATTAGCATATCTGTAAAAGAAAAAGGAGGGTGTGTGTGTGACAAAAAAATACATAAAAAGCCAAATTCTTGGAATACATCTACTAGATGTAATGTCAAGGGCAGTCCTGTATCTGGAGTTCACCCTCAGCAAACATTTCAGATACTGCCTGATGGGCAGGCAATTCTTCTGCCCTTCCAGTTTTAGTGCCATCAATGGAGAGCTCAGCCTGGTAGAGTTTGATAGAGTTGGGTATCAATCAGTACCTGGATGCTTCTGTGGTGTCTTATGCCCTGCCCATGGCAGGGGGAGCTGGAACCAGATGAACTTTGGGGTCCCCTTCCAACCCAAACCATTCCATGATTCTATGATTTGAATGAGGAGCTGGCTGTGAAACAAGCCCAGATATTGTGAAATGCATCTCTTTTTCAGCAGCTCAGAGGAACATTCTGGAGATGGCTTGAGACTGCTTTAACTTTGTGTAATATTTTACAGGATGGTCCAGAATGGCCAGAAGAGAAAAGACCATAGGAAACCACAGCTATCTGACCCTTTGAAAACCTTGCTCAGCTTCTTACAGTCAAGGGTTTAGGACTTTGTGAGATGGAGGTTGTGTTTGAATGATCTCTTAACAGCCACTGATAAACCTGCCCTTCATAATTATTTCAATGTCTTTTAACCTTTTTTATGTTTTTAATCTATAATATAAGGTCCAGCAGTGAGTTCCACAAATTTAATTATGTTCTGTGAAAAAATATTTTTCCTGGTGGTTGAAACCCACTTCTTGGTAGTTAAATGCTGAGAGGAGGCATTACTGTGGTGAAGCTGAAGAAAACAATCAAGTAACAAAAGAAACAGTAGTGGCAAAGAAGAAGAGCAAAGCACCTCATTCCAAAAGAGAGGCAAGAGTCAGGAAGAAGAATAATAGGGAGAGGACCTCAAAGATTCCCACCTGCCCCCAAAGGGCACATCCAGGAGTGTAAACAGGAAAAATTGGTCAGGTTTTCACTAGTGAATGGGAGACTCATGAACCACATCCCTAAGGAAGGACTAGGACAGAGTGTTGAGGCTGAAAAAGATTCTGAAGGTCATAGGAAGAATCAACAGTGGATTTTTTCCCTGTTAAAAAAACTGTCAGTGCCCAAAGGGAATAAAAAAAAAAGAACTGTTTGAAAGTGATATTCAACAAAGACTTGGTTTAGGTGAAATTTGGTAGAATACTTTGAAAGGAAGGACACAAAAGTTCCCTCAGATCACTGTGGTCAGTGCAAGGAGTGTGGTTAGAAGGAAAAGCCATGCAAAGGGGCATTCCCCATCTGAGGATGGATAATGCTGAAGACACAGCTTCCTGGGATCACACTTAGCAAGGCTTGTGAAAAGAAATCTAAATAAAGAAATGAATAAAATTGTTTGGAAAGGTAGTGAAGTCCTTACAGCTATTTTTATAATACAAGGAGAAGGGGAAAAGGGAGTAAAACTGCTGCCAACTGTAGTTAAGGGGGCAATATCAATATCAAAATATTTTATTTTACTTTTACTAGAAAGTATGGTCAGGAGACAACACATATGGTGTTCACACCAAGCAAGTGTTTATTGCAGGTGTTGTTAGAGCAGAAAACTGAATATCCTCATCAACTATATCAATTACATTGAGGTGGAAGAGCAGCAGTGATTATTACATGACAGGAGCAATCATGTCGGAAATGGGCTGTACAGAAATGATAGAATAATGATTTTAAAGGTATTGGAAGAGTAGAAACATACTTTAAAGATGTTAAGAAAAAAAAAGGGTAATGTGGATAACATAGATTAGTTTCCATCAGAATTATTCCAGGAAAAGATGTCAAAGGAAGCCCTCCTGGGACAGATTGGGGAGTTGAATTTGGATGCAAATAAAGAATTACTGAATGCTTTTAGAGAGTGAAATACTCCAGAGATTTGTGTCACAGGAAATTTTCTTAGTCATCCAGACTGAAAACCATTAGCAATCATACGCCACGGGAGTGACAACAGAAGATCTATTTAACTCCAGAGTCAATGAAGCAGGGGCTGATACGACTTAAAATTTTGTTTCTGAGACTAAACATTAACAACTTAGAGGAGATAGTTGTAGAAAAACCCTTGAGTGAGCAAGTGAGGTTGATTTAATTGATGTGACCTGGAACATGGGTATGTGATCTTAGTTTAAAAAGGGAAAATTATACATAACTAGGAGGAACTAAATGGTGAAAAATGGACCAAAAAGCTCAAGATTTCATTTTAAATGAAACCAGGGGTTTCTTTGAGTTAAAGATGTAGAGATGTTGGGGATGTCTCTTCTGAACCAAAGGAAACATCAGCCCAGCCAGTTCTGGAAATAAGGGGAAATTCCATTAAAATGGACATTAGGAATATGGGGAAACCCTGAAAGGATGGGGAAAGATGATTGCCCTGCAAAAAGGCCTGTCCTAAGGATCAAGAAGCTCAGGGAATTGCTAACACCTGTGCAATTGCACAGCTGGTCTTGCAAAATACCTTTAATTGCTAAGCAATTAAAAGGGGGCTTGCTAGGTTTTGGGCAGGAAAAGCTGTGATGAGAGCAGCTCTGAGCCTCACTGCATTTCTGGACTTTGGGAGAGCCAGAGGGTCTTGTGGGATTGGTGTTTGGAGTCATGGACAGCCAGTGTTCTGTAAGTAGGAGAAGGCTGTGGGTGGGTAAGAGCTGCTGCAGAGAAACATTTGGAGTTTTTTCTGTAATAAGAGGAGCATTTTGGTCCAAGTTTGCTTTTGGTACCTGGCAAGGTGGGCTGGGCCAGGGTTCTGTGTTAGCCCAGACACTCCTGTGATATGAGGCACCTGTTTGATGCAGAAGGGGGTCAGTCTGAGCAGTGAAAAGCCTTGAGAAGTGGTACAAATGAAGTCTTTCACTGCAAAGTGTTAGGAAATTTTAATTATCAGTCTCATCACTAATTTGATGTGTGATGGCTTCACATCAGAGGATTCAGCAGCTGTTTGGGCAGAGATGGAAAGGAATCTGTGTTGATGCAAGGCAGACATTCAGTATGACTCCCATATTTTGGGAGTCTTTGGTTCCATTCTTTGGGTGTGTGGAGGGATAAACAGACTCACCTAAAATCACCACCTGCCTAAAGAGGATGTGCCCCTCCTCAAATCCCATGGTGGCTGTAGTTGGATCAGAAAACTGGATGTGGTAAGAGCTTGACATCTGCTTGATGTTTGGAAGATCAAACCCTTCCTCAGGTTACCAAGTGGCAGCCTGAGGAGCCATCTTAGTGGGATGTTGAATGGACAGATTAAAAATTTGATTGTGGCTTTCCACAGAAACCTGCTTAGCATTTTTCCTACTGGCTTCATGCAAAATTTCCTCATGTGAAATAGTTTTTCACTTTCCACTATCTCTGAAAACACAAGCTGACTACAGCCTTGCTTCTTTTCACTGATTACTCACAGAGTCTCTGGTGAGTTTTTGCTTTGTTTTACCTTAAAATCCCACTTGTCTGAGTCTCAGTTTTGGTGTTTGGTTACTCTGTGTTCCTGGATTTTAAAATGATTGAAAACCCAGTGGAGCTGACAGCACAGCTGTTAATGGCAAACTAAGCAAATCTCAGTTGTACTATTTTCTGAAGCCCCAGCTATGACTTCAAACAGTGAAGGTTAACAATAAAGAGACTAGCCAAAAATAATAAATTTCTATATTCTTTAATGAAATCTCTACTCTAGACCCTGCACTTTTTTGTCAAAGGAGGTCCCTTGCTTGTTTCCTGACCAATTTTACAGACTTTTAAAAATGACATAATGAAGCCTAAGGAGAGAATCAAATCATGCCATAGTAGGTGAAGAGAATTATGTTTAATTCTTTGTAGCTGTTTTCTTCTGTGATCTTGGGCAATAGTTTCTCCTTCTCTTGTATGATTTTTTTATCTCTAACTGAGGACACAGAACAAAGGAAACTTTCTTGTTTCTCTTGGAGATGCATTCTTTTAATTACTATAAAAGACGATGAAGAGCTCAGACAGTAAAGCAAGGGGATTGTGTTAAATACAAGAGAGGGGAAAAAAACCAAAACAAAGCTACTCTGAGGCTCATGACTTAAGGCTGGATTGTTTGAATATCTCTATCAATTTGTTGTGAACGTGGGAAGTGAGGGCACCAATAACATCTGCACCTTACTGGGTTAGAGATCCGACTTCTGCTGCCAACTCAAATCTTGGTCTCACTTTTACAAATATATTTGCAACTGTTAAGCTCTGATGTTGAAAAAGACTGTAGAAAACACACCCACCTGTGAAATGGAAGTGTAGAATGAAATGGCATTTTCTTTTTCTGGTTTACGGTGGATTTTTTTTTTTTTTGGTTGATGTTGTTATTAAAATAGAAAATAAGGTACTTAAAGAATTCCTCTTGTCCTACTTGAGTTTTGTGCCTAGATTGCTACAGCTTGGGCTTACTAACAACTTTGAAAAGGAGATGAGTAGATCAGCAAGGAAATAGCACATCACATTGATCTCCCATAACTATCAAGACTGTCCACAAATGATGCTGGCTGATACCTTTGGATTTGATGAACTTCAGGCAGAAGCAGCCTGGAAGGAAGGAATTTCCCTGTAACATCTAGAAAAAACATCCACCTGACAGGATAAACTGCTGGCTGATAGTGCTGTCACTCAGATGAATGTCTGGTTTATTGCCATTTTCTTTTTTCTTTTTTTAATCCCCATTTGCTTGGGGAGCACTCTTTAGCCTTTTTGGGACAAGGTAATATCTGTATTTCTGTACTTGAAAAAAAGTCCAGGCGCTTGACTTTGCTCTTTTGGCACACTTGGAAATGTGCAAATGGAAAAACCCATGAATTTGTGGGCAGTAATTCTGCATGTAGAAGCTGCATATCAGACTCTGGCTGCCCTGTGGTCTGTGAAGCCTCTCTGAGCAGTGGGCCACCTGTGAAGAAGTGGGTTGTACTAAAGCAGGAGGAGATCATGGTGATGGGCTTTTAGAGCAAGGAAATTGACCACAGTGTGGGGGATGTGTGAAAGAAGGAAATAGAAATATACCTCTAAAGACCAGGGAGGAAGTGGCAGCACGTGTCAGTGTTCTGCTGCATTAATAAAGGATTATTTTGTATTTATATTTTGGGTTACCAAGCTGTACTTTATACTATAGACAGCCAGATCAGAAAGTGCATTTCTGAGGGCAGTGATACTCCTCATTCTGGCAACAAAGGCCAGAGTTATCTGGAGCATATTCATGGTCTGCATTGCTTCCACAGCTGATGCAAAGCAAAGGGCAAGCTGGACTAATTGGTCAACAGGGGACTTCCTTGTATGAAAAAGGCCCTCAAAAGGCTCAGAAGTGACCATACCTTAATGACAGCAGACTGTCTAGCAAGCAGTGTTTGTATTTCAGTGGAAGGACAAAAGGGACACAGGCCTGTCATCCTCCTTGGCTGTGTCTTTGGGCTGGGCTTTCCCTGACTACAGTGACCTCAGCCCTGTGGACCTGTGAGCCAGCATGTCCCCACAGTGTCCTTCTGCAGCTGCTGGGACACCAGCTCAGCTGAACACTGAGAGTCCTCTTGGGAAGGTGCTGTCCCTGGATGCTGGATTATGGGTTTCACTCATTCTGGCTGTGCTCCAAGCCACACTCAGCAGACTGGCTCACCATCAGTCTTCCTTTTCCTTACCAGGGCCTGGGGAAGCTCCTATCCTTGTTTGTTTCAGATCAACTTGCTTCATTTTGCTTTGGGGCCTTTGACAGGTACCTTGTGTGATGCAGAGACGATCACTCACTCATCTGTGATCTCCTGAGATGTTGGTGACAATGCTTGAACTTCCCTGCTGTAGTAATGAAACTCCAGGAGATGCATTTGAGCAAGGAGACCTTCCATGCCAGAACATTTGTCTGGATGTTATGTAGTGACAGAAAGAAATAAATTGAGGTAGGGGAATAAAGGAAGGAATTTACTCCACACTTGCTTATTATATGGTGAACTACTGCAGGTAGACAGAGTGTCCCTGTGATATTTTTGCATCAGAAAAACCTTGAATATTTTAAAGAGCACTATCTGGCAGAGAAATCCTACCCACATGTTTCTGGGCAATTGAATAGGAGGATGTGGTTTGCACCACCTTATGACCATGATGAATGCAGGGTTACTGTTTGTACCTCTCTCCAAACAACCTGAAAATGTGAATTCTCTGCTATTTAAAACTAGCTCGGCTTGAGCGTGTCTAAATATCTGTAATTTCCACCAATATTAGCAATCTATTCCATAGCAGAAGGGAATTAGATGGGATCATACTGCCACTGTGTATTCCCTTGGAAATGCAGCATGTATAACTGTAACTGGCTTCACAGTTGTGATGAAAGATTTGGATTAATTTTTTGATCCTTGGTTTGATTTTTTTTTTTTCCTTCCCCCTTGGAATCCACCAAAACTTGGAAAAAAATTTCCAGGTCTGGCGAAGTTTGTGTGGGGTTTTTTTTGTTTTGTTTATTTGTTTCTTTGTTTTGTCTCTGTATGACAGTGAAGAAAGCATATAGGACAGAAAAAAAGAAACGTTGACAGAAGCACAGGAGTCAAAAAATCTGTCATAATTTTTCTTTCTTAGCTTTGCAAAGCAGCTCAAGTATTTCTGTGGCTTTTGTGCTGCCTATATTTAAAAAAAGAAGAAAAAGCAAATTCAAACTGCGAGTGAATTGCATAAACAATTCTAGATTTACTTTTCCAGAAACAGGAATAGAATTGGACAGCTGACAGGAACCAGCTGAAGCACTTGGGTATAAATCAATGGTTAGGCAATGCATGAGAGAGAATTTCTTAACATGAAAAATGTCAGGGGAATTGGAAAAAGCCCTTTCGAGAACAGTTCCTGAGTTCTTCTCTTGCTCAGAAAAAAATCTGCTGTCGTGAATCCCTTATATTTGGTAATTTCTAACTCTGAAAAGGATTGTTTGTGGCACTTTAGCCCTATGTTCATGTACAAATATTTGTGTGGCTTATACGTGTTTCTTTGTGTACATGTTCTGGTCTCAGCTGAGACTTTAAAGCTCTTCTCCTCAGTACCCAGCGTATGCATTGATGTACTGCTGCCCAGTTCATACATGCTGTTGGTAGAATTTCACAGAAAATGTATGAAGACAGTAAGACTTGAGTAATTCACACTTCAGCATGATTTTTTCTTTCCTAGAATGAAATTCCAGTCACTGACCATGTTATAACTCCAGAGCATAACTCCCCACTGCCCTGTGCTTTGCTTTGTCCTTGTGCAGTAGGAGAGGGGCTACAGATTTTGGAAATGAGGAAGTTTTGGCCACCTTGCACAGTACTGTGCAATATCAAAAAGTGGTAAAGAGCAACTGTGAACAAAACCTCTAGTCCAGTAACCACAAACAAATCCAAATCAAAAATAGTTATTATAAATGATATCATTACTTTGAATAGAGACCTAAGTGGCTATTTTTGTAGTGCTTGTTATTGTTCATGAGGACTTAGAATGAAATCCTGAAATAAACCAAATAACACATCAGAAAGAAACAGCTTCTCTAGAAACCACCTTAGAAGTGTCTACTTGTCACTGAGGCCTTTATTATTGTGTTATCAGCTCCCCTGATCTCTGGTGATTTGTAATTTTTCCTCCCTTATGTACATTTTTCAGCTGCATGGGTGTTTCTGCACACCATTTCAAATGACAGTCTTTTCTGACCTTTGCTTGGGAGGTTTTACACACACTGCTGAACTCCCCAGACTTGCCAGCTTTAATTGGAATACCCTGGAGTCTCATTCAACTCACAAAATGTTACTTACTACCTCAGTCCTGAAGCAGCCATGAGAGGGAGGAAATGTCATGCTCCCTTTCTGGGAAACCTCCATTGCCTCTGGCACCTGGTTGTCCCAGGAGCCTCGTGCTACGGGGGTATTAACCCAGAGGAAAGCTGTATTGCAGCTCCCTTGTTCACCAACCCAGCCTTCAGCCTGCTCTGTGCTCAGTGGCTCCTCCCAGGTTATCATCCCAGTGATGATTCCTTATGTGAATCAACCTTTCACTGAATTTCTTCTTCCTTTTGTGTGTGTGTGGCACACCAAGTCTCTAAGTGAGCAGACACTGCGGTGCATCGGGCACAGCAGCACTGGGCGGTCGAGGGGGGTGATTGTCCTGCTCTGCACTGGCGTGGCCTTACCTCAGGTCCTGAGGGCATTTTTGTGTGCCATGAGATGAAAAAGACCTTAAGCCACTGGAGAATGTCCAAAGGAGAGCCATGAGGATGGCGAAGGGACTGGAGGGAAAGCCTTATGAGGAATGGCTGAGATCTCTTGGTCTGTTCAGCCTGGAGGAGAGGAGACTGAGGGGAGACCTCGTTGTGGTCTTCAACACCCTCATGAGGGGAAGCAGAGGGGCTGACACAGCGCTTTTCTCTCTGGCGCCCAGCCCTGAGGGAATGGCATGGAGGAGGAGGAGAAAGTGGCCTGGATATCAGGAAAGGCTCTTCACCCTGAGGGTGGCTGTGCACTGGAACAGGCTCCACAGGGAACTGGTCTCAGATCCAAGCCTGCCAGAGTTCAAGAAGTGCTTGGCCAAAGCTCTTGGGCACATGATGTGATGGTTGGGGCGCGCAGGGCCGGGCGTTGGACTCGATGATCCTTGTGGTTCCTTTACAACTCAGGTATGATTCTCTGATAAACCCTACTGAACGGGGATGAAGGTAGACATGGGGGTTCTGGGAATCTTGCAGGCAAAGGGGGGATCCCATACTGATGGTTTCCCCGCTTGTCGGCACGTTCGCTCCCACGCCAGGGATGCCTGTCACCGGGCGGCACGGGGTGCTATGCTGGGCACTCGGGGAGCGGGGCTGGGCTGCTGGCCGAGCCCACCCCGGC
>VXBC01005330.1:154117-318865 GCA_013399945.1 Ploceus nigricollis
TTTTTTTTTTTTTTTTGTTTGCAGCAGCAGCTACAGCAGTGATTTTCTGTTTCTCTTCCGCGAGGGGAATCTGACATGCAAAGGTCGTGTAGTAATGTGTACTTGCCTGGAAATAATGTGCTGAGTTTGTAACTACTGGAGAAAATAATCTGGCATGGAGCTATTTCCGTGCACCTCCCCGGCACGGAGAACAATCAGGCGCCAGCTGAAGACAGCGACTGCCAAAAGCGCGTTTGGATGAGGTGGGTGTTTCTGGGTGGTACAGTCATGTGTTAACAAGTGTGACTGCATCACTAAAACAAATGTATTTTTGAGTCCCCAAGCTCTTTGTAGGGGTATGCCATCCTCAGGAGGAAAGGACACCAATAAAGCATCTGGCAGGGAGGAAAGGCAAAGAAATGAGTACAGCACAATGAGGTGTATCTAACTGCTTGTTGTTTGTAAAAACCATCCACCTGAGCTGGATATCGTGTTCACAGCTGCTTCAGGAGCAATTCTCTGTGAAAGCTGAAGTGGGAGTGGGTCAGATGTTCCAAATCCAGTTCTCTGGGTGTCGGAAGAAATCTAAACAGATGGGTGGGCAGCAAACAGCAATGGGGAGGGCAGCTACAGTAGGGATAGGGACCCAGGAAGCTTTGTGCCAACTCTGGAGGACATGTAAACCCTCTCCCTGAAATACACACACAGAGTCTTCTGTCAGAGGTGGGAAACCAGACACTTTTTTTTTTTTCTCTTTGCTGAGACTGAACTCTCACAGGGCACAGAGCTACTTGCAAAAAATCTTAGCTCCAGTGCATAAAATTGTGCTCCTTGAACCTGGTGCTAAGGTCCAGTGGAAGCCTGTGTGCTTCATGGGGAGGGAAAGCAGAATCCTAGATGTTTGGCTGTATCTATCCATTTTGAAAGGATAGGAAAGGAATTCTTGTTTTTTTTTTTCTGGATGCATCACATGCATGGGTAAATGCTAGAGATGAAATGATGCTGTGTGGGGAAGTGTTTGGCACAGTGGGTTCTGTAAGGGAACGAGTGATGAGTCGCAGTCAGACACCAAGAAATGATGGTCCACAAGCCGCAAGTGCTTTTAATGGAACAACTTCCCACTTGTTTGATCAGATTTCTTGTAGTTGCCTCTCCCACCGCTGTGTTGAAGGGTGAGCAGGTACAGCTCGGTGAAAACAATACAAAAGAAACCACCCTGCATCTTGAGAAATGTTTAGCAGCTTAATTAGTTTCAGAGTATAATACTGTTAACAGTGCATAAATGACAGCTATTTTCTGTTTATCTACATATGGTTCCTTCTTTGAGCTTCACCCATTATTATTTAAATGAGTATTTTAAGTATCTTTTTTCCTGAAAGCAGCCCCTATTTTTCCTTCCAATTTGATTTCACAAGATATTGTCAAACATCTTACAAGTAAGAGGATAAACAATATAGTCTGTACTCCAGCAGCCATAAAGGGAGAGGCAGAGGGAGAGGAATGGATTCCCCCAAGACACCCAGGGTTATGACTCAGGAAATGTGGGAAACAGGGGTCTTCAAGAGTGAATGATTTTGTGGGGTTTTCTGTGCTGCCTCCTGCTAATCTGCTAATCCTTTTGGAAAGCTAAAATTCATGGCTCTTTCTGGAGACAGCAGAGCACAGCTGATGCTGAGAGCAATTTTTTCTCTCAGCATAATGCAGCCAGTGCTGAGGTCATGGGGGCTGTGCTCTGCCTGCAATGGTAATAAAGTGTGCTGGCTTGCACTGAGCATGAGCCAATTCCACTCTGTCGCATCCCAGTATCTTCAAAATTTAGCTGTGCCACTGCTGTGCTGAGTTCCATGGTATGACAAGTGAGCTTTCCATTAGATTCCTGGCTGCATTAAAATCAACAGCAAAGCAAATGCGCTGTTTCTGCTAATTCTGAATAGCATTTCATTTGGACCTTGATGTGAAAGCAGAATACAGTAAGTATTCAGCTTATATACAGCAAGTAACAGAAACAAATTAGTTCAGTATCTCAAGTTTCAAACCTTGTCATCTTGTGGGAAACCCTTTTGACAGCTGTTGTGTCAGCTGGTAGCCAGTGGGGAAAATACAAAAAGTATTACAAACTCCAGAGTTTGTGATACAGAGGAGGGAGAGGGGGAGAGACAAACGACAGTGTTGACTTTTTTCCTGTGTTTTTCATTTTTTGTCTAATACAAACCACTGAAAGTCTCTTGGAAGAACAATTGCAAGGGCCAGTGACACCTTTCCCCAACTAAAGGTGACCAGTGCTGTCATTTCTCAGTTCCTTTGTGGTGTCCCTAGACTGGTGGCCCAGGTGCCAAACTGGAGAACCTTTGCAGGAGATTCCTGCTGCTGATAGTGGGGTTTGTAATCCCTGAAAGGAGCCTCAAGTCCCTGTTCCTGTGAGGCAGCACTGAATGTCTGACAAAGAATTTGAAGCTGGGCTCTTAGTGACACAGCCTGAATCTGTTTGTCCTGAAAAGTGCAAAACCTGGGCTTTGGGGTGGCTCTTAACAACTTCATGGCTCAGCATCTAGAGCATGTCAGTCAGGATTGGCCAAGCTGCCATCTTTCAGGCCTTGGAAGGGATTTGTTCATAGAGGTCGTCTTTGACTAAATAAGTTAGGGTGGGCTGGAGTTCCTGTAATGCCTTTTTAACTCTGCTGGGAATGGGGATATGGATGGGTGCTCTGGGGGAAGGAGGGGTTTAGAGGTGAGCTTCTCATTGAGCGTTCCCCAGGATCCCCTGCCCAGGTGCGCAGTGCATACGGAGGTCACTCCCTCTTTCCCTGCTGCAGAAGGTGCTGCATAGCCTTTTCCAGAGACCCATGCTGCCAGCACTGTGGTGCTTTCTCACTTGCTTGGAAAGGGAGCACAGCCCTGGTGCATGGGACAGTTGAGAAGAGGCTCAGGGACATCAGGCTTCTGAGGATGGAGGGCTGAACCTGCTGAGCTGGAGCTGTCAGTCCCAGTTCTTCAAACCTCACTAAGCCACCCTCTGTCAGCAGTGCTCAGCCCTGGCATGAGCTGTGGCTGGTTTGGTGCTGCAGGTCACAGGCTCTGTGCCTGGCCAGGTGTGAGGACATGGAGAAAGGAGTGTCTCCTTGTCTCCTGCTTCTCTCCCTTCTAATATCTCCACAAGGAGAACCAACTGCTCTTTATGAGCCTTCCCTTTCCCACAGAAGCGGTGTCTCAGAGCACGAGGCACTCTGTGTACCCAGCTCACTGGAGGTGCCCAGATGTTTGGCTGTTTCCCTTGGGGTTGTGCTCACATCTGCTGCAGGTGTGCAATGGCAGAGGGCTCCCAACACTGCCTTGCTATGAAACTGGTAACCCATGAGAGCCCCGTGCCTGCTGCTGGGATGCTGTGTAACACAGGGAAGTCCACCTATGGGACAAGGCAGAGCTGCAGCTTACTGCTTAAGATGATGGTAGATATATTTAAAGCTACTACCCTTGGCTGTGAATGGCTTGGTTCTATGCTGCAGGCCTGTGCCAGACTGTTAAAATCATGTTGTCATTCCATGGTGTATTTTCTATCTTATATCAGTAGGGTTTAAAACGTGTGTGTTGTTTTACTTAACATTTCATTGATGACTGAGGGTTACTTTTTAAAAAGTTTTGTTTCCTTGTCTATTTCAAGTGCATATTTCCTTCATATGTAGGATAATACCTTATGCTTCAAGCTAGGCAGCTGTGCAAATCCCAGCTGGATCAGAGCTGCCTCTTTTTCTAGAGCAAAACCAATCCAAGATGATCCATCTCTTTAAAACTTGGGCAGTTAATGCTCCCAATATTACCTATACAAAAAAAGTCATTATAATGTAAATGCAGAGTCCTGGTGCTTTGCCTTAAATACAACAAATGCCATCTCAGTTATATAAATTTATACAGGTTAAAAAATAATGACTGTGTTCTCCTTACATGAACAAAAGCTCTTAAAGGTATTGCCCGCACCGTACAAGCTTCTGGAAGGCTTTCTTGAAATCTTCATTAAAGATCGTGTAGATTAAAGGGTTAATAAGGGAGTTTATATATCCCAGCCATGCTAGGAAATTAGACATGTCTTCTGAGATGTGACATGTTTCACAGGTGTTAACAACTACTTCTTTTACAAAAAACGGGAGCCAGCAGATCACAAATGCCCCCAAGATCAAACCCAGCGTCGTTGCTGCCTTTCGCTCTCTTGTGCTGGAGATTCTCTGTTTTTTCCAGGACTTCTCATGCTTGGATTCAGACCTGGGACTTCGTAGAGTGATGTTGATTTTATCAGAGCTCACCAGGGGATCTGAGGTCTTCTCTGTTGTGCTGGGCATTGAAGCTGATTTGGTGCTTCTTTCACCTGCGTCCAAAAGGACTTGTCCATTCACCCCCTCCTCCCTCACGATCCGGCTGACGCTTCTCCTGTGAAATGTCTTGGCTGCTTTGTAGATCTTGTAGTAAAGGATCAGGATCAAGGCCAGTGGGATGTAGAAGGCGCCAAATGTGGAGTAAATGGTGAAAACGATGTGGTCGTGTTTGATGATGCATTCGTCCTCCCTGCTGGTTGTCTGGTGCCTCCAAAACAAAGGCGGCATGGAGATAAAAATGGATATGATCCATACCACTGCTATCATGATGCCAGCGTGCTTAGGCGTCCTTTTCCGGGCATATTCCACGGCATCCGTGATCGCTCTGTACCGGTCCAAAGCAATGGCGGAGAGGTGCAAGATGGAACAAGTGCAGCACGTGATGTCCACGCTCAGCCAAATGTCACACACCACCTGCCCCATGATCCAGGTCTCCTTTACGATGTAGACAATGCTGAAGGGCATCACCAGGACTGCCACAAGGAAGTCAGTCACTGCAAGAGAGCAGATTAGATAGTTGGCGGGGTGGTGGAGCTTTCTTGTCACAATTATTGCAGTCATCACGAGAGAATTGATGGCCGTTGTCATTAGAGCAAGCACAGACAGCGTAATGGAAATGAGAATCTTGGATGTTGCCCATTTGAAAGGTTCTTCTGATGTACTGTTTTGTTCAGTTGAGTTTATTAAATCCATGTTCCCTTTTAAAGATGATCTTTACCCGTAGCAGTTACCTGTTGGAAAAGTAAAAACATTCAGATGTTGCACCCTTGATTTTTGTCATCTTAAAAGACTGTGGGCCCTAAGCTTACAAGAAGTTCAGACTTATCATTAGAAATTATTCTGGCTCCAAACTCCAGCCTTGTTCCTCGAGTGGCTAAAAATACTTACTTGCCTTCCAGCTAGAAGCACTTATTCTGAATGCTTTGTAGAAGAGTCCTGAAACTGGTTTAATGTGAACAGCCTCATCCTAAAGTAGCACTATTACTACTTTTAGGCTCGTGCTGTCCGCTCCACTAAGCAGTGTAATGACTGTTGAAACATTAATCCAGCAGGCATAATGCTTATTTTCCCCATATAAACTCATTTTCCCCATCAATAAGTGACTCATTCCTTGTGTATTAGCTAAACATGGGCTTTCTTAACTGGGACATAGTTTTGAAGAGAAAATAGAAATGTGAAACGTTGTCATATGCCCTGGGGTGACACCATACAAACAGGAGAAGAAAAAAATTGTGTGATAAAAGTGTCGTTTTACGTCTTCCTCTTACACATCTCTAAAATGAAACAGCTTAATATGTTTGAAAGCTTCAAATGGTTCACTAATTGTCTAATTGAAGTGTTATACACACATTAGAGTCCTGAGAACACCTTTACTTTTCCTCAGGTTTTGCTGTTCTGTGGTTTCTGCCAAAGAAAACCGCAGAAAACTTGGATGCTACTTGACTCTCTCTATGGAAATAGCCTAACTCCTCCTATGGCTCTGCAGGAAGGAAAACACAGAGAAATACTGATGAAATAAGTTCTTGGTTGTGTTGTGTTGGATGCATTCTTATCAAGAAGAGTTTCTGAGTACCCTGCAGAGTGCAGCTGAATTGGAGTTTCCAGCTTTTATTGTGAGTGACAAGCTCTGCTCTAAAGAGGATCAGGTTTCATCCTCTAGTACTACAGTGTTGACCTGCAATTTCTTGTGTAAGATCTACTTGATGAACACCTAAGTGGGGTTATCTCTCACAGATTTTTGAGTGTAGTGAGCGAGTTGCACTTGTGTTACTTTGGATGCCACATGTAGGGAAATATGTGAAATTAGTGAATAATTTTTCTTTCAGAAATTTGGTGTCATTAACATAACTAAAGCTTTTTGACATTATGCTGGAGTGGCTGAAAAAGAATCTCGTTTACTGTTTATAACCTTGGACCCAACTCACTCACTTGGTTTGATATTTTAACCCAGGCAGTGCTTAATATGCTACTGACTGCTCAAAAATATTTTTAGCACCAGTTGACCAACATTTAATTGAATGGAAACACAAGGAAAGGAAATATATTTTATGTGGTGATATTTGCACATGTTGAGCAGATACTTGTCCTGTACACGAGCTGATCACAACATGTGTGTGCTTTCTGTGTTCCTTTCTCTGAACTTGAAATATACTTTACACATGTAAAAATAGATCTTTCATCACGTCATTGTCACCTTAAAACCTTCTGAATCCACACTAATTTCTGTTTTGCAGATTTTTGTCTAT
The DNA here is from genome assembly GCA_013399945.1 of Ploceus nigricollis. NCBI lineage: Eukaryota > Metazoa > Chordata > Aves > Passeriformes > Ploceidae > Ploceus > Ploceus nigricollis. The sequence continues at coordinate 160,707 of VXBC01005330.1, forward strand.
AGCTGGCTGCCTTCTAGGGAAAGAACAGACACATATGTTACTATTTGGTGAATGTTCACCCTCTGCTAAATAAATCTTCCATTTCAAGCTTGTGCAAATACATAGGGGAAAAAGTTTATTGGGAAAAAATGAAGATATCTGTTGATATTCAGCAGTTGATCATACTTTAAAACAGTTACTCATTATGGTTAATCACCTTATAAATTTCTAACTCTTTGGATATTAGTCCTTAATTGCAAGCAAGGAAAAAGCAATTTTGGGCTAATGAAAGCTGATTAATCACTTTTGAAAGATTCTTCAGTTTGAGACTGTGGAGTAAGGAAGACACTATGGGTAGATTTGTAAAAGTGGTGTGTAGGAATAAGTAGTTTCTTTAGTGCTGCTGTGATTTGGAGGCTCTTTATGAGAAGCAGAGTGGTAGAAATGTGCACATTTCTGTGCAGTGATTATGCCTCTCTCTGTGTGAGGCAGAGCCATGCAGAGGGCTGTGCTGCTTAGGACTGCCAGTCACAAAATCTGGTGGCTTTCCTGGTCGAGTGAGGTGGGGATCCTTTTCTAACTGGTGCAGCTTTACTGGGTGATCATTAACTAAAAAGATTGGTTTATGAATATGTGGAGTTGAAGCATTGGCAGTATTTAAGGACTGCTGCTTCTTTCTCTTTTGATAATGGCCAGGGTGACCTAATTCTGGATTTTTTCTTAAGTAGAACTCAGTTCAGTCAGTTGCTATGGCCGGCTTCTGTCCTCAACAAGCAACCAACCCCCCTTTAGGAGTATGAAGGATGATCCTGTAGACAGTGCACTGGATTAGAATGCAGGAGAACTGGCCTCTGCCCCTCTCCTTTAGCCTTTCCTTGTCAATTTTTGAGCAAATTCATTACAGTGCTTCCACTAATTCACTGTAAAACAAGAGGGATTTCCTGGAACCTTAGTTTGTTTATTTTTATTGCTTTCTCTTAGTAGCATGACTTATCTCTTGTGGAATGGGTTTAGCAGTGACTATTCTAAGCATGCAGCTATTTGCAGAGGAATTACTACAGTCCGGATGTTTGTAAGGCTACTTTTGTGGAGTTGGCAGCCCAATGCCCCTCTTGTAGAATCTATCAGCTTATCACTGATAACTCAAATTCCATGGCACCTGCTCTTGCTGCAGATGGAAGTGTTGTTTTTTATTATTACCTTTACAATACTCAGCTGTTGTTGGAAAACTCTGGAAAGACTTGAAATTTTGATTGCATTACCTTGTCCTGAATTAAGACTGGTGAAAATGGTGTCTTGTACTTTATTCATTATTTATTTGTTATTTATGATTGTTGAACAAGAGCTCTGTAAACAAAGGAAGCTGCTGTTCACCTAAGATAGCATGCCTCTTATCTTGGACACAAGAATATTATTATTTTGGAGGAATTAGCCACTTCTACATATCTTTTTTCCTTCCCTGGCGTATTAAGGTGACCTGAATGTAAATACTTCCTTGTCTGTAAACACACACATATATCATCTTACCGATCGTGTTTAGAAGGCATGGGTGAAAATGTCTGTGCAGCTTTATCACAAAAGTAAACATTGAGTTTGTCTAGTGGCCACTTAAGAAAAATGGATGTTGCTGGTGTTTCAGCTTTTCCTGTGCATGTGTATTTGTTATTAAGCCCATAACCCACCATTTGTGACTAAGATTTACAAAATAACAATATAATTACTCTTGTTCAACAGCCTTAGTCTGCCCTTCCAGGTTTGGAAGACAGTACTACTCTGCCCTTGAAAACATGAAAAATAATTAAAAATCCCTGATGCTGGAGAAACATGACGGGGAATACCTTTGGGAAAGGCATCATCAGTCTGCTGTTTGGGGTTCTGAATGTAGATTGAACTGCTAGAAATGTACAGCTCTTGATTTTTGGGCCTGTCTTTTTCTTTTTTTTTTTTAATATTGCTTTAAGCATTGGTGGGGAGAAAACGTGCTGATTAGGGTTTAAGTACTGCTTTTGAATGCAGGTTTTCTGAGAGTACTGGGAGGGGTGGGAGAAGGTTTTTGCTTTTTTTCCATGTGGGTTCATTAGCAAAATGTGTCTTAATTAAAAAACAGTAACGGTAATCAGACAGCAAAATAAGCCAGGGATTGAACTGAGGGTGTTTAAACTGCTACAGGCAGCAATAGCAGCCTCTGTGCTTCAAGTAAACACAAAGTTATGCCAGGGTAGAGAAAGCTCCTACTTTTCCACCTTCCACCAGGCTTCAGCTGTCTTTGAAATGAAACACTTCACTTGCCAGCAGGTGTCCCTTGCTCTCTTGGCCACACTGACCTGCAAGCCAATTGGATCTAAAATTTTTTATGAGGCTTTATAAAATTGTACAAATAGCTCCTAATGTGAGTGCCTAATGTGTGTCTTTAGATACTGACCAAGTGATGTACTAGTGACAATTATCTTCATCCATCATATTAAGTGTGAGTAGAGGGAAATATTGCTGCTTTGGATTAAAAAAATCCATTTAACAAAGATGAGCTTGTACTTGGATCTGACAGGGGATGTGTACTTTGAGCTTAAACTCCCATGTCCCAACAGAGGAGGAAGGGTAGAGGGACACTTTCACCTGATTCTTGGTGTCCTTAAATTCTTTCCTGCCAATAACTCTTCCTAAAGCTCCTAAAACCACAGTGCACCCCTGGGACAAGGCAGGGAAGGTTTGTAAGGGAAGTTCCTTGCCAGCTGAAGGCTGCTGGAGCAAGTCTGCCTTTCCTGGAATGCAAAGTAGATGTCTGTCAGCAGATTCAAGTGTGAAGCAGAAATTACAAGGTTGCCAACTCTCCTTACCCAGTCTGCATTTCTTCATGCTTAAAACCTTATTTGTTCTTTTTTTCCCCATATCTGCAATTTAACTCTATTTAAATAGAGTTATTTTCAGTTCTTAATCTGTCAGCAAATATTTGTATATGCATGCTAAAGTAATGCTTAAGATTCCCTGTTTGGGTGATGTTATCCAGTCCATGGGACTGAGCACAGTTTGGACCTGAAATGTGTCAGCAACTGGAGGAATATCTTAAAAGCTGTTTAGTTTTTGCTGTATGAGTCTCCACAAACTGGAGTTATTTATAATTTCCACTTGTAAAAGGTCACAACAGACCTAGAAACACAGACAACAAATAACTGCAAAATTACAGGTAAATCAATTGAACTAATATCAACTAAAGATAATGTGGAATTCTGTCTCCCAAGCACGCCTCAGGAGAAGCACGGGCAAATAAATAGGCTTTGCAGCATGCTCTGAATACCAACATAACACGGGAAGGAAACAAATCTGAGTCCTGGAGAATAGATATCGCCATGTTTGAGCACAGGTGCTCTGATTTCTTACAGAATGGCAAAGGAAAGTCCGTTTCTGTGCCTTGAACCTGGATTTGGTGCTTTTCTTAGCTGTGTAACACTCTTAAAAGTCCTTCTGTTGGAAAAATGATGTGTTGCAGTATGCTGTGTGCCAGACACAACAAGGATTGTGCTGGATTTAAATTTTCTGGATGTCTCTTTAAATTCGTTCAACTGGCAGAAATAATCCCAAATGGCTAAAATGACAAAGTCTGATAGACTTAGCCCTGAAAATTACCACCCCAAATGTCTACTCTGTCATGTTTTTGCTCCTGGAGCAAAACCAGCAGAGGTAGGTAGTGCTTCCACTGAAGCAGCTGAAATGCAAAATCTGAAGCCTTGCTCGAGCTGCCAGGGAAGGGGAATTTGCCCTCTGGGTGCTGACAGGAGAGATGCAAGCACCAACTCCAGCAGGACAGGAATGAAGACAGTGCTCTCTGGTAGAAGGGAAGCACTGGAATAGCTCTGTCCTCATCTCCTTGGTGTAATTAACTCACCTTCATGTTTCCTACTGTGATTCCTCTGCCAGGTTCTCTGCTTGTGTGTCTATGTCTGCAGTGTAGTCCCAGACTGCCTGTCAAGCCTGCCTGGAGGATCCCTCCCCTGCTTGTTGTCATCTTATCTGTAGCAACCACTTCATCTGCTTATGTGGAGGAATGTGATGTTCAGAGGGTAATTATGCATTCCTTGCTGCTTCTAACGTTGAAGTTAAGGGTTTGGCTTTCTGTCTCCTTTTGGAAAATTAGTCACTTGTCTGTGTTTGCTCTTTATTTCATGTCCCTCTGCCATCTGTTTTAATCTAGCTGAGGGGTGTGGGGAGGAGGGAAGGAGGAGCAGCAAGAACACAGGATGATGGACTTGCTTATATAACATGACTCCCAAATCCAGCTTCAGTTCTTGGGTGGTCACAGAGTGAACCTGTTCTGATTTGATCATTTTTGGCTGGAGAAAGAGAAAATTTCATTCCCCTATTCATAGTTCTCCAGAAGAGATGACAGTGATTTGCTTCTTCGTTCGGTGAAGAGATTTGGTTTCCTCTCTTATTTGAGGCTGGTCTGAGCCCCTAGTCCAGACCTCTCAGGACAATGGCCTAACTAGTTGTCTGTTGTGTTGTCTATGTTGTGGAAGAGTCCCAGAGGATCAGGTCCTGGACAACAGTTCCCATGGGAGCTGCTTCCTGCCATCTTTTCTGCTGCTGATGCTCACAGCAGTTTAAAGAAATAAATATATGTGAGAAATAGTGTTTGAGCACCCCATCCCCCAGTGTGAGCTCCACACTGAGCAGAATGGCACGTTCATGACGGCAAGTGTTCTCTAAAGATAAAATCCCAGGTAACCACGTGGCCACCACCCTGTCCTTAGAGACACATATTCCTTTGGACTTGGGGTTGGGATCTGAACTTGAACCCTTCATAACATAAGTGGGCCACTCACTTCCCATCCCTACTCTTTGGCATTCATCCTTTGTTTAGTTTGGATCTAACATGCCTGAAATATTCATTCAACCAAAAATTTTCTGTATTAAGAAAAAGTTTAAATTTTTTACTTTAGTTCTGGTGAAGGAAAAGCAAGGTTCCTGTTTGTTTTTACTTGAAGGGTTTTTTTTTCCTTTTTTTTTTTTTTGATTAGTAGTGAATCAAAGAAGTGACTAATCACCCATTTTTTATCTGATTTGTACAACTAGTTTCTTACTAGACAGGAGTGACTTGTTTTCATTGCTATCAACTAAATTTGTACAGGGGGCTGAAAATGCCCCCTGCCTTACCTGAAACTGCCTTTTCAGGTAAGGGCTTGAAACCTGTCGGAATCACAAGGCACTGCTGGAGCAAGAAGGTTGAGAGGCAGTTTTAGTTTGCTTGAACAGTCATAAAATGCAGCCTTGTTTCTCCCACTTCCCACTCATCCTTATGCTTTGAGGCCATGTGTTCTTTGACAGCCCTCTGAAAACACTTGTATGTGCAGCTGCAAGTCCCAAACCTCCTTTACTGACAGACCTCCCTCTGAAACTCTTTTACAAGAAGGAGGTTCAGTAGCAAAACAATCAATATTTTCAAATGTGTGCCTGGAAAAGATCTCTATTTCAATCTATAAAGTAAGAAAACATAATTTTCAGACTATACCCTGGTCCAACAGTTGTGGAATTATTTTTCTGCTGTGTGATCACCAGGACAGCTTTGAGGGAGAATTGGTCTCAGAAGAGTTTGCTGGAAGAGGAGTGAAGGCGATGCATCCCTGTGCTCCTCATCTGCAGCAGGATTCTGTGTGACACAAGAACAGCACAAGCCTGTGGCTGATCACTTACAGTTAGGAGAGATGGCAAAATTCACTTAATCTTTAATATCATCTCTGACTAGTTTTTGGAGACTGATGCTATTTTAGATAATGTTTGTCTTACTGCATATTTCCCAGTGTCTTTCTCTGTACTTCTTCTTGCCGTGTCATTCGTCTTTGTTCTAGTCCTCATCTGATCATCTTGGAGACTGAAGGTCATTTCCCCTTGATCTTATTATCCACATGGCATGGGATAATCCTATCAAATGCAAACTCTGCATTGGGTTTGCCCTAAACAGCACTTTTCTAACATTTCCTTTATCTGGACTAACTGAGACAATTCAGGCTCTTTGCCCTGAATTATGTGCATGTAGCCCTGGCCAAGAAGTACTTCAAGCAAAACAAACAAAACAGTCCTTAAAGCTGATGATTTTGGAATAGGGAGGGATATTAAGAACATCAACCTTTTATAGGAAGCAGAACTCAAGATTTTTTTTTTTTTTTTGCCCAGTCTCCATGGGAAAGAGAGAGAGGAAACCTGCCAGAAAAGCAGGAAGAATTTGTGGAAAGCTTTCTCACAGTGATGCATCCAGGGCACAGGATTTTGTTGTGGAGCAGTGTTTGGTTTTTTTCTTTCAGACAATGCTTTTCTGCCAGAGGATGCCAGGCTGCCTTGCCTTGATGAGTTCCACTTGCCTTGATGACTTGTACACTTAGGTTGGGGGCTGTCTTTCTAAAATTCAGATTCTGTGCCTTCAAACTTAGATCTATACTAACCAGGACATGATTTTTGCTGTACTCTCTGCATGGGGTGCCACAGTGCTGGTGATACAATACAGAGAACTATTCTTGTCCCTGCTTTCTCCTGCATGGAGGCAGAGCATTAATGTGGGCAGGTAACTGATCAGACTTTCCATGAGCACCACAGGATAACCAGGAAGTCCTCATTTGCTACTTTAGTGTGTTTTTCCTGTTGTGTGGAGTTTTTGTTGTTGGTTTGTTTTTTTTTTTTCTGTTTGTTTGTTTGGTTCTAATTGTATTTTTTTAGGGATTTAAATCCTAGCATTGACACAACTGAATATTTTAGCCAGAAGAATTATGTTCACACAGTGAATTGGCATAAATGCTAATGGCAGAAACCCCATTAGTTCCAGGGCTGTTTAAACCATCTGTGTCTTGAGATCTGGGATGCAGCTATGCTGGCAAAATTTTCTAGTGTATATTGGGCTTTAGCTTTCCTCCTTTTCACATTTCCAAATGCTCTGCAGCTCTTGAGCATGCCTTTCTCTTTACTTCAGTTTCTTATTGCACTGCGATGTGATTCTCTTTAGAAGCAGCAGCATTTAGGCAGAATAAGTCCCAGCCTGCATGAAATCAAGTGTGTGGTGAGGAGAGCTGTGGAGATAGGGGAGAGTACATCACGTGCAAGAGTTGTGAGGAGCACTTGAGGAAGTGGAATGGCTGGGAAGGAGGGCTGCTGGAGTAATCCCTGCTTAGTGTTTGCATGTGTCTGTATCCCACACTGGTGCTGAATTGCACAGAAATGATACAAATACAGCAACTTCCTTGCAGAGCTGAGATGCATCAAGCAGCACTTCTGCGCGGTGCGGTGGAGGTCAGGGTGTGGGGTTTCTGAGATTTCTGGCAGGTTTCCTTGGCTCAGTGTGTGTTTGCAGCAGCGAGGATGAGAGGAAGGCAAACTGGAGCAGCTGCCACCAGCCCAGACTGGCAGCTGGTCTGGAAATGACTTGTGCGTGGTCAGGACTGGGAGCCCAGCAAAATCTCCCAAGATCCTATTTTGGCAGGGAATGACTGTCTCTGTGGTCAGCTGCCATCAAAGCTTGCTAAAGAATTCCTGGAAACATTCAGCCTTGGGTGTATTTTTAGGGGTACAACACTTTCCAAAACGGTTGTAGCAGCAGGACAGTGTAAAAAGTGTCCAAACACAGAAACAAGGATTTATCTTCCTTAGGAAGCTTCCTGGATCTGCCAGGTCTCTTGTTGTAGATGCTGTGATTACTAAATCAGCTTTTAAGCTCTCTAATGCTTTGTGAACTCATTTTCATTTCTGATAGGAAAATAACAGACTGTCACACACAACTTTTTTCCTTTGCATAATTCAGATGTAGTTGTGACACTTGACACACAGCACAGATGACTGTGAATGGCTCCTTACAATTTAAACAGATGATTCAGAATTAATTATGGAAACCAACTTTATAGTTGTCCCAGGAATTCAGTACAGATGAACATTGTCTAAGAAGATCACCCAGCTCCAGCTGACCCCCAAAATTTCTCATTGATAAAGCAGCTAAAGAATCTTGAATGATAGACTACAGAAGTATTTAAAAGTTTTTGGTTTTCCTGTTGTTGATATTTTTTTCCTTTGAGATTCTATCGATGTTGGCTTTCTAAGACCTTTTAAAACATAACTTTGTGACTATGAAAGCCTTCAGCACTGTATAGAAGTTTAGGTAAAACTTTGTCCTAGGAATTCTGGTAGGCAGCACTTCAGCTCTTCGTTTCCTGAGTAAGAAAAAACTATGCGGTTTCAAAAGAGGGTTGTGCAAATCTAATTTTTAGATTTAGATTGTAATCATAACATAAAGAGGAAATAATTCTAGCAGTTGATTTCTCCTTAAGTTGTATGCTGAAAAAATGAAATTTTTGATTTTATATGATACGACTCTTTCTTTGAAAACGTGGTGCACGCTTGCAATGTATTTCAATATATTTCACAATGACTGTTAAAAAAACCTGTTTGACTGTACTTGCACATGATAACATGAAATATTAGTTTGGTTGTGAAAAGAAGCATTAAACAGACTGTGTCTAATTTCCCAAATCCACAGAAGGCACATCAGTGCTCTGAACTGCTGCAGGAGAGTTCAGAAAACCTCCAGTGGATTCTCAGCAATTGCAGGCTTTCTGTGGCCCCTGTCGTTTCTGAGAGAGATCAAGATTGTAAGATGGGCTTTCACATAATAACATGGTAAAAAGCAAGAGTAAAGGACAGAGCCAAATGGTGAAAGTGCTGATCTTCAGACACTGGAAGAGGCCTGGAAAAATCAAAGGTGAGCCCTTGCTTCTGCATGATCTGGCTTGTTTGTTATGTATGGGAACAACGTTTGGCTTAGCACTGCTGGAAATGCTGAATTCCTTTCCCTGGGCTTCTTACAGCCCAACTGTCACATTGGGAAGCTGGAGGATTTCCCTATGGACTAGAGCATGAAAAACTATTTTTCTACGAGGAGATTGGAAAAGACCAAATTATAACTTCAAAGCTGTCTGCTCAAAATTGCTTTTTCAATTTTAACCTCTGAAGCTACCGAAATTGATAGGAAAAGGCTTTTAACATTTTAACATCAGTGTACTGTTGACAAGCAATTAGAACTGTGGTACAGGTTCTCACATTGTTTGCCCTTGTGCAGATACACGTGTATATTGCATCATATATTTCTCCATAATTTCTGTGTTTTCTATTTTAAGAAGTCATCATTGAAAACTACATTTCCTTAGTGTTCAAAATGCTTCTTTGCTCTTTGAAGCTGAAAAATGTTATAATGTTAACTCTTCTGGAAAGGAGCAATGAACAGATTCAGGAAAGTGCCCACTTCTGTATAATACCTTGGGTTTTTTTTCCTCATTTCAAGTTTTCCCATTTTCAGCCACTAAATGCTGACATTACATTTCGTGGTTCTTTTTCCTCTTTGCTTCTTTATTCATGATCTTTCCGATGTGACTAGTTCATATATATCAATTATTCCCCCTCCTAGTCCCAAGGGTTAGAGGCTTTCTTAAAAAGACACAGGTGATTATATATGCATAAATCAGGAGGATGCTCTCTCTAATCAGCTGACCTGAGTATCTGAGGCTTCAAGTAAGACTGAAGAGAAATAACCAGATCACCAGCTGTTGGAACAGGAAAAATGGATGTGGTTGCCAGCATCTGGAGAAATTATATGTATTTTTACATTGAAGCTCCATCTGTTTGTACTTGGTTAGCTCTGGGATTTGAGGTTGAAAAGTTCCAACACCATTAGCTGCAGTTCCTGGCTCTGCTGTTACTTGACCTCTACTGCAAGATGATTATCCTTTCTGATAATTCAAATGGATTGTTTTAGACCCAGGCAAGCAGTCCTAGTATTTTCTACCTGCAAAGAGTTTGAGTTTCTTTGTTCTCTCTGTTTCTGATAATGCCTCCTAATGAAAAAGAAAAAATCATTAGGTGCTAATTTAGGCCATGCAGCAAATTTATCCTAAAATCTTAGAATCGGTTGTGTGCGGAATAACGTTGTATTACACACTTACACATTTTCTTTTGATTACTGCAGTATGACCTGGTTTGACCATAATATTGACTGTCAGTATTCTCTAATCACTAGATAATAGGCAGCACTGCATGGAAGAAAACTGCAAAGACATAACCATTCATTCATCAACTATTCTCAGTCCAAATTCAAATTTTAATTTGGAGAAAAACCCTATAACAAACAGCATAGGAGCTTTCAGAAAATTTGTGATTTGAGGTAGTGTTGTTGGAGGTAAAAATGCAATGCACTGAAGTCCTTGCTTCCCTATTATTTTCAGCTAGTAGTGGAAAAAATGCTGCAGACCTTTAATACCATGAAGGTTTCTCTTATCCCAGGTGGAGATAAGATATTTTGTGGAAAATAGGTGCAGAAGAGCACAGAAGAAAGAAGCAAAACCCCCCCAAGTCTAAGAAAAAACCAACCAAATAGAAAACAACAAAAACAACCACAACAAACCAACCCCCAAAAATAAAATTTGACTATGTCTTATAACCATCAAATATGGCACAGGATCATTAGATTAACCTTTTTGTTATGATGAAAAGCATTGCTGTAAGATGTTTTCCAGCTGTATTTAATGGGATCAGTAGGTTTATGCTCCTTATTACATTGAAACGGATAAAGATTTTAATTTAGATAAATGGGTACCTGACATGGTCTGTTGTTGTGGGTTTTCTTTTTTATATAACTGCTGCTTTTATGTTGGCTTCTGACTTCTGTGATGATTAACAGATAATTACTTTTCCTGTAGTGAGCAGTGCTGAATTTGGGTGGCAAGAAGGAATTATGTTCTTTGTGTGGATGTTGCAGCAGGAATGGTGTAGCTGGTGTCCATGTGGGTAATCCTGGATAAAAGCAGCTGCATCTGCCCAACTCAGAGAACTTGGCTGCCCTCTTTGGTTTGCTTCTGCCTGATTTAGAGAGCTATGTCAAAATGTGCCTCTTCAGGCCTGTGAAACAGATAAATCTGTTTAAATGCTAGAGGCTGTTATTCAGTTGGGAGAAGTTGATATCGGTGCCAAAACTGTTTTGGAAAGGTCCCTGTTGGATGTCGGAGCAGGACAATACAAACCAAGCAACTGTGCTGGCCCCTTCCCGCCTCCCTGAACTCTTCTTTAGCAGGGCACCTCTTTACCACCTTGGCATCCACCCTGCACGCCCAGGATCCCATGTGCCCTGCAGTGTCCAGCAGCTGGTGCCAGGCAGGATGGTGGGATCCCTGCTGTTGCTTTGTGACTGCTAGGAAGTCATGCTTCATGATGTACTAGGAGAGCTTGGTGAGTGAATGACTTGAGTGTGTAAAATGGATAATCCAGCGCTTGTGCTTCGTAAATATATTGAAAACTGTCAGCTCTGCAGATAGTCCTGCGATGGAAAGATTGAATTAAGGTGTAAAATGCATTTAGGCTAGAAATTATCCATCTCAAATAATCTGTTACAGCTTCTAGTTGTTCTTCCTTCAGTCTGAGTGCAGGATATTTTAATCACATCTATTTAATTTCATCCAAGGTTGCTCGGATGCCGTGGTGTGGAGTGCCATAGTGACCCCCAGAAAGTTATACTGCAGAACCACTCGAAAATAACAATGCTCAGTATCTACAGGTGCCAGCATGGTCAAATGGTTGCACATTGCTCGAGGTAACCTTTTCAAAGAGAAGTGATGATGAGAAGTTTGGGTCTCTGAAAGAGTGAATGGCTGAGCCTCAGGGAGCTGCTATCAGCGATGCTGTGTTTGGGGGCAGGGCAGGTCCTCCTTCTTCTCTCATCCCCTCCTGTTTGCATAATGAAATGCAGCGAAAAGGGGGTTTGCTCATCAGATGCTTTGAACACAAGGCAATTATTTATCAGTCCTTTTCCCCCAGTAATTCCTTTAAAGGTAGAAAAAATAGATGCATTCTAGTCTGGGCTCCTTGCCCTGTGCCACTGACGGTCTCATACACGTTTTTCTATGTCTGGATGAACAATTGCCAGGTCAAGGCTTAGGGCTGGTAAACCTTAATAGGTTTTAAGATAAAAACTGTTTGATTGTTACTTAATAATGTATTTTTTCAGTCTAATATGATGAAAAATCTTTTACTGCCATGATAATTGTTACAGAGTACCCAGAAGGAGGATATTGAGCTGTCTTCAAATTACAAGAAGTTGGTGTCATTGTGGCTCTTTTGCTCACATGTAAGAGTAGGGAAGAGGTGCTTTTGACCTTTTTTTCAACTGCTGGGAGTGTGCTTTCTTGAGTTTTTGTGTGGGTGGGAAGTATGCCTGAGAAGGAAGCTGGGCTGCGTCAGTGACAGCATTGTGCTAACAGAAGCCTGCAGAATAATTGCTGAGACATCCGTTTAGGAAATTGGTGGCAGGGGGCTCTTCATTTGCTTGACTCTGTGGCTCGACAAAGTTATTTTCCAGTCTGGAACTGAAGGAAGTATTTGGATTTTTGACTGCCACTGTATGGGAGATTCATAAGAACAATAATAACAACAACAGCAGTTACTTCTTTAGGCTTCTTCATCTCCATGTGTTGGCTGCATTGCAGGTTGCTAATAAAAGTGGTGTTATAGATTGCAGTGGCTTGTATGTGGGAATAGGTCTTTTTATATTCTCAGTTCACCACGGATGATGTTTACTGCATTTGCACTTTTAAAAGCAGTTATGTAACATCAGCAACAGGTGTGTCAGAGGAAAGGCAATTGACTTTGAAAAGTTTTCATAGGCTGTGTTAAGTATTTATCTGTGTGGTCTCAGGGCAGGTAGTCTGAAAAGTAACTGCCTTTCAGAATGTCACAAATGCTGCTTGGGACTGCTGGGAGAGCACTATTTGGACCATTTATCTATCAAAACAACAGACTGATGAGCACAGGAACTTTCTTCTGACTACAGTAAAAATATCAGTCTGAGCAGTTCTTGCCGTTTCAAGCCTTTCCTTTAGTTTAAAATTCTACTGTCATTTGATCAGAACATTAAAGTCTTGCTCAAATTCTGTGTCCTGTTCAATCAGGAGATTTTTTATTCCTATATGCATGTTACAGATTCTAGAGAACTAACAATTCCTTTGGTAGGGAGTGAGGAGTCCACATGCCTCCTTCTGGACCTGATTTTGTGTGGTTAGAAATTATATTATATTGGCTATAAAGAAGCTTTTAGTGCCAATGCTGTAGTCATATATAGGAGAGTTTTTGAAAAGACAACAACCATACTGCCTATATTTATTGACTTTAGCCAAAACTCATAGATTCAGCTGCTTGCTTTTCCTGAAGCTCTGTTTATGACCAGAGAAAAGCTCATAAAGCTCTCCTGTTCTCCATGAAACTGGATAAAAAACCTCATGCATCAATTTCTTGAGAAACTCTTTTAACATCTAGGTGACTTCCTGTATACCGTTAAAGAACATTTCATCTTGCATTGATATTTAAATCAAATAGTCTCAACCTTAGGAAATACTATAGCTAAGTATCTAAAATTGAAGTGATTTAAAGCAATTAAATGTCGTTAAACAGTATTTTCCTATTCTGCTATATTGCAAACAGTATGTCAGGGACTGTATTTGTTTAATTTTATTTTTAATACATAGGCTTAATGGTGTACCTGTTCCTCCAGGCTCTACTGCAATTTTCCTACTTGTACATAAAGAGTTAATGAAATAAACCTCCTCTATCAAGGATATGTAACCCTTCCTTCAGCACATAGAATTATGACGCTAATAATGACTAGCAATAGAAAATTCACATACATATAAATTTAATTACCCAATTTTTGTCTTTGGACATCTGGATTGCCAACAACACAAATTGGTTTTTGGGTTTCTTTATTTTATTAATCATTTAGATGTTTGATAATATTAGCAGTAGAGTGTCTATGAGTAGGGAGAGAAGCTGAATATTTCCTGGTCCCTCATTTCTTTCCTCCTCTACTAGAAACACAGACACTAGCGAAGTTAAAGACAAGATTTTTACCTTTTTGCTTTAGCTGCGAAGACATGTAAAAAATGAACGACTTAATGCCCCAGAAGGGGTCAAATAAGTACTTTCCTTTTGCTCTAGTGGCAAAAATGTCTTGAAGTAAAGCTGAGCTCAGTCCCCTGTTTCATCGAGCTTTTAGAATATCCTTCCATGCAATTTGACCAAATGCTCCCATTTGGCTGCCTTTCCCATTCCATATCCCTTGGCAGCAGCGAGTTGGTCGCATTTTCCCTGCCAATCTCTGCACAGTCTGCAAGTAGTCTGAGCCATGAGCACTGTCCATTAGTTCTGCAGCAGAGAACCCAGCAGCAAATCCTTCCTGATGCATCTCCTGGGGAGCAGATTTGCTTCTTGGGTCCACTGCTTCTGATCCGTCTGGTAGAAATCCAGCCTAAATACACTGAAAGGTTACAGAGGACTTCGTGAGCTCTTACTTGAACTTCATGGGGTGATTTATTAAGCCTAGAGAGCCATTTGGAAATGTAATGGGTGTCTAGGATGCTGAAAAGCTGTCTGAACTAGGAGCCTGCCATTAAGGATGACATATTGGTTTCACCAGCATTTGCATTTATAAGGTTTTTTACCTTGAAGCAATTATGGTTTCACCCAGGTCTAGTAGTGTAGGAAGGTTTTTGAAGGTGCAAGCTGGAGTGCAGGGTGCAAGCACTTTGCACCAGTCCCTGGGAGCCTTGATGGATGCACGGGGTCAGCTGAAATCGAATGCTGATTGAGCCTGTTGATTGATCCATCACAATACCCCTGCCTAAAGGCGCCTCCTTCCAGGAGAAGCCATCCAAGTGCCTTAAACATCTAAAGCACGTGGCAAATCAACAGACATGGCAAATCAACATGTTCACCATGACTTGCATAAGGCTGCAGTAATTTTCTTAGTTGCTAGTGAGAGGGAGCTGAGTATAAATAACTTAAAGACAATTTAGCTGGTCAGCAGCTGTAAACATCTCTCCAAGTAAAGCCAGAATTCTTTGACTAAGTACTTCGTGGTGTGCTTCAGCATAACAAGATAAAAGGTGGCTCTTGGGTTTTCTTCTAGCCAAGGCAGAGCTACAGGTGGAAGATCTCTTACATTAAAATGTGTAGCTCAAGGATGTATCCATGAAAGACAATTTTTGTAGTATTTCTTTCCAAGTCTTATATTCTCTAGTAAGAAAATATTTTTTTTTCCAAGCAAACGAGTGTGGCTGAAAATAACTCTGGCATAATAATATGAAACTTCCCCCTCTAATCAGCCCCCACTACACTGTTACACTAGCCCAGCCTTGGGGATTCTGAAGAGGGTAGAAGCTCCAGGAAACCAGATGAGATGGCAGAGGCTCTACTTCCCAGATGTTTATTCTCCGGTGAGGAGGAGGAAAAGAGGAAGAGCAAATGGTGGTGTGGGGTTTTATCTATGTTCTAGGGGGTGGGTGTTCTCTGGCTTCAAGCCAATGGGATACAGATAGGTGTAGGGCACATTCTAACAGTCACAACTATAGGGGGTCACAAAGGTTTTCAGGATGGGTCAAACCATTCTCTAGGGAAACGCAGCAATAATAACAACTGTGCTTCAAAGGACAGCAGTCTCCTCCTTTTCAAATTAACTTGGTACTTAACTTGAAAGTTGATCCCTTTTGCATTTCACATGGCTGAAGTTAAACTATTTGATTCCACAGTTGTTGGCAAGAGCTATTGCTTGGAAGCAGTGGGACCAGAAAAGACACTTTTCTGCCAATGATGGCAGATGACCCAGCTCCAGATGAGGCATCACCAGTGTTGTTCCTAAGGTAGATCATCCTTGACACAAAGGGGTCAGGCATTATCCTTAGTGTACTTGGCGCCTCAAGAAGCAAAGCAAGCATGTAAAGTTCAGGAAGGAAAGTTGGAGTAATCTGTGTAGTTGGGAGGCTGTTTTCATCTGTTGGATACATTGTCAGCTTCCTCTCCTAGGCTTGAGCTTTTCCTCCATGCTTTATACTGAGTGATCCTGTGTTTCTTAACAGGAGCTACATGAAGGATTAAAAGTAATAGCATATTTTTTTTTCTGTTGGAGAAAGGTATCCCTAGGCCTAAGCTCCTGGTAGTGGAGGAAGATCCACAGGTGATGTTTATTCTGATACTGTGGTACCTTGCTTGAATGTATGGACAAAATAAAACCTGTCTGTGTCTGTCTTTGCACTGATGACACTGGACCTGGGGACTGGGAAAGTCAGATAGCTCCCAAAGTGACCTCTCTGTTCCCTCTGGGAAGCTGCCATTTACAAGCTGGAGAGGAATGGTCCTAGCAGCCACCCCTATTAAAAATCCCAAAGGGACAAGCTTCAGGGAGCACCCTGTCTCCTTGTCAGTGCTGGTCAAAAGGACGAAATGCAGTCACTGAGGGGCTGTGTGGAAGTGACAGCTGCCTCATGCACCTCTAGCATGGCTGGAGGTGGTGTTTGTCTTCCCATTGCTCCTTCATCTGTGAACTGCAGCCTGAAAACCCCATGAGGAAGCTCAGAGAAGCTTTTCTCCCAGGAGGGCCTTCTGCTGTGTTCAAAATTTAAAAAGTACCATGCTGGAACATTAGAGAGCAAGCTGGAAGTAAATTATTACAAATCAATTAGCTACAAGTGCTATTCAGAGAGTGTTTTGGATTGAAATAGGCACCTAAGAGCGTGAAGTATTCTGTCAAATCATTGAACATGAGGGTGAAAAATGGAGGAAGTCCATTTTAGTACACATGTTCAGCTGCATTAATTAGAACAAACTGATGATTTTCTTCTGCTGGGAAATGTTGAGTCTGTAGTCTAAAAGGAAAATCAGCTCTTTAGAGGGAAAACTCTCCAGCAGGTTATTGTGTACAGGCTCCAATTATGACCGTGTGAGATTTCACTACCCATGTGTCATGCTCCACATTGGGAACACTGGGGGAAAATAACATTTTAAACCAGAAATGGTGGGATTTAAATGACTAAATGCAGCCATCTAATCCTTAATTGTCACCCTACACAGGGAAGCAGTCATCTCCAGGGCAGAGTTATTCTCAGCCTGAAGCAGCTGTCTCAGTTGAGTCAGGTGAATTATGCCTGGAGGTGCTTATTTCTCCCCACTGATTGCAAAGGGAGCCTGAGAAGACTGACTCAGATATAGAAGTGTGCAGTGTGACTCTCTAGAGCTAAGGGAGATGAACCCTGCCCAGGAGATCAATAGTAGAAAATCTAGAGATAAGATTTCCAAGCAGAACATTTGTCATGTCCATTGTGGTGTTACACAGTGGCCAGAGAACACATGGCATGAAAATTTCAGAGCTGCAGTGGTTCATCAGTGAAGATAACCAACAGAGCAGGGCATGCAAGGAGCATTTTTTAGGATGTTTGTAGTAATGTCAACACTGAGATGACCTCTGCTGGAATTTATCCCACTGGGGTTCACCAGCTGTCTTTACACCCTTGTAAAAGGCAACTCAGAGGAAAAGCAAGAGAACTTAGGCTTCATCTCATTTCAGCCTGTTTGTATTACTCTTAGAAGATAGGTGCTTTCCTGTAACACTTCTGTTATTACAATTCTCCTTTCCCCTTTCTCTTCTAGCTGGAAAATTGTATATGGTGCCATTTGGATTTTATCTTATTGGCAATAATCAGTTTCTCATAAACGAGAATATGGGAATATGAGATGTGAGGTAATGGCCCAATTTATGGAACTAAAGAACTTTCAGTGAGTCTTCAACAATGTTTTACAGTCTAAATTTACATATTTTTAAAATGTACCATGGACCTAGGGATGTGTTAAGGGCCTGTGTCTAGAACAGCAAAAGTTGGCTATTTCTCTATATTAAACTATAAAAGCACTTCTAACTTCAAGGACATGGAACTGCAAGCTGCTAAATATATATATTTTTTGAACCAATATGTGTCTCTATAAAGACAATGAATTGTGACTGCCTTCTCATCTTGTGCAAAGAACAATAAGTCTTAGAAGGCAGAAGCTTTAAAGATGGGTACTTAATTAGAAAGTGTCCTAAATGAAAAGTCAGCATTTTAATAAATTTCCTCTAGGATGAAAGAAATGTCTTTCAAAGGAAATTGCAGCAGATGTGTGAATATTTGGGATCACTGGGGAGACCTTGGCATTTGAAGGCAGAGAACTTGAACTGTGAAGCGTTTGCTTGGTATTTTGAAGAATGTGTCTGTGTGCAAACACTGTGTGTGCATAACATTGAAAAATGTCTATAAACACATAGATATATAGGGGGTTTTATACAGGCTAAAAAAATCCCAAAACAACCCCTCCAAAACCAGGAATAGGCATCTTTCTGAGTAGCACTGGTGGGTGGGAGGGGGGGTGGTAGCAGAAGTTGTTGTAGGGGTTTGTGAGGAAACAGCACAGCCTGAAAGAGATAACTGGAGCCAAAGATGGGACCCCTGATTCCCAGGGCTGGGAGTTCTGCATAAAATTATCCTTTCCTGTATCCTTCATTGCTGGTGGGACTTCTGAGAGTTTAGTGCATGCCATAGGTCCTTGACAAAGCAAAAGCTGTCAGGGATGGAGGGGAGTGGGGAATCTCCTTCCAGCAGCTGTTCTGTGGTCCTCTTGGACACCACAGCTTGGTGTTCCCAGCTCCTGGATTCCAGCCTGCCCTGGGCCAGGTGAGGTGCAGCAAGGAGGTGCCTGTTCCCTCTGCCCTGCTGCCCCCACCTGCTGTGCCCACTGCATTCTGGGGAAGTCTAATGGGGCAGGCTCCAAGCCATCCTCCCCATGTGGGTTTTGGTTACCTCACCCTTCCCACATCAACACCACTGGGAGTAATTTCCAATAACTCTCACATCCTTCCTCCTAAGTGATCCATGAATAACTTGGAAAAGCTCCTTTGGGCCATTATTTTAAATTGGCAGCTGTGAGTGATGCTGCTGTGGGAAGCTGGTACACAATGTCTTGCACTCTCTTTATGACCCAGCTCATCCAATGTGCTGGTGCTTGCAATGGGCTTCAAGGGACTTTGATGCTTAATCTGTGTTTGAAGTTATGTTTGTTCCTAGCAATTTTTTGTAATTGAACAATTACAGAAAGTTACTTTTGGTAATGTAGGCTGCTAGACTGTCTTCCTGGTAGTTTCAGATCACTTAATACTAATTTTCTTACATCAATGTAAAGTTTGTTAAATCAAGCAATGTTCTGTATGAGTTTATTCCTCAGTTCAGACAGAAATATTTTATAAACTCCTCTGCAGGAAATGTCCAATTGAGTTGTTAAAATTTCTTGCCAGGTTCAAAATTACATTAACTGTTTTACCAGCATAACAGGGGATTGTCGAAGAAACATCTGTTCTGAAAGGCTTATCAAATTTTTACTCCCTCATCATCAGATTAGTTCATTGTCTTGTTCATTCAGTTGTGTTGCCTGACAATTTACTGCAATTTTCTGGTCATTTCTTTGACCTAGAGTTTGGGATTTAAAGGTTATAAGTACTAGGCTAGTAGGAAGCATTGGTTTAGTAGGAGAGATAGAAATATTTTCTGCATCATAGCACTTTTGATAATATTGGTAAGCAGAATACTTTTCTTCATTATCAAGTAATGCAATGAGTGTTTCTATATGATAAGAGTCCTCAAATTGCTCCATACATCCTCAAGTTGCTGCATTGCAATGACAACTTTGTGTTATGGGGAAGGAGAACTTTGGGAGTTACTTTGCAGTTATTTTGTGTTTAGAATGGATGGCTGGTAGGGATTTCTAAGACCTGTGCACCCAGAAACAGAGGAAGTTTCACATTTCACAGTATCACTGCCCACCTTGCTGTACCTGAGCAGCAAGCTCTGCTTGGCCTTCCTCAGACTGGTTGGTTCCTCCAAAATGCTCCCAGAATTGCCTGCCCTCAGGAGCCAACAATTAAGTGGGTGCTCTCAACCAACACTGGAATATTGATGTTAATTTTCCTTATTTTACAGATATATTCATAGAAACATAGGAATATATATATATAGGTATAAAATCTTGTCATATGAACTTTCTGTGAATTCCCTGCTGATTTTGAGAATTACAGGATGATGAAGGCCCTCTCCAGACATTCTTTTCCTTAGAGAACAGTCCAGTCCTCTAGAATTCCATCTAGGATACTACAAAGCAGTGCAGATGAGCAACAGTTTCTGCAATAATCATGTTAGTTCTGCAATAATGGTATTGGTTCATTAATAGCATATAAATTCTCTAATTATCTTATTCTCTCTATTTCAAATCCCATAAACCTCATTTGTACAAGAAAGCTGATTAGCACAATGCTGCAGCATGAAGCTGTAATAGCACAACAATAAATGTGTTATGCATTTTCTTAGTAATGCCTTTTTTTGGTGATAAATATGAGGCTATTTTTAAAGCAACAGTTGCAAGACTTATTGCTTTAATTTTTGTGGGAATTACTAAAGGATGAACAATTTCATTGATATAATGAATATAACCTTGCATACAGATAATGCTAAATGATTGGGGAAAGTGAGATTTTTTTGAAAGATTTTGTGTGCATGTACACAAAGTAAGTGATCCTTAAGGACAAATAAGGAGAGAAATTTGCTAAGGAAGCATGTTTTACTGGCTTGATGATTTTTTTTAATTTGCTGGACTAATGGTTTAGGCGATCCATTAGGTATGTAATGGAAATGTTTAAACCAACTATTTTAAAATGACATTTTCAGTAGTAAGCCAAGTGAGTCAAGTACAAATACAGTATGCAAATAGAGTATGTTAATAGAGTTCATGTGGTACACAGCAAGTTTGGAAACCCAAACTCCATCCCATGCATGTCTACATTTAGAGCAGGTCAGTGCAGTGTTTCTAAATCTGAGCACATTGATACTATTCAGAACTAGAACAAAAGAGTGAAATAAGCCAGAACTTGCTCATTCTTTGAAAAATTTTGCAGAAGTTCCTTAACAGAAGAAATCACATATCTTGTGCTTTGAACAGAGCACAAAGAAATGTGGGGGTTGTGACTGACAGGTTTCAGTCTTGAAAATGGCAAAAGTTTGAACATCTTTCAAAAAAGACTTTGAAACTAAGAATGGTTGAATCATGCTGTTTGCCTTTCTTTTCCTTGATAGCCAGCTTGAGCTGCAGAACGAGATGTAGCTGTTCATGGTCCTTTTTAAAGGGGAATGGAGTATATGCACATAATGCTTTCTCTCTCTCTCTGGGGATACTAAAGTGGCCATTTTGGGAAGAAACAGGAAAAAAAAAAGAAAGATAGAATTCTAGGTCTCTTCCTACTTCAGAGAAGCACTTGTTAAAAATAACCATTACATTTCTTCCTCAGAAACTCTAAAATCTGAGCAGCTCTGCCTTGCATTCAGATCACTGCAGTCTCAGCAAGCACAGGTGCAAACATGCAGCACAAAGGCCAGTCTCCCTGGGGATGCTGCTGTCCTGTATTTCCTCCCCAGCTCCTCCTGCTTTTCAGACTGCACTTCTCACACAGCAATTTCTTCAGTGTTACACGAGCTGCATTTCAGAGGAGCATTTAGAAGAGCAGAACAAACATGAGTGATGCCTTTCTGGAGGCCTCTGGGGGAAAAAAGCTGATGAACCACAGCCTTCCTCCCTCCATGCAGCTGGTGGTAGCAGCCAGCCCAGGGTGCACTAGCTGTGTTTACCTCTGGCAGAGATAAACTGGACATCCTTGGCAGCCTTATGTCCTAGGACAATGGGGATACTTAAAGTTCCACCTGGTGGTGCCTTGCTGTGGGTCAGTAGGAGAGGCAGGAATAACAACACAGATCTCTTGGAATCATCAGCTCAGAGCTTTAATGACCAAGTGGCCAAGCAGCCAGAAACTTCTGCAGAGCTTGACTTAAGAGTGCTCTCTCCCTATCTTGGCCCTAAAGAGTTGGGAGAATGGAAAGACAAGGTGCTACTGAGAAAATAGGAAACGTAGAAGGTGATGAATGCTTCTTGTTCGTCCGTTTTTTGAAATGTGATGAGACAGTTGCCATAGAAATGCTGTTCTCTGCTCCATACAATGGGTGCCAGTTCCAGGAAGCCATTGACAGCTGTCACAAACAGCTCTTCATGAATTTAAATGTCTAGAGTAACATAAAGGGAAATAAGTCCTTGTGTTTCCTTATAGATCAGATGCTGTAAGTTTTGCTTTTACTTAGGGGAATATGGCTGAGCAGAGCATCAGCTGTTACACATGGTCTGCAAAGTGAATGTAACTGCAGTTTGGTATTGCTGTAAACAAAGAACAGCATATGTTTTCCAGAAAGAAATTAACTTGCATCTTTTAAGATTGTGTGATAGACCAGAACTTGCAACTATCTTGATTTACACTACCAGATTATAAAGCTACACAAATTAATTTGTTTCAGAAGACAATTTTGGCAGTTTGAAACAATATACTCCATAAGAATAAAGTGCTCAGTAAGAAACAGTTTTCAGCTGTAAATAGTTTAGGATACCCAAACTATTATGAATACAACTAGTAAGTGTATTGTGAAAGGTCATTTAGCAAGGAAGAGGCCTCTTAGTTGCTTTTGTGGCCAACATTCCTTATCCCAGTGGTGTGCTCAGATACTGCAGGAGGTAACAGCAGCTGGGGGAGAGCACTGAGCACGTAGTATGAGCTTCTGGTCTACTTTTTTGGGTTATCACTTTGTTCTGCAGGCCTCAGTTGAAATCAAACTCCTTTGGGCAGAAGTTACTCATCAGAGCAGTCAAAGTTGAGCTGCCTCAGGGGAGGAAGAATGAGCTGTACCAAACAGCCAATGGAAACAATGTGTAAGAAAATGAAGGCTGTGAAAGTGTTTTGCAGATGAAAGAGGCAATTCATGGATACATTTAGCAGCTCATGCTATTTACAAAATTTTGGTGGTCAGGCATTATGCTTGTAAGAACTTGTTTCTTTTATGATGAGATGAGAAAGATATGAAAATTAAATTATTTTATGTAAGCAAATCCCTTTATGGAAGACTAGACTCTGTTGCAAATGAAGATAGGGCCAGTTAATTTTCTTTTCCCCAGAGCTTTCTGGACTGGAACAGCATCCTTAAACAGCCTTATAGTAATTTAAAAACTGAGACTGGCTTAACTTTTTTAAAGAGACTTGCTGCTTTCCTTTTCTGATAGTTAAATTTGGGTATGCAAAAAGACATGCCTGTAGTAATCACCTGTAAAATTTATCTGTCCAGGTGAACGTGTTATGTAACCTACAGACAGAGTGCTTACTAAAAACTGCAGTTGGAGGATTGTTACTTTGCTTCTCCAGCATTGCCCTTCCAGTCTAAAGGGACCTCTCTGGCCCATCACGTCCTAAAAATAGAGAGTAGGCTAGCTGCAGGCTAATTTATTTATTAATGGGAAGACTAAGTCTATGTGAGAGTCTAGGTCAGAGATTTAGTGTTCCCTTTTCCTTTCCATGGAATCTGTCCAACACTATAAATTGCCAAAATATTCACAGCTACTCTGAGGGGGAAGAAAGAGCTTAGCAGCAAGACAGGACCCAATCCACCCTCAGGGCACAGTGATCCTGCACTTGTCTTGCTCCAAGGCCCCTGTGGATCCAGCAGGTGAGCATCACAACCTTCATCTCAGACTCAGTGCCTCCCCCAGGTCCTGCTGGCAGGGTTTTCTGGCTCTGCTCTGCTTGCTATTAATTCTTGCTGTGCAGCAAAGGTGCAAGGAGAGCCTGCTCAAGTCCTAACAGGGCAGGGAGAATAGTTAATGATCCCCTGTGCTAGAACTGACTGAGCATCACTCTGTGGGCTACAGATGCTGTACTAGGAACCTGGGGAACAAGGGCGTCCCAAAATGGCTGGGATCCAAGGGGATTCAGGGTGCAGATCTCTGATTGAGAGCTGTGGTCATCCCTGCTGAAGGGACATGATTGCTCAGCACTTTGTGTCTTGGGGAACTTGCCAAGTTCTTGTTCATTATAGGACAAACTTAATTTGGCACTACTGACTGCCAGAAGCCTGAAGTGGCACTGAGGTTTAGTACTCTGTTTCCTGCAGCTACTGTAAACAAATATGTGCTGTCTGCTAAAAGCATCATGTACTTGTTCAACATTAGACTTACAGACAGCTTTGTTCTTGGAGCAGTTCTTTTAGTCATCATTGTACAAGAATTTGCAAACCTATTTTCTCAAAATCAGTACTGATCCTGTTCTTGCTTTTCCATCTCTGATTTGTTGAATATCATTAATCTTAGCAGGGTTCAATTGCTTGAAATAACCATATTGTCTATCCTGAAATGGCCTGCTGTGAGGTTTCAAATTTGAGGGCTCTTAAAGCTGCAGCTTAATTTACATGATGCTGCTAGCATTTTGAAAGTATTTATTTCAGTTTGTAAACATTTGTGCTTTGATGAATGGCAATCTATTGTCAACAATCCTGCACCTTCTTTCTACTTCTCTGCTTTCACAACCAGAGACAGGACAGATTTTACCCACACTGTGTGTGACTTTTTTTTCCTTTTTAAAAACATATACTTTGTTCCATTCTGTTGAAATGGAGGAAACTTCTGCCACTGGGTGTGTGGATCTGGCAGTAGTACTATCCACCCGTGGACAAAATAAATGCAACCTCTCTTGAAAGTGCACCACAGCACGAGGCTGTCTCATTTATGTCACTGCCTTTGGGAATGAAACCACTAGAAATAACAAGGATTTTGCTAAAGAGGTGCTGCAAGCATGTTCTTCCTGCAATTCACAGCCTGTGCTATGAGATGGACCTCCAGAGGGATCCCTCCCTTCCTATGTTGTCCTGAATATTGAAACTTGAACCTGCTTGGACAAATTTCCCCCTTTATGTGCTTGAACCTTTTCTTCCTACGGTGATTTCTCCCCTCCCTGGAGGGAGAGGCAGTAAATCTACAGCAGATTTATGGCTTTCTGTCAGCTGAGGACGGCCTGATACACTGAAACCACTGTGATCTCCTAGAAAACATGGCAGGGTAATCTATTGAGTTTTGTAAAGCACACAGCTGTCTTTTCTTAGAGAGGAGAAGGTCTTTTGGCTTGAAAAACCTTTGGAAATGAAGGATAAAGAGCAGTAAAAGTTGCCCAATTTCTATGTATTGGAAAGTCTGGTAGATTTTTGAACTTTTTGAAGTAAATCAGTTACCTTTATGTCTCTGCCTAAGTCATTGGAATGAAAAATATCCTAAAAAATACTTACATAATGTTGCAAGATTTCTTATTCCCAGCTCATTAAATGTTGTTTTGTTCTCTGACAACCTATGCTTCCAGTAAGAAATTCCTCCTTTGGGAATGCCACAGACTGTGCAGGGCACAGTCCCTGAAGTGGATGTGTCTAGGTCTGAATTTACAGAGGCTGATATTCCAGCTGGAGTGAGTGGTGTCTCAAAAACCTCAGGTGGGAGGCAGATGCAGTATCACTCTAATGTCTTGGTGATGGATTTGGAAGGCTCTGCTACCAGCCTAGTTACAGCAAGAGCATCAGCATTCTGAATTAAACTGCTGGAGTCATACCAGAGTGCATCAAGCAAGCTTAATTCCTGTCCAAGAATACCTGCTAGGTGATGAGGTTTGAAATTTTTATTTATTAAAAAAACAAACCCTGACAAACCCAACCAAATCAAACATCTCCCCTTTCCCTCTCAGCCAATCCCCTGTCTGCCTTTTATTTTGCTGTAGCTCAAGACCCAACACCATACATGCTGTGGTGAAAAATGTCACTGATATTATGTGAAGATAATTACTGTTTTCAGTGCCGCTTGGAGCATTTAATTTCATGTTCAATACAAATGAAACAAACTGCTTTCACAAAATAACTTCACAGTTTCTTCCCTTTGTGTTTCCATGGAAGAAATCTCCATCTCTTTCTGGATTATCTATTCTCTTCAAAGAATACTTTTGCCCTGGCTAAAAGTCCCTATGAGGATTGACCCTGACTTAAGGGACTAATGAATGGGAGACTCTTAACAGAATTGAGTTAGAGATTCTTTACTTTTAAATATCAGAAAGTAACAGAACAGGAGGTTGCTTGAAATCTCTGTTAATCTGTTAGTCCACAGATAAAGTGTTTAATGTTATTCATGAAATTCATGATACTTGTGATAATGAGTGATTATTTGTCCTTCACCATTAAAGGCACAGTGTAGCTACTTGCTGCATGGATTTACAATCTGCCTTGCAAAGGGCAAGCCTCAAAGGGGCTACATTTCAATGAATTGGAAGAAAAGGAAAAGAGCAGGTAGATGTGCAGCACTTCTGTACCTTTTTTCTTTCAAGTGCAGTTCCCTGAGTAAAAGGCCATCTCACTGACTGGTCTCAGGCTGACCACTGCAGCTGATGGCTCTCAGCCCCAGTTTACTATCTCCTCAAATTGAGTCAGTGGTGATTGCAGACATCTAAAGAAGAACTATAGTGTGCAGTGGCTTGCTCTAGAATATTGCTTCAAGCTTGAAATATTCTTTTAAAGCAGGAACTTTTGACTTTTTTATTCTAGAAAATTGTAGGGAGTAGTGGCAAAGTTGTGACAAAGCCTGAAAGGCTACAAGACTGAAATGATAAGCAGGCATATAACTTAGGAAATGGTCTTCTTTCTCCTTTGGTGTCATAACAACTCTTTCTTGTAGTTTTGGTAGAAAAGAGATCATGAGAGGCTGGCAGATACAAGTCTGCCAGCACAGGAAGTGTTTCTAGCACCAGGTAGGGCTTCATCTATCTGCTGCAAGATCTGGAGCCCAGATTGTCTGTGGCTTATCCTAATTTTACAGGTAGAAAAGGCACAAGAAGGGAAAAGAGAGCTGACCTGAGTTTTGTTGTGAGCAGGGTGAGGTGAACGCTGAATTCTGCCTTAGGGTATGACAAAAAAGAAAATGGAACTTTTTGTGATTTTAAGATTGTTAGTTTGGGTTCTTGGGCAGTAGATGGCCTGGTAGCTCAGTGGTTTATCTATCCTGCACTGGTTTCATCCTGTGTGTGCTCTGCTAAACTATTGCTGAGCTTCTGCTCTTGCGCAGGGGCCAGATTTCTGCAAAATTATTATCAAACAACACCTGTCTGCTGCTTGGGGATCCTGTGTGCTCAGTAAATCAGTAGCTAGACTGCAGAACTTATATTAAGACTTAGGTCTTTGCAATGCCCTTGGTAGTTCATCACTGCTGAGCAGAAATGCAGCTGTGTAATTTCATAAAGGCCAGTTAGGCCTTTCAGAAATAACACCAGTAGTTATGCTGATAGATCAAGTGTGGGATCTCTGGATATAAAGCATTGCTGTTCATCATGGGATATAAAAATTTATATGGAGGGATCCTGTTGTGGGAGACTTTCCCCTCTGTGTTGAAGTAGGTTGGTTGTAGTTAGAATTTGATTATCTGTATCGGCAAGTTTTCTAAGTGAGAAAAGCTATTTGCATATAATACAATAATGCCTCCCACCTGACATTTACAGCAGAGACCTTCAGAGGGAAGAAAAGAGTATTTTCCCAATTTTTACTACCCATTGTTCACGGTGATATCTTTAGCTACAGGCTTGTCTTGTTAATTGATTGAATTATTTAAGGTGCTGATTTATTTAGTGAAGGCAAAATTAGTATTTTTGTCTCTGACAGCCGTAGGGCTTGGAAGAATAGTCAAGGTATTTTTCCTGATCTTTCAGTGCATTACCCAAGAACGTGTTTCCTGTGTACTAGGTAAAAACAGATGGAGAAATCTGATTTCTTTCTTTTGAAGAGCTTACTTCATAGTCCCTAGAAACTTCTCTTCACAGGTCTTTTGGTTCTTTCTCCCTACAGTGGTCTCCCCGTAAAAGATCAGGATTTTGCTACAGTTCTGGATGAGCCTCATGAAATTATTTAGAAGGATGCATGTTGTCCTCTATGTTATTGTATGTAAGCCAGAACTCCAGTGTGTGTATTTTGTGGGCATTTGTTCACTGTTTATAGTGCTTGTCTGCACTGATAGTGTGACAAACTGATGCTGGCTCAGCAGAAAGTCCTTCTGGGTTTGTGTGCTGCTGCTGCTTCCCGTGCCTCTGGCTGAACAGCCCCCTCACTTCCCTCTCCCAGCCTGTCCCAGTAAAAATGTGTGAGCTGCATTTCTCACCCCGGAGCCCTTTCCTCTCCAAAGCGTGCACAACACAACAGCGTCTTGCAGAGGCACCTCGTCACTTGTAATTTATCCTTTCTTCCACAAGGAGCAACGCTGCTAAGTCCTTTAACTGGGGATTAATCTTTCTGTCTTTTACACTTTGAGTTACTGCCAATCAACTATTATTTATAAAACAAGCTCTTGGGTGATGATGGCAGATCTCATAAGTCACTGCTCAGTTTCTGCCATACCTAACTGAGACTACTGGCATAAATTCAAGTACATTCAGCTACTTATTTCTAATTTGGTCAGTACAGAACAATTTTATCCCCATATTACTGCCCATACTGGCACATCCAAGCAAGCAACCAATTGCCCCTTCATTTACCTGCTACAGCTGTACAGATCAGAAACAGAGGGCAGGAGTTACCCTGCTGTGATCTCCTGAGAGGTTATTCAGAGATGCTATTCTACCCTGCAGTGTTTTAAAACAGGAGCACTACTACTGAGATCCACTGGGTGAATTTTGGGGGAGAAGGGGGCTCTGAATCTCAGAAATGAGGGCTGATAATTTTGGAGATGCTAACAACGAGCTTCAGCAGCGTTTGTATGGAATGGCCTTTATAGCTCATTCCTTTCTTTGCCTCTGAAGCTATTGCAGTATTGCTGATAAAATCTTCATACCACACTAGTCCCAAGAGAGATGTAGAAGCAAGGAGACAGATATGTATTATTTAATCTGTGGTTTGCACCATGCTTCATTCAATCTCTAATATGACATGGGTGGTCAGTGTTGTGTTAGTCACAAAACCTTGTGCCAAGGTGAGCCTTGGCAATATTGGATGCTTACACAATGAATACTGGGTAAGTCACTTGAACTTCCAAAACTTTCTGAGGAACAAGCTCTTTGGGATGTCAAATCTTGTAGTTCATGCTTTAAGCTAAGTCTAATAGCCTGAAATACCTTCTCTTACTGTTTTGCAACATTCCTGGATCTGGTGTTATCCAAGCAATGCAGAAATACAAAAAACCCCACCACAAATATGGGAGAGGACTGTGTTCAAAAAAACCTCAGCCAATTCCCTCCCCCCCCGGCCCTTTTTTTTTTTTTTTTAAATTCTGGGCACATATTCAGATTACTTTCTACTAAATATGCAGTTTCCACCTCCCATAGTGGACATGCAGTGCTGGTTAAAATCCAATCTCATTTAAATTTGGTACTCCACTATCAAAAAGTATAAAAAAAAAATACTGCCAAAGACTTGAGACCTACAGTTAGCAGTCACATGATGTCTAAGTCTATTTTGCTAACCATCCCCCATGCTTAGTTTTTTCCCCAGTCTGCAATAACCAGCTTGAAATTTACTGCCACCATTAACTCGCTTCTTATCTAGAGACTCCTAATGCAGCTGATGAATACCTGTATTTTGTGCCACATTGTTTTCAAAGCCTTTCTTTTTCCTGTTGCAAGGTGTGAGGCTGATCCCACAGATTCTCACTTTGAAGCACTGTTTGCAATATTAATTTGGTGAAACAAGAAAGACAGCAGCAAGCTTTTCTTTCTAACTTACACAATCCATAGAAAGGCCAAAGAGATCTGAAGCTTTGTTTGCTCCTGCAGGTTCAGAGAGGTCCATTCACACTGCTTGATTCTGTGTGGGGACACTTGTCTTCCTAAACCATTAGTAGTGAGACTCCTGTGGAGAGTCACAGAATCACAGAGGTCTTGGTTGGATGGGGCAGGTGCAAGTTGCCTCATCCAGCCTTTGTAGCTGGGGACTTGCTGACATTAGAGACAAGGTCAGCCATGGCTTTGAATTTAGGAGTTTTGAAAATCCTCAATAATTGTGACATTACAAGCTCTGTGGACAACTGCCCTGTCCTGCCAGTGAGGAAGTTTTTCCTAGTGTCCAACCTGAACCTATCAAGACAATGTTTGTGGATGTTGTCATTCTTCATTATCTTGCCTGCCACTCTCAAAACCAGTTTGGCTTCATGGTCTTTAACCTCCCTAATAGTATTTGCACTAGATCATCCTTTTTTTCAGTCTGATAGTTCACCCCTTCTTTGAGGAGATGAAGAACTTCCTCAAAGGGTTGAAGAACAGCCCCTGTTCTTCACCCTCTCTCACAAGCCATGTGCCCTGAGCCTTGAGCATCCCATAGACTGGACTTTCTCCATTTTCTCCACATCCCTCTTGATCTCACCCTTCTTTGCAGAAGCGGCTGAAGTACTGCAAGTCTGGCCTGATCAGTGCTGACTGATCAGGCCATACTTGGATTGGGATAATAATCTCTGACTTGGATTGGGATAATAACCTCTGACTGGATTGGGGTAATAACCTCTTGACCTGACGGACCTGCTTATTTTAATGAGGTCATTTGCTTTGTTTCTGACATGAGTGCAGTGTTGGTTTATCTTAATCTGGCACCCATGGTAACCTCAGGACCTTTTTGGCAGGGCTGATATCAGCCCACTTGGTTTCCTGCCCTTGCAGGTGCCTGGGGTTTTTCTTCCCTGAGTGCATAGCTTTGCACTTGGCTGTGTTGAACTTCATGATGTTTGTTTGCTCAGTCCTCAAATTTATGGCCAGCTCCCTTTGTGTCTGTCTTTTGTCATGTCAGAAACTTCTAATCTATTATCCTAGAGGATACAAAAAATCACAGGCGAGTTTCTGCTGTGATTTATTCTTTTGGGGGAGATTTCTCTATCCATTAACTATAGAGGGAACCATGGAAGACTTATTGCCTAAGCTATGGTTGCCTTGGAAGTGTCTTCAGCTTTAATTTCCAGAAGTGAGAACAGTGGAAGATACAGAGAAACTAGTATTATGTTTTCTTTTCATCCTGCTGTGCAGGACCAAGTCTGAATGGAATGGAACAAGATTTTTTTTTTTTTTTTTTTGCTGTGATGTTCTTCTGCTTTGTATCTATTCTGCCTTCCAAATATTGTGTTTCATCTTTAATGGTTATGGCACCCATTAAGCCGAGAACAGTCTTATGACTGAACCATCTCCACAGACTGTTAGCCTCATTATAGAACCTTAACTTAATGTTCAGACTGTCAGTGCATTAATAATTGTTTGGTATAAAATGTTGGCTTGCCTTCCTGCCTATTATCTTCTCTTAAGGTTCCATTATTTGTAAATAGGGCAACTTGTGGCCAGTTACCCATGGTGGGGTTTCCTTGTTACTCTTCCTGTTAACATCTGATACACTCCAATTTTTCTTGTATTTTTATCAGATCTCCCTTTTATTTTATTTTAGACACTAAGACCCCAATGGATATGTTTCTGTGCATATTCTTTTCTTTTAATTTTTGTAGTCTCTCTCAAGGGTTATCTGCCTTCTGCTATTGACCATGCAGATATTATTTAGGTGTATTTAGCTTCTGCAGTAGTTTCAAACTTTAAGCCAATGTGTAGATTATTAAAAATCTTTCACTAGAAATGCAGGTCCCCATGTGATAACTGATGTCATGCACTAGTATTGTGGTGGGTTTGTTTTTTGCCTAATTGTTTTGAGTGGATCTCTTAGAAGCTGTTCATATAAAGGTTTACAGATTCCAAGATGAAAGCAACCATTTTTTTTTATCTGATGGGAAAATAGAAAAGGAATAATCTTAGGCTGTAGCCTACAGTAGAGAAAGCCACATGGGATGAGTGCATGTAATAAATATCTGGCTGATATTGCCTAGACGATTCACAGCAAAACACACATTTGACTCCCTTTGTTCACTAAAGGATAAAGGGCTAATAAGGAAAACATGGTTTTGAGAAGCCACAAAGATCTTTCACTTTGATAGACATCTTCAACAAAAACTTACAACATGAAATCAGCATGCCTCATTCTGTTCTGTCTCAACTTGGACCTGCACTAGGTAAGAGGGACAGTATTTTAACAGGGCAAGAGGCGTACTGTTGTTAAGGACAGCAGAAAAAGGCACTGGGCTGATGAGTGACTGACTTGCTCTCTCTCAGCAGTAGCAATTTCTCTTTTCAGCCACCAGCCATCCTGGATGCAGCCATATGAAAAGCCCACTGCTGAGGGGGAGTGAGTGTGACATTCTCTTCTGTGGAACTCAGAGCTAAATTAGTACAGTCCTCCTCCCCCATTTCTTCCTTCATGGATTGCAGTGCTGTGGCTGTATTAATGAGGCACCAGCCCTGTGGAGTATGGCGTTCTGGTGCCAAAGTTCAAGATCAGTAAAAATGTCTGAAAATGTTCCGTTTTCTGCAGGTTATCATTTTTTACAAAAAGATTCTTTCATTCGTTTTTCCTTTCTTGGTCATAGCATTAAAAAATTGCTCATTTTATATAAAGAGATGTTTAGTGCTTGCAATTTTATTGTCTTCCACCCTGCTTTAGCTGCGGATGAGTTTGCCCACATCAAGGACATCTCTGGTGGTGTTAATGGTACCTAGTTTTCATGGATTTGGTGGTTTGCTGTATTCCCAGAAAGAGAACTTACAGATAATAACCCTAAAGGTTTCTTACACTGTGAAATGTGGGGTTTGTAGGAAAAATGACCTGAAACAGTTCACAAAGTGGTCTCTGGACTGGGGGTGGTTGAGGGGCTGGACAGCAGCCCAGCCATTGTAGCTGGGCCATTTTAGCTCCTCAGCTAAAATAAGTGTCTATTTCACACTGCTTAAAAGGGAAGCTATCCTTGATTTTATCAGTGTCTTCTCTTTCAACTCCAAGATCCTGATTTTGTTTGGCACTAGGGCTAGACAATAAGCAGGAAAATGCATTAAATGGATGCATGGAAAAATCATGCCTGGAGAAAGTGCTTGTTCCTAACTGCCACAAGCTGCAGGTTGGCTGCTGGTTGAAGAATGAATAATTGCATTCCTTTTTAAATGACACACTTTAGAAGTGGTGTGGATATTCCCTTTTTTTAGTCAGTCACATGTCCTGATCCAGCAATGTGTTTTAGTTCTTTTTAAACTCAGATGATACTTTGAAATAAATAAAACTAGCATGTGCTCCAACACTGTTCTCAAGCATGAGTTCTTTCCAACGTCCAGGGCCTAACTTTAAAAAAAGTGATAATTTCTAGGATAATTGCATGCATTCAGAATTCCCGTGGGCATTCAGCTGATGTGCCTCATGATAGACACCCAAAACCCAGAGTGTGTGTGATATGGGCCATGCAGGAACTGAGAGCTGACCCCCAGCCCAGTGCCTTAGCCCTGATCCCACCCCCAGCCACTGAAACTGGAGAGTGCACGGGGCAGGAAGCAGAAATCAGGGCTGGTTAACCAGGCTAGTGATTTCAGGGATGAAGCTGATAGAAGAGCAGAAGCAGAGAAGTGCACTGAGGGGAGCAATTTTAAATACTTAATTATAGAGTGCCTGAAGAAGGCTGGGCGCTTGCTGGAGCACAGATCAAGTGCTTTCTCCTCTGATGGGATTAGGCCACTTTGGCTACTTGTGTCAAGTCCCTTTCAGACATGACACTGCTTTGATTCCTCCCACTCCCCAGAGGACTGTAATTAAGAACTTACTGCCTTCCAAGTGTGCAATTATGTTCTCTGAAACCAAATGACCAGCCCTGATTGTAAAACATCCCCTGCTTCCTGCCTGAGCATCCTTCTGACACATGGGTACCTCAGCTTTGCTAAACTGCAGAGGATGTTTTGTCTCCAGACAATGTGTTGAATGTGAAGTGTTAGAGAGGGGATCAAAAGGAAGACATGAAGCAGGTAAAACACAAACAAGGGTGTAAGTATGCTTGGTAAGTATTTTTGAAATAAAAGCTAGAATAAAAGCTTACATGAAAGTCTGAGTAGTTGAGTTTGCCAGAAATAAGCAATGAAAGACTTCCAAGGACTGCAAGTTTGGGTTTTGATGTTTTGCCAGAGTTTCTGTGCTGTTGACAAAAATAAAATTCAAGGAGTTATTACCCCTTAAAGACTTTTATTTACACTAGCCAAACACCCAGTTATGCCAGTCCCAATTTTAATCTTCTGTGAAGGCAAAACTCACTTTGTGAAAATAATACATACAAGGCAGAAATAGATTCTGCTGGGAAACTGGTTTTGAACAGTAATCTTGAGTGTTTTACCATGCCAGTGTTACTGTCACATCTGACAAATATTTATGTTTCTCTTTAAGGCACTCCAGCAATAGAAATAAACA
Organism: Ploceus nigricollis; assembly: GCA_013399945.1. Classification (NCBI taxonomy): domain Eukaryota; kingdom Metazoa; phylum Chordata; class Aves; order Passeriformes; family Ploceidae; genus Ploceus; species Ploceus nigricollis. The sequence goes on from VXBC01005330.1 coordinate 194,762, forward strand.
ATTCCTAGCACCATTTCCCAACACAGTCAGAATTTGGAGCTAAACCTCCCTTGTTGCCAGGCATGCTGGGCTCTGGGTGGGCATGAAGCCTGTTTTTGTCCCTCCCTCACTGCAACAGCCTTTAGGCTTCCAAATGTGCTTCCCTTGTTTAGACTAAAGAACTTGATTTCTTTGATATTTCTTCTTAGTCCATATTTTCTACTTATTTGAATTTTTTCCTTGTTCTTTCCTGTGTGCTTTCCAGTATGACCCTGACCCTCCTAAAGTGGTCAAAAATGAACAGACCAGTTTGGGGTGATGTTTTATGTATTACACTGTAATATTTTGTGGGTTTTTTCCCCCTCTCCAATAGCATGGCATTGTTTGTGATCCCTTAAATCCTTCTCTGCAGAGTCCCTCACAGCCCTGCTTTGTACAGGTGATTATTCCTAACTCAATGTAGTGCTTTGAAATTCACTATGGACAATGAATGGCTGTGTCTTTTTAAATCCTCCAGTTTGCCCACAGATGTTCTTGATTTAGGGCTGAGTTGTCAGAGTTGTGCCACGATCAAGGACACATTTTACCAGAAAAAGGCAATTATCCGTGCTTGAACTGTTGTTCTAGAAGAGGACTTGTAGCTCAGGAGATAGTAATACCATAGGCCTTCAGGGAAGGTTAAAAATGAAAAAAAAAGAAGAGTATTCTAGGGGAAAAAATGAGTATATAGTTTTAAAAGTCAGGTTCATTGCCTAGTGTCTTTAAGTAGTATCTTTTCTCAGTACTACAAGTCATGGCAACTTTCAAGTAAGTTAAGTAAAAACAGTTAAGCTAGTTCCACACCAAGGATTAATGGCAGCACATTGAGGAAAAAAACCAAAAAGTAAACTATGCAAAAGGTTAAGGAAGCACTTAACTTTGTTTGGTAGATGATTCTACTAAATTAAAATCTAATTAATTTTACTAAATTCTGACTTAGCTAATAAGCATAGTTAACAAATGCAAAATAGAATCTTCAATTCCTTCACTTCCAGAATTACTTTTGGAATCATTCTTACTCTCTACCAGCTGTTGTCATGTCTGAGCTATGAAGTCACTTGTAAGAGCTAACCTGGAAATATGTTAGAAGTACTGCAGTTATTCCAGCTGCTTTGAGCAGGGAAAAGTGAGGCATGCATAATGTTCTAGATTAGTATTTCTTCAAAATGTGTCCTGAGCATTGTTAGGAGCACTGGGAGCAAGACATGAAAATAACAGCATTATTTGTGTTGCAGGTATAAGATGAACTTCAACATGAGTCTATAAACCTTTTTTTTTGTTTGGGGGTATCCCTTCAGTTCTGTTACCTGTGCCACTAGTTAATTGTTGTGTTCAAAAGGAATGGATGAACAGAGTATTTTAGTTCTGAATGTGCACATTTCTGAACAGAACAGGGAGCACTACAATATTTGTAGTAGTCTGGCTGTTTCTTAGTTAATTATAAACATCTGGTCAAACTAGCATCCCTATTACTGTACATGCTACAGAATACAGTATCTTCCTTCTGCATCCTGTTGGTTTTCATAGGGATTTCTATTTCCTACAAAATATTTCTGTTAGTGTTGACAACAGCTCCTTTTAGCTTGAATGTCCCTGTATGGATGAAAAGAATCTAGATTTGCACAACAGAAGGTAAAAAATCTAATTTAGGCAAATATTTTAAAGTGTTGTTGAATATATTGAAAAACCATCCCACACCTAAAATGACAAATGCCTGTATAGGACATATCAGCACTCTGCTGTCACATTGCAATATGTTGTATGACATTATTGGATCTCCAGGTTTGCTAGAGAAGAGTGAAAAGGGAAAGAGAATTGCTGTTTCATACCTTAGAGAAGAATGTAATCATCATGAAATTCATTCAGGTGCCAATGCCTAAATCTATCCATGTATTTTCCACTCTAAATGTGATTTTTGACTTCCTGCAGTTTTGCAAAAAACAAAAATACCCCCAAACCAAATAAAAAAGGGTTGTCATGCTGATTTTGTGCCTTAGTATGAATTGGTAATGAAAGGGAAAAGAAACGAAAGACTTCAGGATTAGACACTTGCCTCTGGATCTTAAAATCAGCTTTAGTCCTCTTTCTGTTCTAATATCAGTTACCAATGCTGAAGTCACTTAAGTAAGGCTCTTGTCCCTCTGTATAATCTCTAATGCTTGACTTGAGAGCCCATCTCTGATTTGCAGGAGTGATAAGATGATGTGAAAAGCTGAAATCCAGGAGGTGGAGAATAAAACCAAAGGGCTGTGCATTACTGAAACCTAAGGCCACTGCCCATGGGCATTGGGCAGAGGCCTTCACTGGATTTTGGAAAAATCTATAGTGATGAACACCCCTGGAAAACACCACGAGCATTTCTAACTCTCTGTGGGGTAAAAGTATTACCTTCCCAAATATGTCTAAAAATGTTGCTTATGTAACTTTTGTGTTTTTACAATGTGATCGTTTTTTCCTTTAGAATTTTCACCATGGGTGTTTGCAGTTATTTATTTTACATTTCTGGGTAAGAGAAACCTACATTACTCAATGTCAGAGAATAAATTAAGCCATCCTTCAGTGTGTCACTTTTAATCTGGAGATCATTCTGAAGATATTTTTAATGATTTTGCATCTAGAAATACCAGTCTGATAATTTGTCTAAACTCCTTGAATACCATCTCTTACAGATACACTTATTTAAAGAAACTTATGGTTTAAATTTTGACTGCACTGTATATAAAATGTGTTTCTTAAAAGTCTTCCTATCATTTGCATGGATAGATATTAATATATCATTTTATGACCTTTACTGTTATCTTACGTAGAATCCTGGAAAATCTGAAAAAATATATTTGATTCAGACAGAATATCTATTATTTTTATTTAACTAGCAGTGTACTATTTTAAAATTATAGAAATTAATCTGAGATGCACAATTTTCCTGTTTAATTCTGCCTTACCCACAGACCTGATGGATGGCTGCTTGACTTTGTCACCACTAGCTATGAGATGCAGGGGAAAGGACTTCCTCTAAACTTCCCCTTGTTCTGTTCCTAAATTTTGATCCCAATGTGTAAAAGCAACCTCCATCTCTCCCCTAGGAGGGCTGGAAAAGGCTGTGGGATATTGTGGACTGTTATACCTCGTAAATCCTCTCCTGTCATGGTTTCTCTTCCCTCTTTCCCTCATTTTCCTGGGGAAATGCTGCCCTTGCACTCTGGCTGTGTTGCCTTTTTCCCTCCTGTTTTATTATCCACGCTGTTCATGCACTAAAATTGGCTCTCTTAGAGAACAAGCCAGTTTCTAACAGGACTAACCTGAACACCAAAGCCTGCAGGTTTTATGCCTGAGCCTGCTGCAGAGCAGTAGTAATGACACAGGGCAGCACCACATCTGTCCCCCTCCAAGAACATCCTTTGTATCCAAATTCTGATTCCCTCATGCCATAGCACAGCCATGTAATTCAAGTGTTATGGTCTGAAAATGTTACTCTGCCAGGTTAGGATGTGAGATTTCATCTTTTTAGCTTTTATCTGGCCAAAAAAAACCTCCAACCATGTGATAAGAATTATATATAATAACTATGTTTTGGTGCCACAAGAGGTATCAGCCTGAGGGAGAATATCTGAGAGATGATTATAGGCAAAAATCAAACATTGCTTTGGCCCTGAGTCATGGCTGCAGCATTTCCCACCATAAAAAGCTGGCAAATGGACTAGCCCAGCAGGTGCTGTCTGGCTCTGGAAGCACACTGGAGATTGCTCTGGGGCTCAAACTTGGGGTCAGCTTCTTGTGCTGACCATGAAACTGAGTAAAATGAGTTGCTGTGATGACTTGTGCCTTCCTAGAGAATCATCTCATTCCAGCTGCTGTCCTCTAAGCACACTCACACCTGACAGTCTTTATCTCTGTTCTTGGCTTTTGCAAATGATGCGATAAGAACTAAAGGGCAGAAAATTGTCCCAATACCTATGGATAAGTGTACAAATGCAGTGCAGGGAGCACTTCCCCCAGGAACTTTTCTGGTCCACCTCATTTTCTGACATTTCAGGCACATCCTGGCCACGCAGAAATTTTCCATGAATTTCTTTCCAAAAAATTAGTTATTGTCAAATTATGTTTGCTCCAAAGGATGCCAGGTCTGGGCAGCTTGAGACCATCTACACCAGCTGGTTTGGTGGCTGTGTTTCTTTTTGCTGGTGTGCTGCACAGAGACAATTTACATGTGGCTTCAGGTGCCCATTCTACAATTTCAGTGTTTTCATTTTCTAAATGAAGATTAAATTCTAGATATTTACTTCTCCTGTGTAGAAAATGACATATACCTCTGTAGGAATATCTTAAACTGGGAGTTCCTGGTTTCCCTTAAGTCTTCCATGTTAATTTACACCTTGGCCTCTGGTGACAATTTTAGCTGAGGTGCTACACTTCCAACCTCTTTGGCTTACATGCTGCTGAATGTTGGCTTGACTGGTGCATTTGGATTTGTAAAGGAGTCACCACAGAGCAAGCAAGGTCAAAACTGTCACTGTTTCAAATGAAAAGTACGATTTCTAATAAACAGGGAGATTAACTTTGTCCTTTGAGAAGCAACTCTGTTTTTCAGGAATAAAATTCACCTCTAACTGCAAGAAGAAAATAATTATCACCAAGTTACTAATAAGAGCACTTCTGAAATGTGCATGCATTTGGACTGAGATGTTTTAAGTGTGCTTGAAATTTATCTTAATTATGGCTCTAAGCATATAAGATGGTGAAAAATAGTATTTCTATTTAGTAGGAGTGGGTGGTGTTATCTATTAACATAAGTTTGAATTCACACAGTAACATTTAAAGTCTATTTATAAGTGAAAGACTAACAAACAGATGAGTGAATATAGGTCAGAGAGGGGAGCTAGAGAGAATGGGAATAATAACACCTCTGGCTACATGGGCTGATGAGGCACCACTGCTGCCAGGGGAAAAAGGATCAGAAAAATAGCTTGATGTCTAAGTAAACTGTGGCTGCTTGCAGCAGAACAAAATACCAAACATTCAGACTGAGCTTTGCAGCCCTGCAGACTGCCTGAGGAGCTTTGTATTTCATCCCTGAGGCAGACATAGAGTGCTTATTATTCAAATACCCACCACTTATCCCTGATAATGCTTTCAAGGCATACCTGACTGAACTGTAAAAAACCCAATCTGGTCAAGTGCTGGTTTAATATGTACAGACACTGGCTTGCAAACCAACATGGATTGTTTTCATGAACTACAATTTCACTGTCAAGATTTAATTAAGAAATATATCAGAGCCTTTGGAATAAGTGTGGTGGTCAGGGGTGTTGGACAAGTGCACTGTGTGATATAAAAATTTGTGCACTGACCAAACTGCCTTCCCAAAAGTGAAAAGGGACAGGATTGCTTAAAAAAGCCACCAAAGCATTTCCCTTACCTATAATGCACATGGTGCTTTTACATCATTCTCATCACCCTGAGCCACATTATGTGCTTGGGATTTGATTGTGTTAACCTACATATTGCAGTCTTGAAAATCCTGGGAAAAGGACACGTTTTATGGCACTATAAAGTCATCATTTTTCTGCTGCACTGTGAAGATTATTACATTGCCTGAAAATACATAATAGATTTAATCCAAAACAGGGTGTATTTTTTTTTCTGTACAAGCAAGCTGTCTGGCAGGCAGCAGGAAATAAAGAGAATGTTTATTATTAAGTTTTAGTGACTTAAAGTAATATTTGTATAAATGCATACATATAGAAACACTAAAAAAAACCCCATAACAAAAAAATATTAAAGCTGACATGTTGATTTTAAATAAAGTTTTGAAACAGTGAAGCTTAGACAGCTAGACATCATTCACAAATACAAACTAATATAAATTAAGAAATGTTTCTGCTCTAAACCTCATGTGTTAAACCTAATCAGTATTTACTGTATTATCTCTGAATAGAATAAGGACAGCACATTATCTATTTCAGTAATGCAAAGTTAATTTTAGCTGTCAGAAGGTTGGTGTCAAAGACCTACAAAAGAATATATTTCCTGAGTGAAATCTAAAGGGACATTTTAATTTGTTTCTGTTCCATTGCTTCTGAATAAATTGTTTTGAAGCAGATAATGAATTCATGTAAGTGCTAGTCTTCTGTTCTGGTCCTAAAATTTCTAAAAGCTTTCCAAAGAAAGCTCTTTTTTCTTACTTTTAAAGTATAACCAAATACATTGGGGTTTTTTTTCAGTGTTAAAATGCCTTTGTGAGGGCAGTTCAAGCAGGAGTTTTCATACCTTAAATAACATTTATACAGCTGTGTCAGACTTGTTTAAAAATTTTAATATGCATTTATGTATAATTTTCAGGGCTGTAACTATATTGGCTGTTCCCAGATGCTCACCACTGGGGAGGAGAATCCTAAACTTGGAGAAAGTTTCTGAATTTTAATTTCCACTAGCAAAGTGATTATTTGAAGGTAAGTCATTTGAAGGTGATTTAGAACTGTTGAGAGATGAAGTGTGCAAGCAAAAGCCTCTCCTGTATTTTTTCAACTCACTATAATGCATATTCAGCTTCTGAGGCTCAAAGCTGCAAATTTGTCTTTTAGCTGTGCAAGACAAATTACAGAGAAATTTCAGTGGAAGCAGGGAAGGTACCTGTAAGCATAGTTTTACTAATAACACACACGCCCTACTACTGAATTCATGAGACCCTGGCTATGAAATTATTAAAACTGCAGCACTGATCACCACAGGATGCTGAAACAGCCAACAATAAAAATAGATTGGAAACAGATCACAGCAAATTCATGGGTAAGGAACCACCACTGTTATTTGAATGTGATCACTTTACAGGTAACCTCCATCCCAGGAACTCCTAGGCTGTTTTGAGCAGGACTATTCCAGTGTGGCTGTATTTAGGAGGTGTCACAAAGTGAATGTTTTTTGGGTCTCAGTGGAAAATACCTGTGTAGTGACATGGAAGATCTTATTGGTTAATAGCAGTGAATTATAAAGAACTTAACAGGGACAATGCTCTGTTTAGTGCTGTGGGGCTCTTCCATGCAAGCTAGAAAGCTTTTGCCAGAATGTTAATTGACTGAAAGGATTCCTCTAGCCCTGGAGAACCAGGCTGAAAAGTTTTCTGTGGCAAAGTAGCAGCTTCTCCTTTAGTGATGGATTCTGGGCCCTGATGAGCCAGAGGGCTCAGTCACTGCCCTCCATCGGCTCACTTCCCTGGCTGCTGCTGTAAGCTCTGCCTTTCTTCAGCTGAGAATAAGCAAGGGTTGTGCTGTACCAGAGCTTGTAGCACACTGAGCTATAAAAGCTGTTGCTAAACACAAATCATTTTGTGTGTGAGGCTCATGAGGGAATGGGAGGGAGATAGAAGAGTTGGCAAGTTAGCCCAGCACTTCAAAGTACAAAAAGCCTCTAGTTAGTTTGACTTCCTTAGGTTTTCCTCTATATGCCTTACTTTTTCCTAGCTGGATCCTCAGATGAGCTCAGGAAAGTGGATACTCCCCTATTTTCCACAAAATTATGACTTTCCTTTCTGTAGGATAACCTGTTAAATTTTGCCACTACCTCTTTCTACCCCTGGAGTATCTAAGATACCAAGAAATGTTCTTTCAATATTCTTCAGATTAGAAGGCTGATGTGTTTGAAACAGGCACGAGTATCCTCTGTGCTTCTGCTGTGCTGCACCCTCTGTGTTTGCAATATCAGTGACCATAGCCCAGCCACCCAGAACTGGCAGCAGCAAGGCACCAAACCCCCAAACTCTCACTTGCTCCCTTCTTCCAGAGCTTGCAAAAAAAAAAAAAGTAGAAGGGTCCTTCAAACCCATGCAAAGCTTGGTTTGTTTGTTTGGTTGGTTTTTTTTTTTCCTCTCTGCTTTTCAATAAGGACAGAAGCTAGTGAAACCACAAAGCTGCCATGCTTGATGGAAAAGTTATTAAAAGCTGGAACCACAGCTTGCAGTCCCTGAGAGGGCTCTGCTGGCCTGCCTGCCTTTTAGACTACAGAGAAGCTTTTCACAGTTGTGTTGCTTCTGAAGGGTTGTGAGCCCAAAACACAGTTTAAGCTGCTTTGAGGCAATACCTGAGGACAGCTGGGTAGGGGAACATCCTTGTGTTAAGTATAGAATAAAACAGCTGCCTGTGGAAACATTCTTAGGGCTGCAAGTTTACAACTGAAGGTGTATTTGATGGGCAGCAGATGTAAACTATTAAATCCCAACCTATGTGGCCTTCAATTGCCTGGCATAACTTCAGCTTCTGAAGGGCTTTAGTTAAATTGTTACAATTCATCTGGCTAAGAAAGACCACAAGTGTTTTTAAAACCACTTTTCCCCAAGCCTTCACTTTGCCTATTCATACTGAAAGCTCTCTAGCAAATGGACCACTTATTATTGTATTTTTGTTCATTATGAGTGTCTGGGTTTTGAGGCACTACTGCAGTAACACAATTATGAGCAAGTAACTACTCCAGGGTAATTCCATACAGACCTTTATAGTCACATTTTTGTACCTCAGATACATTCACAGCTTACTCAGTGCATCAATTAATTAAGCTAATCTGAGCCTACTTATGATGTATGTTTGTAGCTTCCAAGTCATGGAACTGTTTTATCTTTTTGAAGCATAAATTGCAAGTGTTAAAGGTTGGGGCTTATGTTTGGGGGTCTTAAAGCAGTGAAAGAGATGGAAAAGAAAAAAGACCAAACCCAGCAATATCTTTGTGCTGGTGAGCAAGAGCAGCAAAACTGTCCATTTTTTCCCTTTCTTCTTATGAGTCAGTTCAAAATCCATCTCTCTGAGCAGCAGCTCAGCATCTGGCCATCAGACTTGTTGCCAAATAGTCCACTTCTATTATTTTAAATACCAGCCTGAATCCACAGCAGGTTTCTCAGCTGCTTCCTTATTTTACATAATTAATCAGTGCAACAACTGCTAAACTTTAGAAATCATTTTAAGGAGGTGATGACCAAGATATCTGAAGACATGAAATTCAAATACAGGTTTAATGTCTCCTCCTGGTCACACAGCACAGTATTTTTTTGTTTCAGTGTTGCCTTTTTGTAAGCTGCAATAACAAAATGTAAACTGCTTACTGATGCAAGTTGCCTTAATATTAATCATATTTAAGCAGGCAATCTTCTGGGTTTTTTTTTTTTTTTTACTATTCTATTTACTCTTTCAGATACAGCTGAAGGCATGATGTGTGTGTTTGTCCAGCTTAGCAATATACATATTTATAATTTAAAACAAAATCCTGTTCCAAAGTAAAGGAAATACTATTCTCATAACAGGCCTCAGAGAACTGGACCTTTGTTTGCCTGGCCAAGTAAATACCAACTCATTGAAGGAGTACAGAATTAAATCTAAATTTCCAGCTTGGTGCTGGGATAGGTGAAGATCTGATGATCACTGTCTCAAAATTTCCATTCCAAAGCCCTAGTTCTCTACTGTTCTCTATTTTCTAAGCTAACCTTAACAAGCTGGTTGAAATTTCTGTCTGCCTTGGATTATTTTCTTTTCAGCATAGGAAAAGAAGAAAGAAACATTTCCAGGGAATATGCATTAGAATATTTTCCAGCAGTCATGTTTTTCAGAGGCAGACAGAAAAAAGTTGTTCTTGTCAATGTAAAATGTCTGTGAATATTTTTCTTGGCTGAGAAATTCTAGCTGTCTTTTATGACCCTGACATCTGGCATAGGATGACCTTGCTGGTGGCCTTGACATCTTTGTGGAAGCTCAATTAAATCTGAGTAACAGAAAAATAAAATCTCTCAAGGTGTTGAGGCTTAGTAGAGACTTCATAGATTTTTGAGAAATGAATTCTGCAAAGAATGACAGTGCAAAATTTTTTTTTTTCCTCATAGAAAAACCACAATGCATTATATTTCCTATGAGGTCTCTTAGGTGCTCCATCATCTCCAGCATGTCAGCAGCTGATCCGAAAGGATCCTGTTTTGTCCAACAGCTCTTTGTTAGCAGATTAATCTTTGGAAGCTGCTCTAGGTCAGAGGAACATCAAGAAATCCTGTATTTAGAATAAGTAATATTTTCAATTGGCTGCCTTGTATTTTTCTCTACATAAATATTGATCTTTCTTTCCAAGAAAAGACCTGAAAGACCCCAGGGCAAAAGTTTCTAACTACAGGCTCAGATAAAACCCAACACTCTTTCAGGACAACATTTACATGCAAGCTTTGATTTTTATGGATTATAGCCCTTAGCTGTCATGGGAGACAAGGCTCAAAACAGCACAGACCTTGTCAAAAACTCTGCAGCAAGGACACTAAAAGCACACAACAGCTGTCACACACAGGAAGCCATGGAATTTGCTGCTCACTAAAGATTTGCCAGCGTTTCTTGAACAGACTATGCTACCTGTTCCCCTGCACTGGGGACATTGCAAAAGGTATTTGCTTATGTTAATCTACCCTGTGAATTAAAGATTTCTCCCCCCACTTTTTCTTTCCTATGTTTCTGATAAACTCCTCTTCCTGAAGTCGCCAACTCCTACTGAGTGAGAAAGTTTCATGCACCTGTTTATATAAAGGGAAGTGAAACTGTCATTTTCTAAGTTTTTCAGCTTCTTTTAGCAGAATTCCTCTCGCTTCCTTTTATCTGTCTACATAAGCTAAAAGCAATCTGTGCTAGACAGGTACTCTTTGGCACTTTAGGCTCCTTTTTTGGGAAAGAAGTGAAGCAAATACTGGGGTGAGATTTTGCTGACCTATTTACACCAGATGCCTCGTACCTTACCAGTGTCTGCTTCTCTCTATTACTGCTAAAAGAAAATTGGAGTGATTGGTTCAAGATGTCTACCTTTGGTTAATTGAATTCTAACCTTTATTTGCAGGTACTAAGTGTTTAAGCTTTGACTGAGAATAAGGGATATTTGGCAATTTTCTGGTGGGAAAGCTGTTGTTGTGATAGTCAGCAGGAATAGATTCTAATAGGTTTTAATTGATCCTACTACAGCATAGTCCTGGTGTTTAGTGTCCTGAGAATCTCACATTTTTGAAAGGGAAAAAGGTGTCTCTTCCCTGAAGCAGATTGAAGTGCAAGAGAAAAAAAACATTTAGTACTGCATCTTAGGTCCTGACTAAAATCCCAAATTTGAGCATTCATGTGCTAAACTTTTAGAAAGTGAATCTGCTGAGCTTTTCTGTACCCGCCCTATCTGCAATAACTGAGCTTGGTTTAATTCAACTAAACATGTTTAGGTGATGACAACACTGTGTTCAAAAGAGGACACAAACTTATTAAATATATTGTAGTTACCATCATTTTAAAAAACACATTTTCAAAGTCTGAACATTTCTTCCCCCTATTATTATAAGTGTATGCATTTTACTGAAGTAGCAGTAACTTACTTTCCCTTAACTGTAAATGACCCTATTCATTTGTAGCTAAAATTGTCCTCCCCAGAGTGCACTGGCTTCAGCAGAATTACAACTTGCATGATTTTAGCTGATAGACTCTACTGCAGATACATAACCTAAAGAAGTAACGTATTTCTGGCAATACATGATAAAAAAGCACTTGGCAAAGGTCAGCTTTTCAGATGTCTCGTGGAAATCTCATTAAATACAGACTTCTGATAGGTCCTCTTCTTCTGCCTCAGTGTCTGTACCAATTGTCCGGAATTTCTGATTGAAGTTTGGCATCTCAGTGACTTTTTTAACAAGTTAGAAGGTTCCAGTATAATTAAAATAACCTCAAAGTCAAATTTAACAGGTGAGAATTTTGATAAAATTCTTTGAATTAACTCTATTGTATGAAAGTAAAACAATCTTTAAATTATCAGTCCTTCTGAATGTAGCTAAGGCTGTTAAGATTTGAGTGAATGTCAGGCAAATTTCTAAATATTTGAACAAAAAAGCCCTGCTGAAGCAATTATTCTATATTAATGGGAACTATGCCAAAATGAAACCCTTGTGCAAGCAGGGTCTATCTTTTTTTCAGTTTTCCATTTTAAATCTGAACTTTCCCTTCATTTCAGCTTTCCATTTTAAATCCTAACTTTTGTCTGCCATGATGACTTCTTGTTAAGCTGCTGTTAAAAGTCTTGGTTGGTGCATATGTTAAAAGAGTGCAAGTACAGAGATCAGAAATAGAAGTAGATGATCCAAAAGTTGTGATGAGCTAAGGTAAGTGTTTTGTCTCAGTGCTGAGACAAAACTTATCACTACCAGCATTGTTGCTGCCTACAAACTCCAGAAATTGTTTAAGCTGAGCCACTACAAATAGAGAAATGTTAATATTTATGTGGTGACATTTTGTTTGACCAGCAAGCCAGTTTTCAGCTGACAGACTGCTATTAAATAAAAAGATGGACAGCAACCAAAAAGGAATAAAATTAAGCTGTGTATTAGATATGAATCAGTTACAGAATGAGATGACAAGCTCATTCTCTGTCCTGCTGGAGGTGCTTCTACAGGGAAGCAGAGTACTCCATGACCTTGAGATTTCTTTCAGAGCACATTTGCTTTCCTTACATGCACAGCAATAGGTGAGCTTAAGGGCTGGCTCTTAAAATCTGCATTACATTCCCCTTTACGAAGGAGTAAGTTACAGAGAGTCTTCATTCATGTTTTAGAAGAGTTTGTGTGCCTATTTTCTGATTTTGTACTTGTTCAGGATGCTTGATCCCAGATCCCAGCATTACAGAGATCCCTGCAACCTCTGCTGCATTGCAAAGGTCTTGGATTGAGGTGGCTGCCAGGAGGCTGAGCAGTAGGGAACATATCAGAGAGCTAAGGCTGAGTTCCATGGGGCACTGCAAGGGTTAAACTCACTGGCATCCTCTCTGCTCATGTACAGGAGGACTTGTGTCATGTGAGCTTTTGGTCAGCATGAGCCTGCAGGATGCTCTTGCCCTCTTCAATAAACTTCAGTCACTTGTGTTGTACTGAACTGAGAAGGAAAGCCCTGAAAATTTGAAACCTAAAAGTAACCCCCATGAGACATTCAGCTGTCCCAAATACAGTTGGGACAGCTGAATGTCTGATGAGTGCCCCAGCGGAGGCATCACTCCATTGGGGATGTGCGTTCCTGTGGAGCACCCTCAGCCTCAGTCACAGAGAGTATCTCCTGAGACACCAGAGAAAAAAATTATGGAGTCCATTCAAAGGCAAGTAGATGGTAAATGTTTACATGGATTACAAATATGAAGTAGCCTACCAGGTGTTGGAAGATGCAAGTACTTAATCCATGGGAGGAAAAAAATGCAGGGATATCTTGTGCTTCTGAAGAACTGCTGTCTGTGTATTCCAAAGATGCAGACTTCACAAGCCAACTGGTGTCCACTGACCCAGCTTCAGTCTCAGCCTTATTGAGGGGTATGAGATATAGGAACAGTCTACCAATATGCTGGTAATTTAAATGATAGATGCTGATAAGTACTTTTTGCCTTCCTGCCTGAGCTTTACTCAAATTCTTCCATTAAAATATATAATTGAGTACCTAGACAGTTGCATTTTGATTTGCATCTCTTGCCAACCCAATATATCTTTCAGATAAGCCTTTCATGCATTACTTTTAATAATAATGTCTTAAATTAAAAGGCTGCTTCCATCAGCATAATGAAGCAAGATAGCCAAGAAAGTAGCTATGTGCCTGAGAAATTCATTAAAGTAAGAAAAAAATCCATGAAAAAGGGATGATAATGAGAAAAATATTGAGCCTCAAAGATGACAATACTGAAAGGAGAGACTGCATTTAGGGCTTACTTACTGCATGGGAGGGGCTGTTTTATCTTTCCAGAGATCTTGTCTTTTGTTTTTTTTTTAAATTTTGACAAATCATATAAAATTTTGGCAACTCAGTTACTTTTAAACTGCCATAGGCATATGGGAGTTTACTAGCACAAAACCTGTGCCTGATAGTGATATCAGGGATAATCTTTTATGCTACTTATATTAGTTTTAATGATTTCCCTTCTTCCAACACTGAGAAACCTACAACTTAATAATGACAACCACCAGAGCTGCTCAAAGAAGACAATTTATTGTAATCAAGATATGCTTTCTAATTACCCTCCTGGTCTCTATTTAAGTTGCAGATTGTGCTACTTATATTTATGTTAGAAATGCATTGTCCTTATAAAATCCTTTTTTAAAAAGAAATATTTGAAAAGGTGCTGAAAAATATTGTAGAGAGTAAAAGGAACTTGCACAGTGAGCACTAATGAGGCACGTGCTTGCCTTTGAATTGCATTCCCTCTTCCTCTCCCTCCCATCTTTATTTCTTATCTTCAGCCAGACAAGGCAGCATTAAACAAGAAAACCAGTTCCCATCTGGCTCCTCTCTGTCTGTCTGCTGAGCTGTGCTGGTGCTCCTGGCAGGCTGTGGGCACTCAGGGGCACACAGAGGGTTTGCAGGAGGAGCTGACACACATCCAGCCTCAGACAGGTGTTGTAAACCTGCTCTCTGCTTGCTGTGGCTATGCAAAGACAAAAGGCTCTGCCTGGGACAGAACAAGCCTTCGCTGCTGGAGCACAGATGGTATGAAAGTGCTTTGTGTGACACAAGGTGTTAGAAAACACTCGGCTCGCTAACATGTGCTGTCAAGACCTGTTTTCTCCAAGCTGCCAGCCTGTCATTGTCTTCTGGAAACAAGCATGCAGCCAGGAAAACCATTTCCATCACAAACAGAAGGCCTGTTTATACTTCACTTTCATTTTCTCCTACCAGGTAATTTCTCTCTCTAATGTCACCACCGGTATTACAGTAGAATTAAGGAACAGCCAAAATTTCTCTTTCATTACATAAAAAAGAGTAACTAGAAGAAAGAAAATAGGTTTTAAAAATGACAAGAGTAAAGGAAAGAGAAGCTTTCAAACCAGCATTCCCCACACCTGAATCTAGTGAACTTCCCAGATAGAGAATAAAATTCTTCCTCTTCTCTATGAAGTGTACAGATGGCAACTGGAGGAATTCCTGGCCCAGGTAAAATCCAGCTTAGAAGTAGGAAATAATACAAGTCTGGGAACTTTTGTCTTTCTGTATATATTCTTCATGGAAGCAGCAAAGGCTTGTAAGGGCTGAAACTGGCCCCTATTCTGACTTATTTTTGACTAAAATCTGTATGTTTCATTAACAGTACCATGAAACAACTGGGTGACTTTAATCTATCTTACAGCTACCCAGTGACATTTTTTTTTTTAATATTATTACAAATGCAGCAATCTTGTCTTTGCCTCTTACTGTAAGACTTTTAAAGTGCAATTTGCTGTATCTTTCAGAGTGTGGACACAATCCTGAGATGATAGGGGTCAGAACTTGTGTAGATATAGATGAGGGTAAGGAGAGCTGAACATGAGAACACATCAGCCTTAAGGGTCTTTTTCTTCTTCTAGAAAAAAAAAACCCAAAAAACCAAAAAAAAAAAGCAATATGATTAAATACCTTAGAAAGTCTCTGAATGTCAAACAGTGGCACATGACTCTACTCTGTCTCAACACGTGGAATTTTCAGGTTCATTTATGAGCAATCGTATTTCATGTTCATTTGCTTAGGCAATTAAATGAATGCTGAAGATTTACTTTGTTTCTTTTTGCTTTATTAGTCACATGTGTCAGTGTTAAATGACAATTTTTTCTCCTGATACTGTCGCAGGAAGTTTTATCCTTCTGTTTTTAAATATTTTTGTATTCAAACCAATTGTCCTTTCTGAAACGTTATCAATGTTAAGCTGTTGTATTTGAATGACTACAGGAAACAAGGATTTTGGGATTTCATCTTGTTGTTAAAAATCTACAAGGATCTAGCCTATGGAAAAAGTCACTTGGTAAAACGGCACAAGACAAAACCAGAAATAAAATCAGGCATACAGTGGCTAATGCAAAAATTGAGAAAAGTCTTCTCACAAAATATCTTTGTGCTGCTGGGCTTTCCATCTTCAAAATGTCTTGCAAAGGTTAAGTCTTTAAAATATATCTGCGCAATGAAGCATTATATTGGCACCATTGTTTCTTTCCCCTCAGTTAAAGTAGATGTTGAGTGTTTAAATGTCCAAGGCTGTGGAGAAGGTCGCTCAGATCTAGGACTGCAGACTAAGCTTCTTCTGAATTTCTTAGACTGGGCTGGACATTCTTCATTTATTCAGTCATCCTTCTGTCAGCCGCTGCTCTCCTTTTCTCAACTGATTGTCCTCTTTGACATCTTTTCCTGGCTGCTCTGCAGCTTTCCACTGCACTGAGTGTGCTCAGATTGCCCCATTAAGCCTTCAATATCCCCAGAGGTCAACCCCCACTTGGCTGCATTTCCCTGCTCCCACTTGAGGCTTTTTGCAGTGCAGACTTTTCTCTCCTCCTGTATTACATTAAGGAAAGGTCAGTCTGGCAGAGGTCAGCAAAACTCTGTATTCAACCTGCTTTGCAGAATCCCTATGGAGGACCCAACCAAATGAGTTTGATCTCTAAAGCAGGTACATCACAAACACATGCATAAAGTCTCTGTGTGTGAGCGTAAAAAGCAACTCACCATCTCCTGTGTCAGGAATCACCTTAGAAAAGCTGCCTTTGGGAATAGGACTGGTAATAGGAATTCAATCAGCTTCAGCAACACAGGATACCGCCAAAAACCTGCAAGAAAGCAAAAAACCATAATATAGGCTCTGTAAATGACAGTGAATGATGTCTACTTCAGAAAAAGTAAAAGATTTTTCAGAAAGGCCTAAACTGTAGTTTTCAGGATCTCTTCAAATAACTGGGAATGATTGTTTAAAAGCTTAGAGACCAGTGCCAGGAGCTCCCCCCCACTCAGAGTTCACATAAGAGCATAGCTGGTGATGACAGAAATCCTTTGGAATGAGCTAGTGACCAGCAAGGGCCTTGCAGGATTGGACACGCCAGAAATCGACTCCACTTGAGGAACTCAGGAAATCGAAAGGCCTGACTTGTTCTTTCCTGAAGATAAATGACCAGTTAAAGGAAAGGGGGAAGGAAGCCTGTGCTGTTTGGCCAAACCAGCAGTTTTAATGTGTCTCAAGCTTTTAGCACCCGAGTGCATCTGACAGGTGCTAATTGTCAACTCCCACTGACTGCAGCAGGAGCCCGGGGCGCTTGGCATTGTGCAGTATTAACCTGCTGTTATTAAGCTAAAGAGATAAACATGCCAGAGTATGTGATGTTTGAACTGCAAGGCATTGTTTCTTGCATTCTCCCAACTTTTTTTTTCCAGTTAGCAGTGTCTCACAGCAAGCAACTGCCTAAAGAGGAAACATAATGCAAAAGAATATGCACTGTGAAAAGTCTGCACTGTGAAGTGCAGAAATATATCATTCTACCAAGAGTAGGCTGATTTAATTTTAAATATAAAATCTTTAAATAGCTAATGTGCTTAAAATGTAGAAGATCAGATAACAAAAGCAGTTCTTGTTTCAAAGGAGAATAGCAGTCAGTGAGAAAAATGAATAAAAAGACAACAAAGTGACAAAAGAAAAAAAGAAATATAATTGATTTCCTGAAAAAAAAAGGATAAAACCTAATAATTTTTCACACATTATCAAATAACATGGTAATTTATCCAGAATATAATTATGTTAACACTTGGCTGTTACTTGGTATCAGATGAGTTCTTTCAGCTCAGAGTGTTCTGGGGCAGGTTTTGAGGGTGGTTACAGACATGTTTTTTGGAATTATGGCTAATTTCCCTGGAGGTGCTCAAGAAATGACTGGATGTGGCACTAAGTGCTGTGGTTTAGTTGAAAAGGTGGTGTTTGGTCAAGGGTTGGACTTGATGATCTTGGAGTTCTTTTCCAACCTTACTGATTCTATGGTTCTGTGGGCTAGGCTAGGATAGTAGGTCATGTGGCTTCTTGAGGTTGTCAGGGAAACTTTGGGGAGTTCTGGTTTCATTGTTGCTAACAGATGGGTGAGAGCACCCAGCAAATCATGAGTTACAACATCAGTGCTGAATGTTTTGCAAAAACTTGGAAAAAAAAAAGCTTTTATACTTTTGTACCCATGCCACTGGTAGATGTAAGACATTTTTCAAAAAATTAAGTCTCTTGCTTAGTACAGAACATTAACTTTCAAAATGTAACTTACTGGCAGTAATAATAGAGTTTAAAAAGTAAAATGAGTGTCTGTGTTCTGTTTTTCCTACTCTCCTTTGTAATTCAGATTTCTCTCTCTATAGGCAAGGACAGAAGGCAGAGGGACCAGCATGACCTACTGTGGGAAAATGCAGCACTCAGGATATAATGACCTGCTTTGCTGTATCTCGTTGAGCATCAGTAATGTGATTGAGGTAGAGGCAGAGTGGCCCTTTTTTTCTGGTTTTGTTTGGAAGTTGTTGTTGCAACCATTGCCTCCATCCTTTTCTCTCACCACACTCCTTCAGATGTAGGAAAACTGTTCCGAATGAGACTACAGGAATGCACAAGAGCTGGGATAGTTTTAGGGTTATCTTAAAATGCTCAGAAGGATTTCCATCTTAAGGGGTGGATGAAGAGGAAGCTGGCTTTAGTTCTTGTTTGAGATCTTGCACCTTCATTCCCAGGTAAGAAATTTTAAGTATCAGAACATCTAGGCAGCACCTAAACACCTCAGAGATTTTATTTGGCTTTTCTAACAAATAAGAAGTCTCTGTTTCTTCACAAGCTCGAGGTCTTTTTCATGCATGCCTTACCCCTGCAATCTATCCTTTTCCCATTATCTTCTTTTTCAGCTTCTGCATCTTTACATTTTCATCTTCATCTCAACACAGCTCTTTGCATTCAGGCCGTCTCCAATTGCATTCCCTATTTCTCTCCTGGTCCTCTAAAGCAAAAAGGAATATTTCTGACATGCATGTGGTTACATAGTCAAGAATTTAATTGTTGGCACTGCCATCCAATGACTTCATTCTTGTCTGAATGGGAAAAGTGACCTCTGAAGGGGATCTGGAGGCCCCCTGGCTGCTTAGATCACTATTTGCTCTCTGTTATCTTGTTTGGAGTGCTGCCAGCCACTCCTGTGCAGGGAGATTTGCAAGCTGCCTACAAGCTCTTGTGAAGACCTTGTCTGAATGGGAAGGATGTGGGAGTCCTTGTTGATGATACAGCTGCATGGATGGAGCTGTTTTACCTCTTCATTTATCATTATCATTATAATTTCATTATCATTACCTTATCATTTTCAGCTTAATTAAAATGTAAGTACCCTGGACCTAGAGGATCAGCACAGGATCTGAACAGACATCTCCAAGATGAATCTTACATAGCTGGAAAGCAATGTTCATATGGATTTATGCTTTCTTTTATGCATCAGAAAAAAAACCAGGTAATGTTCAATGAGTTAAGTGAGGCTGGGTTTAGAGTAGTGCTAAATGCAGCCAAAGACAGAGAAGAAGACATTACAAAACTGAAGAAATGAGGATTTTTGGAACTACTGATAGGTAATTTACAATTAGAGTAATTTTTGTTATGGTAGAACATCCCCACATAAGCAAAAAAAAGTCCTATGAACTCTCTGTTTTGTTTAATAAATAGAAGCCAAGCTTTTAAAAGATTTGCAGTTGTTTTGTCCTCATATGAGGACTTAATATGTCTGAACAAAACCCAAATCTCTTTTTACCCAATATAAAATCATTTCATATCTGCTCAAAATCCCAGCAGTCTCAGTTTCTGTGTGGCAGCAACTTCCTCTAGGAAGGTAGTCCGGCAGAAGAAATTCTGGACCTGCTTCCATCTCTGAAACACATTTATTGTTTCCATTGCTTCTCAAGCCTCAGGGTACTCCTACTTCAAGTCTGAACATTTATTATGCAGTTGAAGTCTGCCAGTAACCAAAACCCAGAACTATAATTTCCTGCCCTCCTTTCTTAGCAAAGACGTTGATATTATCAGGGCTTTGGTCTCGTGAAACACAACGGGAAAAGTCTTGTGGAATGTGTGGAAGGAAAGCTTTTTTTGTGGTTAAAAATAGCATCTGCAATAATTCCATGAGAAGAATAAAAGTGACTTTCTTACCGTGTGGAGGATGCTAAATAAGACTTTTTAAAATGGTACCTTTTCCCAGGATAATTATGGAAGAAAAACAGCTTTCCATGAATCTAACAGCTGTTTTAAAGGCTCAGCTGGCAGCATCATTTCCTATCATGCCGAAGATCTAAGTTCAAGATCACACACAAGTTTTTGTCTTCTCAAAAGGCAGCAGGAAGTGAAGGTGGCATAAAGAAAATTACAATCTTATTGCAAAGGCAAACAGAAATCTCTCTGCGATCATGAGCTGAGTTTGTGTTTCCTGTACAAAAGTAGCAAGGAGTTAGAAGCAGATAATACTCCCTAGAATGGCTTGACATCCATAGCTGGATGAGAATTTTCTCTTTTTCTTTAAATTTACAGTGGCTGCATCTGATGTTCCAGAAAATGATGGATCAGTACAGTCCTATAAATCCCAAACACATATGTAGTATATCTTTTCAGAAATAACTTACAAACCAGCCTTCCAGAGGAGGAGAAGTCTGCAATAATAACAGCACACTGTCAGTGCAATAAAGAGGAATTCATTATTCAGACTGCAGGGGTTGACAATGGCCAGAGGGCAAATGCATAAAATAAGAAGAAAGAGTCGATGCTCAAATGTCAAAAACTCCCTGCCATAAGTGGAAAAAAAGAGAAATGTGTTCAAAATGTATTTCCTCTGTATAGGAATGATGGTGATGATGATAATAATAACAACATTTATCTGACTCTGATAAATATTGCTGAGGGTGAAGCATTATATGCCATCATCTGTGCATAAATAAACTATCCCTTTCCAGTGTTCATTGCCATAAAATTAAAAGAAACCTTTGCAATCTAGAAAGTGGCAGCAAAACAAAGAGTTAAATATGTAGGATGGTTGGTTTTGTGAGTAATCTTGTTGACAGTTTTTAAGCTACTGTTCAAGTCTAGAAACAAATCTGATTGTTATCATTATTTCTTTTATTACCTAAAAAGGATAATACCTACTCACAAATGCAGCTACTTCAGTATGAAATTTTGCAGGCATAAACTGCACCCTCAAACAAGCTCTCAATCCCACAAAGGAACAGCATTAAGTTGGGCAAAAGCCCAGTTGTTTTTCTGGAGTTATTTAGTTCTAAACAAACTTCCCTTGAAGTTTGTCGGTTTTTTATTTTTAGTTCCTCCTTCTTTGCTGTTGAATGCTTTTGTAAGAAGGAAGGATTCTTGTTCTGTATTTTTCTTCCCCTGACATTTCCCATTTGAAGTTACAATCCTCTGATGGCTTGTATGAAGAGGATTAGAAAGATGACATCACTAATTGCAGATGAGGATTTAAAGGAGGGCTGGGCAGGAGAAGCACAAAGATGAGATTGCCTGGCCTGTCTTGATTAGGCTGTGGATGCTTTGTGCCTGCCTCTGCTGCTCCAGGAAGTTAGCCTGCCTCCCACATCTGTCCTCATCTTATGGCAAGGGAAAATTGTTGGTTGTTGAACAGGATGAAAGACTGATTTCTTTACTGTTCCTAAAGACCCATTTCTGCCATGAGGACTACATAATGTTAGTTGGCTCACAATGCACAAGGGAGTGTGAAGTTGCAAAGAGGAATCACTTTTAACTCCAAAAAAAAAAAAAAAAGCCAGATTACACTTGTGGGATTGTTTATTTCTCCTCAACAGATTTTTTGTTGTTTGTATTAAACTGTAAATTGAGTCACTGTATCCTCACATATACCACACAAGGGTGGAAGTAGCAGTGGCTAAGCAAGCCCTCACCATCTGTGAGCATTCCCACTGCTTAATGTCAAACTGGTACCAGTTTGGCTAATAAGGTTAAGGAATTACATAACTTAAGTGGAATTACAACAGAATTATGTCAGCGTGTGTTCCCTTCTCTTTTGCTTCGGGATGAAACAATTATGAAACATAAATCCAAGTAATGGATACAATATTTATAACCATTTAGGCTCCCAGGCATTGATTAACCATGACTGAGAGAACTTCTTCTTGTGGAAATGAACGTTGTATCATAAAGAAACTGTAAGTTCCCATCTAGGGCTGTGAACTGCTTGGAAGGACATTTTACTCTAGCCCTAGCATTCTTTGAAAGGTTGAAGTCTGAGGAGATAGGACACAATAAGGAAGGCCAAGTAGTCAGAGTTGCTTTACACACTTCTGTATGGATCATTCCTCAGTAAGTCACATAAGTAGAGGAAATTTAATGAAAATGCCCCTTCATTTTCTTTAAAAAACAATTCTACATTCTTCAGGCATTGCAACAAGGTCAGAAGTGACTCAAGAGTTCCAAAAAGTGGTAAAGCTGAGCCAGAGTGATATGAATTATCTTCAGACTTCTAATGGAAACCACAGAGTTTTGTCACAATTTTCAGGACATGTCTGTCAAACCTTGACAGATCAGGAAACTGAAAAGGATGATTTCTGGATTAACACTGAAAAAAACCCCTGAACTCCACTTTCAAGGAGAAAGTATGTTTATTTTAATTAATAAAGAAATATGCAGTAAAACTACCTCCTTCTCTGCCAACAAAGTTATAACCACAATTCCACATCTCTGTCTGTCTCTCCCATGACAAATTTTGGGCTCTCATTTTGGTGATAAAAATGTCTTTTTCAAAGTCATTTGGAGAACAATCTCTGACTTACTTAAGGAAATAATGAAATGCCTCAGAATTAAAGGTAAATAACATTTTTAGCTGTATTAATAGACTTGTTGATGTAACCTACTGGTTCTTGGTCATCTAAGTTTATGATGTACACCAGTATCTTTCTGCAAAAGCTCTGTTGCTAAAATGAGTTCATTTTCTTGTCATTTAATCACTCAATCAGAGCATTTCTAGTGAAGAAAAACAGGGATTAACAGAGGACTAAGTATGGGATTAAAAAAATGTATATGTTGTTTCTGGATTGGTACAACAGGCTGTGTGCTGTCTCTTTGACAGACAAATGTCTTACATACCAAAAGGTCATGTCTCTAGAGCAGGCAGCCCTTCAGTCCTGTGTAACATTCTTTTAGCAAAGTTGTCATATGGTTCAAACTTTCCTGAAATAGTCACTCTCTTTTAAAGTATAGCTTGGTGATGCAAGACTTAAAAGAGACAAAGTTCTTGGAAAATGAAAGGGAATCTTGCCATAAGCTTTATCAGTGGCTTGGCAACCCTTTGGAGACAGACAACTTTGGTGTTGGTTCATCTTTACTCTCAGAGTTTGGGGGTCTGGACACCAGGCTGGCTTACAGAAACATGTTAAGGCCATTTAACTCCTTTCTTCCTGATGCAGGTGCTGCTGCTGGAAGAATTTTTGGGGAAGAGTTCTGGTTGTGAAACACAGAAATGGTGATGGACACAGCAGGGGGCCACTAAAGGTACTTGATTATATTTTTCTTCCAGAGAAGGCCTGTAGACCTAACATAAATGTTCATATTATCCTTCACTGCTGCTTTCAGTTAAATTCAATTTAAGAATCTCAACTTTTCCACAATATTTTCAAAACTGGCTGGTGTTTGTGAGGCCCTGATAAAGGCAGCTCCAAAGGATGCTGCTGCCAGAGGTACATTTTGAAACAGATGTGTTTAATGGTGATGTACAGTCAAAGAATTGTTCTCCACTCTGCTAAATTACATTTTGTTTCAGCACTCCAATCTTTAAGCCATATCCAAAAGCTGGATCTGTTTAGGAAAATTCACTGGCAGCCTGGCTGAGATTACATCTCAAGCACATGATTTTAATATGTAGTTATAAATCACTTCTAACTTTCTGCACGTAGAGTGTTTTCTGTTGATGTATTTGAGAACATTGTAGAGAGGTTTGTAATTAAATGAGGAAAAATAGGACTTCTTTTATGAAGAAATCAATTTTTAATGCCATAGAAATAAGGGAATTTTGAAAATGCTGTGCACTCTTTATTTTGGCTTTGTACCTGAACGGTGCTCAAAAGTAATTGCATTTCTCTTTAAAAGACAGTGGAGGGAGAAATAGCCAGCTTTCTTTTACATTTGGGATAAAAACTTTATCAAATAGAGAGACCACAGATTTAGGTAAAGATGTTTAGATTTCTCTAAAACATTTTCAGGGAAAAGCTCTCCAAAATCTTTTGCTGAATCGTGTACTAAAATGTATCTTTCTATCCATTAAAAGTGTCCACACTTCACAGTAGGGTTTAGTTTTAAAATGATGTGCTAGGGCTTGAAAACCACACAGTTCAGTTTCTAGTACCAAATGTAGAAAATGCCCTTCTCTTCCTTGTCCTTTTCCAGCTCAGGGTGGCCAGTTTAGTGTTCTGCCTGTTTTTGATTAAAGGTGAGGTACCACTATGATCCAGCATGGTAATTACTGTATTCCAGTGTAAGTCACAGACTATTGCTGCTATTATTTATTCTGAGACAAAAACATTCATTCACCCCTCTCCAACTACAGGCTGCAAATTCTTAATGGTTTGACTTTTGCTGTGAGTGAAACCACTTTATTTTTCATTTGCTCCAGTTGCTGAGATAGCTGCACTATCTGTTGTCCATTCTCTGTGGAAAGATTTGAAATTTGCCAGTGCTCTCTTTCACTATGGATCAGAAACCAGATAAGTTTTCAATGTTAAGGATGGCCACTTGCACCTCATCCAGTTTCTCCAAGCTTAAATTAATGTGCACATTTGTCAGATCACTCTCTCTCCAGAAATTTTCCTTTTCCCTTCGTGGAATTGGTGGGGGTATCTTGCACACTTGAGCCTATATTAGCAAATTCCAAGAAAAACTGGATGATCGATTAAGGAGTTTATTAAATAAGTTTTTTTGCGAAAAAGGTTTACTAGGTTTACTTCATTTTGTACAAAACCAGAGGCTAATATGGAGCAGAAGTCTACACATAAGAAAAACCCCCAACATAGTCTCCAGCCCCACAACTTTTTCTCCTAGAACTGTTTAATGTGGGAAAAACCTGAGTGCACAAAGCCACTCCATCATGAGCTAGTGAGTCACTGCCTTCAATCTGCGCCTCTTTGGTTCAGGCTGATGTATTTGCAGCTAAACTTTTTAGGCTTGCCAGTTCTCTGGAGAAGATGAATATTACAGAAAAGTTGGGAATTTTCAAGATACAGCTCATCAATTCACCATGTATAGCACTTCTGAGAAACTGAGCATCTAACAATAGGGAAAGGGAAGAGAGAGGGGGAGATATGGATCTGAGTACAAGACCTGCAGGAGTGCTTTCAGCTTGTTAGAAAGTTCTAGAACCTAAAACTTCTTAGTATTAAGTGTACCTGCCTTGAAGAAGCTGTAGGTAGCAACAATGGGTAAAAGTGCTTTTTTAAAGAAGTGAGTAAATCTGTTCCTTTTTTAATGGAAAAATCCACACAATCTGTCAAGAAGTGGTAGATGTTCTTCAGAGCAGACAAATACCAATGGCATGACATTTCCTGCCCGTCCTACTAATGAATAGGACATTCGGCAGAATCCTAGAATGGCTTGGGTTCCTCAAAGATCATAGAGTTCCAGCCCCCCTGCCAGGGGCAAGGACAGAGAGTAAGCAGGGAGAGGTCAGAGAAGGACAAGAGGCTGGAATGAGGTGTGCAGTGGAGAGGATAAAGGTAGGCAAAGCTACTGTAACTAACCATACTTGAAACTGGATCTTTCACTCTGTTCCAGCAAACAGAAAACAAATTTTTCATTGTCCTCAGCATCCCTTTACATCGCAAATGATAGGAATGTACAAGTAGAAGAAAGACCAGTCTTCAAAATCTGAACCTTTTAAAATGGAAAAATGCTATTGATTTTAAGTACACAGTGTTCATGCAGAAGATTAGATAATCAGTTTTATATTGAAAATATTGAAGTGCACACAGAGCATTTTTTTTGGGAGTAATAGAAAAATTTCTTTTATATCATGAGAATTCTATTGTGTTTGCTCCACCATAAATTTTCCACTATTGTTTATGGACAGTTCAAGAATTTGAAGCCAAGATTTGATGCTGCAAGAATTCAGATAAAAGCCATGAGGTAAATGAAAAAATGTGCAGAACATCTCAGAGTTTCATATTCAGATTCCCTCAGAGAAAAAAACATCTTTAAGAAAGCTGGATGTATAATGAAAAGGCAGTTAAGTGTTTCATCTCATTATTTTCCTGTCCTAGACCTCAGGCTCATATCCTCCCCCTTGGCTTCTGAAGACAGAACTGCTTACTTTTCAATCATGAGTAATGCTTCCCATTCCTAAAAACCCTTCTCCCACCTCTTAAAATAGTTTCCAATGTTGGAGCAAGGTACAGCCTCAGCTAGAAGTGGTGAGGTCTAACCAAATGTCTCGTTATCCTGACTGGAGAGTTAAGGCAGAGCTGCAAGCTCAGCTAGCCGGGAGGAAAAGTCTTAAAATATCAAATCCTCTAAGCGAGGAGATTGAAGCAGGAAAGATCCCAGGGTTTTTAGACAGACCCTGCTGTTTGAAGCCTTTCTTAGCCAATGTGGCACTTGTCAAGCCTGGAACACCTGGCTGTGTGTTTACAGAGATGTGCCAGCTGATAGTCGTCCTTGTTGTATCTCACTCCATGTGATGCAAAGCAGGTCTGGCACTTGCCCCAGGGTGGCTCCTGTGGAGACTGTGACTGCCTCAAAACTGCTCCTAGCAACTGCTGCCATCTCCATCTCTGGCAGCATCTGAGCTGCTTGTGGGGACTGGAACACAAAGTAGGCTTGGAAAAATGCACCCATGGCTGCTCTTCTTTGCTTGGGAAGGAGAGACTTGAGCCAAGATTCTCTTCTGCCCTACTCAGCTTGTTCTCAAGCTACTTTGCAGGGCAAAAGACACAGGAAAGAGGGCACAGCAATGGAACAGTGCTGGGCAAGAAAGAGGGATTTTGCTAGCCCTCAACTTAACCATAACCTTCAGGGTCTGGAGGATTCCACAGAAGAAAAGTTTGGATGAGCAATGCTGGAGATAAGGCAAATGGCTCATAACTAGCCATGGTCTGCATGGATGTGGTTAATGCTGGTATTGGGTTTATGATTTGTGCTCAAAGAGCCTAAGCAATTAGATTTACTCCTAAATACCACAGGACCCATGTGGCTAGTTGAGGAGATGGATTTCTGCTGTGGGAAAGGTCTCTGCAGTGCCTAATATCTGCTTTAGTAGTGGGGATGGTAACAGCTGAGACAGAACGTGCTCAAGGTGTATCAGTGGTGGAGACACAGTTGAAATCTTTGATCCCAAGCATGAGGGTCTGGTCTGGCCAAGATTTGGGAAGGGGAGTCAGAGGGAAGGATAGTGGTAGAATGGGGAGGAAGGTCACATTTGCTGCTCTGGCTGTTTTAGGGGAAACAGGAGGGAGGAGAGTGACTCCCTGCACACTGAGACTCTGCACTTCTGGGGCAGCCAAATGGAAGATGTGGGGCTCCAGCACTGGCAGACTTGAGCATATAATTTGTAATGCCTACATAATGAATGCCTACAGCTGATGCTCGTCTGAATATTTACTGCTAGTTGGTGCAGGACCTTGAGGACTTCTGGTGAAAAAACCCACTAGCATATGGATGCTTTTGAAAGAGGAAGGTGTTGCTGAACTCTGGTGAAGGCTGCATTTCGGGCAAAGATTACATTTAAAGAGCTTGGCAATGAGAATTCAATAATTTTATTTATTTTTCCCTCCTAACATATTTGCCTGGCAGGTTAAGGGAAGGATTGATGATAAAATAGAGCAGGTGGCTCCAGATGTGCCAGAAAGATTGAGAGGAGAGTAGGTACAAGCAGGGTGAATGCTGGATGCTGACAGTAGGAGTGGAGTTCCAAGGGAGGCTGCTCAGAGTGAGGAGAACAAACATGAGTGGAAGAAGGAAAAGGGAGGGAGAAAGCATGAGGGAAGAGACAAAAGCCAAAGGCAATTTCCAAAGGCTTCTCTCTTCATCCCTGTCCTCCTCCTCATCTTCTGGGTACACTCTGACTTAATTCATGCCCTCTCAAAAACTGAAGGAAAAACTGAAAGCTACAGCTCTCCTTTATGTTCACACTAAATGATTTGATGCCTGATTAAGTGACCTGGCCAATTTCAGCATCCAGAGATCAGTGCAGCTTTTTCACCTCTTTTTCTTCTGCTTGTTAGCAGAAAACAGGACACAGCTGGTTTTTTAAAGGGTACTTTTATTCTGAGCAGTTGGAGTAAATATTTTTATATTGTGTGTCTTAAAATTTCTGGATATTGGTCCTCATTATTCTCAAGCACAGGAACAGCATGTTAAAAAAGCATCAGCTACTGTAGATCATGAAGAAAATGCATACCAGGGTATTAAATGTATCTATATCTATGTATATATTTGCATATGAGTGAAGGAGTGAGATACCAAGAGTCTCCAGATCTCAGTAAAAGGGTTGAATAAAAGGAGAAGCAGGATACTGACTGTGAGGGTGACATGATATTGTAACCTGAAAACTAATTAAGGAAAGAACAGAATTTAAATAACATTTGGATGCAACAGCAGGAAATACAAGGAACAGGTGTTTAACAAGATTTCTTTTGACTGTTTAAGCTCTTTGCTAATGCCAAAAAGTCCAAACTGTGTCAGACTTCGGCTTTACCTCGTGTCAGTAGCTGTCCTTTCGGCTATTTCATGACTCAGAGCATTTATTCTGCTGTTAGTTTGTCTCTAGGGATCTGGGTCTCTGCCATCATGTGTTTTTGACCTCCATTGCATGTGTTATTTTCAGGGAGCAGTGGGATTACATGGCTGCAAGTAAGGCCCAGAACTTGTGACTCTGCTCTGTGTGTTCACAACAGCATCTGTAGGAGAGAGCGCCTCACAAAACTGGGTAGGATTTGTTTGCTAACACCTAGAAACCAGGGAAGGCTTTTCTTTGTGATCATTATAAAATACAAAAGCATAAATAAGTGTTTTGCAGTGTTTCAGGTGTTGGTATAGTCTGGAGCAATATCAGTGAAGAGAGTAGGTCTCTGACACCCTGCTGAGTGACTGGGATTACATAATACTGAAGTTGCTTTACATCTCTTAAGAAGCTCCTTGTTTAAATGACCTTCTAGCAATGAGCTCTTTCTCTCTTTTATATTCTGATTTCACACTGTTTCTTGGATTTAGAAAACAAAAATAAGCTCAGGTGATACCTGCTTTAACATTCACCTTTTAATTGTGCAAGTGTTTACTTCCATCACGATTTTAAAAAGTTTCTTCCTGAATTTCTTTTGTTCTGTGTTTGAAGCGAAGAAATTGTTAGAAGAGTATCTCTGTAAAAGCATGCTTTCTTTAGGACGGGGTTTCAATAACTTTAGACAATAGACAGAGTCAGTATTGGATGTCAGATTCTGCCTGCATGAACTCCCACCCCCACCCTCGTCCTACGCACATTCAGACCTCTACATGGCAGGGACATGCATCTCTAACTCTTTCGGCTCGTTTTCAGAAATTGATTCCATTAGCTGCTGCTTCTTTTTGTTATTTTTCCCTTTCATCTTCCTCACTACTCTCCACCCAGCATGCAGTCCAACCTGCTGGCTGATGTTCTCCTTCCAAATTAGAGGGTTTGACACTAGAATCTTCTACAAACAAACTGATCTATCTTTTCACCCCATTCCTCCAGTACATGTATATATGAGAACTGTCTGTCTCCTGAACCTTGCTCTCCTGTCCCTGACCTCTCTCTCCACAGAAGGGCTGGACTCCCTGTCAGGACATTGAGGGCATCAGCACGCTCTGTCACCTCTCGCTTCGAGGGGCTTGGCTGCCCTGGCTCAGGGCTGTGACATTTGTTGTCAGCTCTATGTTGCTTACTGGATGTTATCTCCAGGGTTGATGATGGCTCAAATTCCCCTACCAAAGATCCTGCTTAATGTCCTTCCCTATTGTTATCATCAGTTATGGTCTGTAGGTTTTCTGGTTTCTTTTTCCAGTTTCCCTCCATTATTTGTCTTCCCCTGATAACAAGTGCACCAAGGACACACTTGCAGCATGCAGGGACCACCCTGATCTCCAGGATGGGACTGCTGGAAGGGGAAAGAACATTTCTGACCTGAAGAACCTATCAATAGATGTACCTAGCTCACAACTTCCCACAGATTCCCTAGCTTGAACGTATTTTTCAATCTTGAATTTAAAAGTAATCAGCAACACTTGGAAACAGGAGGTCCATTATGCAACATGGACCAAATTCTTGCAGTGTCATGTCTGAAATCAGTGTTTCAGGCTCCATTTTCTTCCTGAGAAGCAGGAAAAGAACCAGGCTGAGTGCAGTATGCAAGGGACTGCCTGTGTGGATGCTGATAGAAGTGTGGGCTTGAGTGCTTAGACAGGATTCAACCCATTAAGCAGACAGATGCTTTAATGTTTCTCACCCTAGAGAGTTGCTTCCTATACAATACTTCATCTTTTATGATCTTAATTAATACTAATTGGTAGATGATTGTCTCTAAAAGTACTATTCTATGGAGAAAACTAATCTCTGATATTACAGTGAATGATATTTGGGAGAAATAAGGTACTACAGCCCTATGTAAATGATTAAATAGATTGTCTTTCTCTGTTTTGATTTGTATCTGTTTATATATTGTTTTCCTTGATAGTCTAGATTGTAACTCCCACACCTGGGGAGTTCCATCATGTTTTTTAAACCACAGTGTGTGGCTAGAGGAGATCACACTTTTGAAAACTGTAATGAACACCCATTATTAAATAAGGGATAGAGCTGTTTTCTTTTCTTTTTTTTTTCCTGTTTCCTTTCAATCAGCATACTAATTCTGCTTTTATGTAGAATTTGCTCCTCCATTTATATGGTAGGGTGATTTAATTTTTGAACTATTCCTATTTTGAGAAGGAATCCTCCTGCATACATCATACATCTGCTGAAAGATCCTCTTTCAGCAAAGACTGTGATTACAGAAAAGTAAAAGCAGAGATCTTAGATCTTAGTAAACAAAATCAGAGGATGAATTAATATTTAAAGCTGGCTGTGACACTGAACTTGCAATTCACTTATTATTTTTGGCAGCAGCATGTCCAAACTGCCAAGACCATTCTTGGAAATCACAGCTGTGATGTCTATAATAGCTGAACTACAGGAAAGCTGCAGTTAGGTCATACTGCCTTGTCACTGCACATGAATAGTGCAAGTGATAATAGTTACCATTACTGCCTACTCATTTTGCAGCATGTTTTGTTCAGTTAAAACAATTCCAATTATTAACAGCACGATAAAATTGTCTGCTGAGTGCATTCCCTCCTGCTCTACGTGGTTGACTCAGGTAAGGAGTGTGGTGGGGGCAGATCAGCCCCAGCTGAATCCAACTGGGCCCTCTGGGCAAGGGCAGAGAAAGGTCATGGAGTGGGCTGGGAGGCGAGGTCACGGGACTGGCTGGGGCCAGGTGGTTTTTGGAGGCCACCTGGGGAAGGAGAAGTTTCAAAGTGGAGCTGGGGAGAGGCCAAGGCTAGTCAGAGCCGTCAAGGGAGGGGAAGAAGCTTGCTGAGCTCTCTGTGCAGTGAGTACTTGAATATATTTTCATAAGTAGGAAAAGGTCTCAGGAGTTTATTGTCAGCCAGAGCTGCTGGTCAAGGGGGAGGTGTTAAAATTGCTGAGCTGGAAGGGTATTAGGAAATTGATGCCTATTACTGTGTTTTAGCAACGTGGTTCTCAGAGTAAGTTATATAGGGTGTGCTGCCAATTATTTTCAAACAGAGCTTGAAAGGTGCTCCTGGCCTGAGGTAAACACTATCAACTTCAGAAGAGCTCAACTGCTGTTTCAGAGCACTTACATAAACATACATTCCACATGTACAATTATTTGTTTTACAGGATTAAATTTCTTTTAGATGCTATTAATGATTTGGAAACCTGTGCCAGCCTCCTGCATGCACAGGCTATTTGACCACAGGTGTCTGATTTAGAAGGTCTGCAAAACATCTACTTTGCATGTTTGCAAGCAGTCCAGGAGCAAATTGCTTGATAATGCTGTTACCAAGACAGGCCATATGTGGTAAAATGGCAGAAGCCATGGACAAACAAAATATTGTAAAAGCCTAAGGACTTGCAATAGTAGGTGATATGATGCAAGAATTGTCCAGAGCTCCAAAAGATTTTCTCTCTTGTTAAAGGTAGTGAACTGCTTTATTTTATTTTGTTTATTTTTGCTTTTCTCAGCTGGTGCTGAAATGGTTTGGCTTAGCCTGAGGGAAGTGCAGGGGAATTGCTGCCCCTACACCCGCTGGCATGTGCTACTCACAGCCTGTCTTGAGCTGCAGCCAATCAATGGGGCCAAACTTGGGGCAGTAAAGCTGAATGCTGAAAGACACCCTAGACTTAATCTCACAGGATTTGGGGCAGGAGGAAGAAAAACTTGGAAAACAAATGATGTGTCAAAGGTGGAAAGAACTTTCTTGCTCTTGGCAGGTAAACAAAAGAAATTCTGATGCAAAGGCTTAATACAGTATAGGTGTATTTTTTTTAAATAGTAATTGTTTTGGCGGTACTGCTGCAACAACAACTCAATAATCTATAGTACAGACTTGTTTTTCAGTCTGCAGCAATTCTTAGGTTTATAAATCCCTGCATAATGTGATTGAACCATGTTTTAAAAGAGTGAGGGTTCCTCATCCCAACTGCTTTGTCTGGAAATTGATCCAGAGTTTCATGCTGATAAGCATGAAAGCAATTTTTTTTCCTTGCCCAGCTTCCAGTTCTATCTGATGCATTACGAGTTTGTATTTACTTGAATTTTTACTGATGTTTTTGAAACAGATCTTATTTTCCTGTTTGCCCCCTCTCAACTTTGACATGACAAAACTGCCCAAGCTCTTGTAACTTTTCCATTCCTTTAATAATTTTTCTGTTCTTCCTCTGTACCCATTCTAACTTACACTACCTTTTTCAGAATGTAAATTACCAGAAAAGTATTCCAAATAGTATTTCAGTGAAATTTTTAAAAGCAGTCTTTTTCTCTTCCAAAATTATCTTGCCTAAAGCATTTTCTGATGTCATTAACTTCTTCCACACCTGCATCACACCAACGACTCAAAGCCAAATGCTGAATGACCAGCGCAACCTGACTTTCCTCCTTTTAGCCATTTCTTTGACATAATCTCTATGGAAATAGTATGAATTCTTGTTATTAATCCCTAATCAAACAGTGATTAGGGATCAAACAATTCCATCTCCTAAACTGTAAAATATCTTCCCTTTTTTTTGTGTGTGAGAATGTGTTATTGCCTCTTGGCATAGAAACCCGAGAGCTCCAGTCATGTTGGGCAGCATTCCGTAAGGTCATATATAAGGATAAAAGCATAAATCTCACTCATTAATCAACTAAAACCTCCAAATTTCCCTGAGACTCATATAAAGCCTAAAATATGGCCCATGCAGATTGGTGATCATGGTTACAACAGCAAGACAAACCATGACAAGGCTTTGGTTGCCAAATCCACTCTTTTGGATTGAAGTCATAAATAAAAAGGCAGAAGTAACATAATTAAGTTGGACATAATATTCAGACTTACGAAGCTTTTATGCATTTAATTTGTGCAAGAGCCAAAACAAACAAGAATTTGAATATAATAGAAGTACTGTAAAATGAAGAGATTCTGATTGTGTAAACAATTTCATCCCTGATTTTTCTTTAGAGTAGGTGTTCTCAAAAACAGAGGCAGTGTTAAAAACACAACTCCAAGCTGCCATACTAGAGGATGATCTGAAAGTTTTTCCTGTAGCTTTGTAGTGAAATGTTGCAGACCTTGCTCTGATCTCCTGTCTGTAACCAGACTATTTATCAGGTAGTGTTTAGTTATGGGGAAGAAGCAGGTAAATGTACAAATGGCACAATCAAACAAAACACATTTAATTGCAAAAATTTGAAGTTATTCACAATATGTAAAGTGGACTATAAGCCAAAAAGCCACTGTTCTATTCCCTAATAGTGACAGATTACAAAAAATTACATTCCACGACTCCCACGAGTCTACATCTGATATGCTTGCAGGGACTAAACACCAGTCACTCCTTGGAGAATATTGAGCTGTGAGGCTGCTGAAAAGAATGTGGGATGGAGGAGGCATGGGAAGATGGAGGGAAGAGCAGATGATGTTCTTCTCTCTCTGACGAGACACATAAAAGCTGAACAGCCCCATTCTACACCAACGTGTTTTCAATACCTACATATTTTCAAAATGCATTAGAAAAGGATTGTTACTATGTCTGATGTGTCTCACCAAAGCACAACTTGTCAAGGAAACAAGAGATTCAAAGAGCCTGAAGACAGAGAGAAGTGTGTTCAAATCACAACCTTGTGCTGCTTCGGAAGCTTTGTGCCACCTATCCTCATTGGTATTTCTTGTAGTTAAAGGCACTAATGATACTCCAAAATCTTATCCTTTCAGTGTCCAAAGACAATGTTTACAAAGTATTTTGATGGCTGAAAATAGTACCATCTAAACAACATTTTTGCCACTGGAGCATGTGCACTCAGATGCATTGATAATATAAGGAGGTGGGCAGCTCTCTGTACTAGACAAACAGCCTTGTGAAGAAAAGTTTATCTGAAATTTAAGAGTTTTAATAGAGCTTTACAAATTCAAATGCACAAAAAGCTAGAGAATAAATTGCTGC
The DNA here is from genome assembly GCA_013399945.1 of Ploceus nigricollis. Classification (NCBI taxonomy): domain Eukaryota; kingdom Metazoa; phylum Chordata; class Aves; order Passeriformes; family Ploceidae; genus Ploceus; species Ploceus nigricollis. The sequence continues at coordinate 229,290 of VXBC01005330.1, forward strand.
ATAGAAAATTAATAACTGAAGTCCTGAAATAAAATGCTTATAGTGAACAGAAGTGCTGTGCAAGGATGGTTTGGTGTGTCAAGAATTTCTTGTAGGAGATATTGAAGGAGTAATGTAAGTAAAGACAATTTGGGCTATAACAAGGAAGCTAAGCAATCAAGAGATGAGATCCAACAAATATCAAATGTCAGAAATTTATTTAAAAGCCACAATAGTGGAAATATCATCTTGAAGGGTGTCATATATCCATCTCAGTTGATGAGCAACTAATTAATCTTGTAATGCTAGAAGCTAAAACAATCCCAGACAGTAGCATGGGTGAGGTATCTTTACATCTGGAAGAGAATATGTCGTGAAATTAAAAGTTTTTCAGATCAGCCAGACATCATTTATGCTCAGTGTAGTGTTCTTCTCTCATATTATGCTTCCTTGAAATGAACTTTTTGGCTTGATTATTTTTATAATAATTTTATTTAGGAGGAGTAAATGTTCATAAAATCCCCATTCCACTTTAACTATCCTGAACCAGCTCAGCCTGTCACTATTTTTACTGTAAGAGAGTCCCTTTACTTGAGGAAGTTAACAGAGCATTCCAGTGACACAATTCTGAGAGGATCATGGTTTTTATATAACCTTAATCCATCCATTTAAAAGAAGTGATGTGGTTTCTACTTTTAATGGAAATTTAGTTCTCCAGCAGACTTAAAACATTCAGGGAAGAGAGAAATTTCCTTCAATGCAGACACATAGAAGTGTTTAGGCTTGAAAAGACCCTTGAGTCCAAGCATTAACCCAGCATTGCCCATTCCTCCACCAGACCATGTCCCTAAGCACCACGTCTGCACATCTTTTAAACACCTCCAGGGATGGTGACTCCACCACTTCCGTGGGCAGCCTGTTCCAGGGCTTGACAGCTTTTTCCAATCAGAGAATTTTTCCTGATATCCAGTCTAAGTCTCCCCTGGCACAACTTGAGGCTGCTTCCTCTTGTCCTGTCACTTGTTACTTGGGAGAAAAGAACAACCCCCTCTTGGCTGCACCCTCCTTTCAGGGAGTTGCAGAGAGTGATAAAGTTCCCCCTGAGCCTCTTTTTCTCCAGGATAAACAACCCCAGCTCCCTCAGCTGCTCCTCAAAACCCTTGTGCTCTAAACCCTTCCCCAGCTCTGTTGTTCCTCTTTGGATGCATGTAATACAAAGATGTATAAACTATGAGGGTTTATTTTTTTTTTTTGCATTTTCTTCATGTTCAGTAGTCTTTCTAGGGTGCAGTGCTTTCCATCTGAAAGTAAAATGTCTGAAACAGATGAGAGGATTTTGTCTTTTTCACTTTATTGGCTACAAAGAGAGTGTGGGATGACCTGCCTGGATAGGTTTCTAAATTACATATGAAAATCTTGTTTCAATGGCACCAATTGATATAACTTCATTAAAAAAAATAGATTTATAGAAAATATATGATTGCTGAATTACTATCTTTTGTATGAATATCTGGCTGGACTGAAAATTGGTTGTGATAAATCCAGCGTGCTTTAAAGTGGATCAGCAATACCACTTGGTAAATCTCTCCTACTAAGCTAGGATTTTTTTTTTCTACTGAGGAAATGGGGGTAAGGGAGTTCTTTTTTACTTAAACATGTAGTCCAGAGTCCACCTGGCTGAGGAGATGCTAGGTAGCTCATACATTTTGCAGGTCCTTCCTCTGAAACCTTCTGCAGCAGTCAAACACCTGAGGTTCTACTTTTGGGTCAGTTCAGAGCTCTGAGCAGAGCCTACAGCCCTGTGCTCAGCAGCAGCTCCTCACCACAGTCAGGAGCCACCATAAATGAAGTTTTTTAGGGGGCCTGTAACTGTCCCAGATCTCTGCAGTTGCTGTAACTGGCTGCAATTCCCAAAGTCCTGGAAAAGACCTGTTCCCTAATAGTACATCTCTTTTGAAGGTGTGTGCTAAACTACAATAGAGAGTGTATGTTGTTCAGTTCATGTCTCAAGTGAGAATTTTGGAAACTGGATATAGACCTTTCCTGATCTGTGCACAGTACACAAAGGACTGTGCCAAATCTGAAATTACCATGACTAAACAGCTCTGCATTCATCATCTTGCAAATTTAATTTTAAAATGAGAACAAGAGAACTTAAACTCATCTTTCAGGTCTCTGAGGGGTTCTTTTCTAAACTTTTTGTTCCCTATTCCTCCTTTTCCCTGCTCATCTAATGAAGAGTGAAAAAGGACCAGAACAGTAGATTTCATTTGTTTATTGATCCAATGTGTTAATGCTTCTACCACTGCCATTAGAGCTACTGTAGCTGGAAAATAAAGCAAAACAAATATTCTTCTTAAATTTCTCCAGCTGGTTTACTGGGTTTTCTGATTCCACATTCTTCCTGAGTGATAGAGACTACTTTAATTTGCACAGTATTAAGACAAACAAACAAAAAACCCCACCCTGAAAGGCAAACCCACCAGAACCACTTTTGGTAGCCATAAGTATGTAAAAGCAGTGGCTAACTGTGCCACCCCTATCCACCCCTGTGGTAAACCAAAAGTGAATAAATATTGGTTTACCCTTACAAGAATATTGTAATTTGTGTTTCCAGCACATAACAGCAGAAACAATGCACAGGCTAAATGATTTAACAGCTAATAAAATAGTGACTGTCGAAACCGCTTGTACAAATAAAAGGTTAGATCAACTTCACACTGGGTTTTCTTAGACATACATCCAAAATGCAATAAGAATTCTGAAGGGAACACATAGTGCTTAAAATACCAATGCAAATTCAAAGATTCTGTTCTGCACCTGTGCTAAAATTCATGCTTGAGGCAATGCCATGAGAGAAACATAAGCTACTGGCGTGCATCAAAATGAAAACTTTAGGCTCCTATTTATGCACATTGATGCACGGTACTGATGCGTTCTGTGCATCTAAAAACAAAAACCATTTTCTCTCCTCTTTGAAAGTTTGAGGCCAGAAGGAGCAAAGAAAGCCCTGCCACAGGGAAGAGAGTTGTCTCGTGGTTTTGTGTGGTTAGAAAGGATTGGGTTGGATCTGGGTCTGGCCCCTGTTCTTCGGGCAGTGCAGGCACCACCCTAGAAACCCCTTTGTCCTTGTTCCACCCCTCAGCATGACATCCCAAACCCCCTGCTGACATGATTTTGGCATTCTGAACTGCAAAAAAATGATGCCTTGGAGTACCAGAGGGAAGGGCAAGCTGATTCCCTGTATTATCTCCTTTATCTGTGCCTTTACTTTTTTCTTCTTGTCCCTAGGCTGTCAGGGAATTGGGAATTGTGATTAAAGCTGCTTCTTCAGGCTGATGCTTCAAATCCAGCCCAAGCTAACAATGGCTGTTTCAGTGTATGTAAAATTAACTTTTCCCAGGTTTCAGTGGATCCTGGGCTGCATCTCTTGAAATAATTGATAGTGCTGCCAGAAGTCTTAGCAGACAAGCCAAAGTCTGAAGTTGTGATGTCCCCGGAGATCTTACTGGAGATCTGAGCTGAATCATACCCAAGGGGCAATAGGAAGTTATTATGGAGCTCAGGTGCTTTAGTCTACACCCCTGTTTTGGAGGGGGGGAAAAAAAAAAGGCAGCTCACACAGATGCATTCCCTGGTATATTCACCAGGTACATGTCCTGTACACAAACACTGTTAACAAAATTTCTAAAAGCTTGTAAAACAGTATAGCTTGCCGCTCAGATATGAACTGGCTGTGTAATGCCTCAATGGAGGTCTGAAGAGAATGCTACAACTGTATTTTACTGATTACTTCTGGCTTTATAGAAAAGCTAACACTTCCTTTAGTTTTAAGCCATAAAGCTGTGTCCAGCTCTGCAGGCCATGGTTTCTGCCCCATCACTCCAGCCACTCTGCTAAAATCTTTTGTTAAAGTAATTTTACATTTCTCAGAGCATATTGCAAAAGGGTGGAAGAAAATAGCAGAAAGATATAGGGTCTACAAAAATATGAAAATAACACTGAATCAAAACAGCACCACCTCAATGGTCCTTCCTTAATGGTGTAGTTATTAACCATTTATCTGAGAGGTAGACATACAGATGGCACTAATTCCCCACCAATGCATAGTGCAGGATAAATGTCATGTTAAAATAATATATTACTGTAAATTAACATGTAAGTTTCCCACAAAGTTCACTCAGTTTGTGTGAAATTGATGTATTAATATTTAATGCTTCTACTCTGTGAGCTCCAGTAAGAGTTTTCTGTAGACAGTTTGTCTGTTATTTACAGGCACATATAATTGTAGTTGACAGCAGGAATGTAAAAATATTTGCAGGTAAATTTTACTCAAATAAAAATCTCAGCAACTTAAAATTATTTGAGGATGTTGAGGAATACATTTTAAATGTTAACTAAAGAGCAGTTAAACATATTTCAAACTGTCCCATCTGGCACAGCTGTAAATAACAATCTGTCTGTTTTAAACAGTCCTCTGTTGACTGTGTCAGCAAATGTTAGGATTATTTGCTATTAACTGACAATTTCATCTTTGAGTGTATTTATAAAGTTCTGCAGCACTGACACTGGTACATGTATCATTTCTTGCAGATCAGTATAATGCTGAAAGAATCTTTGTGCAAACATACTTAAATCTCTTCATCTTTATGTCTGAAGATGTTGATATGGAGGGAGTTAGAGAGATTTATCATCATCTTTACTTTGATCCCCTTTCCTCCAAAAAAAGCAATATGCTGAAAAATTCATGCATCTGGAGAAGTATGGAAGACAGTTTCATCTGCCACTGAAAGCAATCATTTAGGCATGAGGGACCGGCTGACTTCTGGATGTGAGTGGGTACAACATAAATGTCTCACAGATATTGTGTGTGGCGCAGTGGTCTTTCATCAGAGCAAAATTTATGGGTGTTTCATAGCTACTAGATGAGGGGTGTGTAATGTGATTCCATAAATTACTGTGAAGAGCAGACAGCAGTACTAAAAGTAAATACTTTTAGCAGGAACCAGTGTATGTATGAACCCTGTTTGAACAAAGGAATAGATGGAGAGATCACCTCACTCCTGCTCATGAGGGCTTTAATACTGACTCACACTGGCAGAGATTCCTGACCTTTGCTCCAAATGAAAATCAACATCTGGCCCGCTGGGTTGGATATAAGACAAATATTATGTGGTGAAGTGTGTTTTATGAAACATGTTTTTTGTTCTTTAAGTAGCAGTTATCAGTTTGTTGCTTCCAGTTTAAAATAACTGCTTATTGTATCAGATAAAGAACACTCTAGCTGTGCTCAGGCCATACTGTTACCCCTGCATGATGCATATAAAACTTTCCAACTTTCTAAGGCCAAAAGTGGATGAAAACAAAAGTGAGAAATTTAAGCACTAAAATTTACACTGTTTCTTAAAGAAGAAAGCTAAACTAACTGTCTAATTGTCTCTTTCCAAGCCCTGGAAACTTATTTGTCCTAGAAATTTTTTTTCCATGGGGTTGGGTAAAGAGGAAGTGCTAGAAGTGTTCAGCAAAAGGCAGAGTAAGATGAATGTGAAAGCAGAACTCAGTCCCAGGTATTTCAAAAGCTGTTCTGAGAAGAGACTTTATCTAACATCTCCCACCTAACATTCGATGTAAAATTACCACCCACTCAGTATGTTATTTATGTGTATTCAAAGGCACAGCTCCTTGCTTGCCTTTCAAACTGATGTTTTAACTATTTTCTTTGGTGTGCAAGCCCAGCACAGGAGATGTGCTGACAGTAAACCAAGTTCAACATTTTCTTGAATCACTTGAGTCACTGGCATTTTTTGTTGAGTTCTGGTCTGTACTGTCTGTGCAAAAAAATGCTGGCAAGAAACAATGCTCAAGTGTCAGTGAAACAACTGGGCCAGAGGATTTCTCATTAAAGGTAATTATGCATGAGAAGGACTTTGCTTGATTGTCAGCTTGAGTTGGTAGCACTGACAGATTGGGGAAACCAAACCAAATTTAACTTGCAGATAATGTATACTTTACATGGAAATAACTGAGAGACAACAACTTATAATGTTCCTGCCTGCTGCTTGTACGACCACTTTGCAGACAGAGCCATCATTTAAACGGAAGTAGAAAGCACCACCACCCTCTCCTGAAGATTTCATTGTGATCGAGTTAAATCTGTTTAGAATGGAATAGCTTGGTACAGAACACCTTTAAATGCATCATGAAAAACAGGTTGATAAACAGCCTGTCCCTTCTGTGAAACAGAATTGGAGAAAAAGCCAGCCTTAATGGAAGGGTCTGTGAAATTTAGTGTCTGTGAGGTAGCCAGTCTATCTAAAAAGACTGGGGTTTTTTTGTTGTTGTTTGCTTTACTTAAAAGCAGAATTTTCTTCCTAAAGTTGAATCTTTTGAAAGAACTAGTCTTGCATAAACAGGAGGAACCTCATATGAGGATTGCAAAACTAAAAAAAACCCTTTGCCCAAAATCCTGAACCCTCCTCCATGTGGGGTAGCAATGTCCCAGCATCCCTCCAGACCCCTTCATGCTTCAGGGTTAGAAGGAGAGCAGATTCTCTGGACCTTCCCACAGCCCCCTGTTCTCTTGTTTCACTCTATGGTTTGTAGCAGTGTTTCAAATACATCAAACCGATGCTCCGAGGATGAGAAAAGAGATGCTAGCAAATTTCATTTCCAGCTTTGAAAAAAGTTCTGTGATCCAATTGAATTCCATAACTGCATATAAATTGTTATAAAAGCAAAAAAAAAAAACCAAAACCAACCCCACATTAAGAAGATTCAATAGAAAATGGAATTGGTTTTAGGGATAAATAAATACAAGTTAGCTACAAAATGTCCTTGTTCAGTGGGTTTGAAGAACAATTGAAGTGCATACTTATTCAACAGATTTTTTTTTTTTTTGCTTTCAGACATAACAAACATTAGAGTTGACTGAAAGAAGAAATCACAGAATTGAAATTTGTGGTGTATATATATATATATTTGCTATTATTACTTAATAAGATGCATTCAGAAGTACTAAAGATGTAATATGCATTGAAAATAGTAGACATGGAAGAAAATTGCATCAAGAAAATGAATTAAATTGGATTTCAAGCCATCCATTACACAGTGGAAATGAACTTAGAAGAGGAAGATATGACTTGACATGCAAAATAATTATTTTAAATGCGTATATGCATTAAAAGGTTGTGTCAACATGCAGGCACAACTCCAGTGACCTTGCCTGGTAGGGCATGGGGAATTTCGCCATCAGACTGCTGCAGGCTAATTAGCACTGCTCTTGTTTTCCAAAAATAGAATAGTCAACTTTATTCTTTATTTGCAGAGCCCTTTTTCTCTTGGACTATTGCACAGCTTTTTAATAAGAAACCTTAAAGTGCATTTATGAAATGAGTCGGATATTTTAACTGGATGTGTGGAAGCAAATAGAAAGAGACTTATCAAAGTCATGTCAGTGGCAGAGAGAGCTGGCTAAAGAGTTCACAAACAAACATACCCAAGTTTGGTTAAGCCCTTGGAAGGAATATCCCATTTACTTGAAAAGTATAACAGTAGTTATCTAAAGATACTCGTGCCTTCCATTCTATTCTCATATTTCAACACAGTCAGTAATTTGGTTTAGGTTCTACAAACTGCGTAAACTCTGTTAAAGTTAATAAGTAATTGACTGAGGGAAAATGGTTGCTTTTCCCTAAGTGTGTCTCTCATCTGGGCAGTGTGGGTAGAGTCAATTCCATGAGTGGAGGGCAAGCCATGTAGGGATTTCAACCCCTGTTACAGCAGGCAGGGCTTGACTTTTCCATTTCCTCCCCATTCTCCAAGAACAACTGGCAGAACTCAGTCTGTGTCATGCCAGCACGTTCAACAGAAACCTTTGCCTTCTGAGAGAACAGAAAAAACAGACCTGTTTGTTTCTGCTCTAGGAATGCAGCAGAAATTCTACCCACCTCAGGCAAATTAATCTCTAAATTAATTATCCAAACTCATCAATCTCCATTTTGAAATACTTCTATGCCAATTACCCTCAGAAGACTGTTCCCCAAACCCAACCTCATTGCACTGAAGGTGGGATATGTTCTTCTAACTTCATGTTGTGTTTGCTTTCATGGCAACATTACCCTTCAGCTAAAATATTATTTTCCCTTTTCTGGCTTTTACTTCAACTGTATGTTTGTTGACAGAATGCTTATCTGCCAAAGCTGTTACTTTGGCAAACTCAGTTATTCAGCAACCTCTTTGCAGTTGTATGGTCACTTAAGAATGGATTGACACAGCAGAATTATTGAAAGTATTTGCTCTACCTGCTATTTTGCATCCTGTTCTTTCAGAATTCTGCCGTGATGATTATTTGGTCTCAAAAGACCAAATAAGCTCCTTAGCAGTTTTCCTAACCGGATTCCTCTTAGCCATTCTGCCTCCTGTTCCATGTTCAGCATCATCTCCTCTGATTGAAACGAGGCACAGAGTATTTACCCAGTTTTCGGGTTGTACCTGGATTATCTTTAATCTCTGTCCTTCCTGCATAGTAACTCCATTCCCCCCAGTTTCCTTTAATATCCTTTGCCAAGTCTAATTTTCACTGTAAGTCTGCATTTGTTAATTTCTAACACGCAGCTTATTTGATGCTCTGTACTTTCTTGTTTGTTCTTCATACCCAACATCTGTTTTCGTTACCACTGTTCATCCTACTGGGCAAGCCTATTTACACATTTAAAAGAGCAATCAGAGATTCAAACCTAAATGTGGTACTGCACTGTGCTTCACAGTTTCCAGGTCAGGTTATTCTAGCAGCTTGTTTTTGTTGTCCTAAAGGAAACTCTCATTAGACAGATGCAATATTCCCTTTGCTTACTTAGCATTGCTTAGTATGTACCGTTTTCTGTTTATATGTGGCTTTCAAGCTATATTCTGGGTGAAATACCGATTCGTGTTCTATAAAGATTTATGTGGCTTTATGTAGCTTCTATATTCACTCCTAAATGGTGATGAAATGAAACTTTTCTATTTACTTCATGTATGACATTTATGGACTGAGCAAAAATGTATGTGAAGTACTCTGGTAATTCAGAAGAAAAACACAACAGTGGTATTGGTTTCCTCAAGGAAGACATAATTTTTGATTCGGTGGTGTAAAATGAACACTAACCAGAATTTCAGCAATAAATCAACTTTTATAACAAGGACAGGACATTAAGCATAGATATATTTATGCTATCGCAGAAGTTTTCAACACTGTTTTGAACGTGTGTTTTGCTAATTTCATTCTCATATTCTCCACCTGCTCCCACACATCTAATAACTCCTTATTAAGGTTGCCTTTTGTTGTCTCCCATCATGTTTCTCTTGAATTTCCTTGAATTGCCTCTTTTTTCCCTACTACAGGTTGTTTTCAGCTCCTACTTTCAGAGTAATTTCTTGCTTCAACTGACCGCCTTCATAAAACTAAGCAGCTTTTGCCTTGAATATTTTGTGATAGGCAACTTGGAGCACTGTAAGGTCTCTTGCCACCTCGGTGAGAGGGGAGGGGAAGCTGTCCTTTGCAGCATCTGTTGCCTAGCAATGTTTCTCAGGTGCCTTTAGCTGTGCTGCATTGTGATCAAAGCTGGAAAGGCTGTGAGCGTAGGGGAAAGCGAAAATGGGCTTGAAAAACACCGCAATCAAAGCACAGCTCGGTGCAACATTCATGATTTTTACATGACAGTGGAGAGACCCCAGCAACACGTGCCATTATGTGCAAAAGGCTTAGCTCTGCTTCCCAAGCGCACAGCACTCCTTGGAGGAGAGAAAGCAGCATCACCATCCAGCAGCTCTCTGCTGGACCGTGTGGCACAACTCTGCCCGTTCAGGAGTCAAACTGATGGAGCTCAGCCTGGATTTCTGTTCTGTTCACACCACCTGAGATGTTTTCACTCACCATCAGGTGGCATTAGAACCAGAGCCCAGGGAGGCAGCATTCCTGTGGGATGCATTGGTACAGGGGGGATGGAGCACCCTGAGAAGCTCTACTGCTTTTCACCCGGGCATTGTTCAAAGATCCAGGCGTGGCTTTGCATGTACCAGACCATCACTGTGACCCATCTGAGCTATTTCATGACATTCCAGCTCATCCACTCCAGCCCCTCACTAAAGGTGGGAAAGTTCCCCGTACCTTAACACTGACCGTGTTTTAAGGCTTAAAAAATAGAAATTGTAGAATAAATCTTGTGTAAGAAGAATTTGTTAATATGGATGATGCCCAGGTTACTGACACATCAGGCTAAGTTGTATTTGTGAGATGATGCTAATAACAACACTGCACAAACTTAGATGGACTGGTTAGTAGCATTCATGATACTACTAACATAGCCAGCATAACACAGGGAAAATGAGATTAATGATCCTTGCAAAACCAATCCTCTCTCAGTGATATCATCAGGATGGGAATATCTAGATTAAGACAGTATGGCCCCAGCCTAAGATAGCATTTTCCAAAACTGTGTTGTTTGGGTGTTTGGGTTATTTCAGTGTGACTAATAATTAATTTAGGCATTCATACAAGTGTTTTATCTATAAGTGACCCCTGAATAGAAACATGTGCATGTACTCTGTTGTTAAAAAATTGCATTCTCTGTGTGGTAGATAAAATTCCAGGGATAAAGATAAGTAAATCATCCTAAAGACAAAACTTCTCAGAAAACCAGAAAGATTAGGGTACAGTAGCTAAAAAAAAATCTCTTGGTAATCTCTTGTCTTTCTTTAAAGTTCACAAAATAAAGGATTTCATCACCCTGTCTTGCAAAAGTGTGAGAGGGAAATATGGTAGAAAGATGATTTTGAATTGCACTTAAAACTTTCAGCACTGCTAGAGAGTTAAGCAGATAAGTATCTCCCCCAACTAACCAGCTGCCAAGCAAGACTCTTCAGTGTTTTTGGTACTTCACAGTGACATTTCATATACCATGCTTTTGGCATGTGAACAAAATCCATACCCTGCTGCTTCTCCCTTTCCTGATACTTCCTCAATTAGAAAGATCTTAGTTATTTGTCACAGTTTTATGTATTATATTTCATAAAAAGAAAATGAAATTACTTTCAGGGAAAGGGGTAATTAGTAGCATACTCAGCCAACTCCATGATTCCTCCAGTATTTCCAGACTTCAGCCATTCTGTACTGGATGTGAATTTCAAGTTTAAACTGATCATTTGTTAGATAAGATAATCTTTTAAGAAGAAGAAGATAGACTGATGTTTTGTTGACTGGAGAAATTTTAATTGAAAGTCTTGATTTGCAACAGCCTTTTCCTTAACTGTCTGAGCTTGAAAGAGCACTTTTTCTGTCTCTGTTTGGTGTCTGGTTTGAAGTTTTCTCAGAAAGGCTTTTCTACAGTTCTTCACAAGAAAGCAAGGGAATGAACCTTCAGAAGTAACAGATATAGGACTTTCAGTCTGAAGCTATTTTCCTTTGCAAGGCTGGAGGAGGGAAAGAAGATAGAATATGAGATGGTAACAGTAGAATTATAGTTGGACTGAGAGTCTCAGTGATCCCTATTCTGATTTTGGACTTGCTTGAGCTTCCACAAAATATACCTTATAAATCAATAAATTAGTGAAGGCCTTTCCTCCTCTTTAAACTCTGGGAGGGAAAACATTCATCTCCCTACTTTTGGAGGCTTGCCTACAATTCAAGTTATGAGAAATTATGGTTTTATTTGAAAATTTTTGCACAGCAACTAATGGCCAAGATTGTTCATTCCTCACCACCCTTTCAAATCTGTGTTGCAGTGCATCTTTGACACCACAGCACCTCAAAAAAAGTTAGTCTCATGATTGGTTAGTCTCTCTCATACTGAAGGGCTGGGGGAAATTTATTGTGGGCATTTTTTTCCCCCTCAAAGGGTGGTGAAACATCATATAGGAAGATCTGGGAATGCTGGGACTGGAGACCAACATAAACTCAAAAATCTTCTGTATCATTCACGTGTCTTTTGCAATCCATGCCCATTTTCCAGTTGTTGTGTGCCAGCAGGGAAGGAAGGTGGTGCAGTGAGATCCCCGTGGGGTGCTGCTGTCTCTGGGTGTGCCATGGCACAGATGGGTGGCCACAACAGTCAGCAGCTTTGTCAGTCTGGACAAAGGAGGGTAAAGTCTGAGGGGTAGTTTTTGTGAACCAAATGGACTGAGCCCAGCTCAGTTTCTGGGCTAAGGCAATGAGTATTCATTTTTAGGAATGGATGTGATGTGGGAGATGAGGGTATTTAACAATGGTATGAGTGTGAATACGCACCAGCCACATTTTGGACCCTTTTTGCAACCCCCTTTCCCTGTGACTGGAGCCCTGCTCCCTGGCACAGGGTGGCTGGGCAGGACCTGGCATCCTGCTGTTCTCCTGGGAAACACACTCTATCCTCTGCTCATCGACTGCTTTGTGGTGTCTCTTGCTGGCTGGGCAAAAAAAACCAATTTCAGCTGTGCCCACAGTGGCTGCAAAGGATTTTGGAAGGGTGGAAGGGTAAAGGTGGTGTTTGCTGCAGAGCCAGAGGTAACAGAGCAAGGCTTGTTCACTGGGTTTTGCACAAGGGCTGTGGCAGCAAGAAGACAACATTTTCCATGGGTGAAAGGTGTGTTCAGAGACACTTTACACAGCTGGTGATGCTGCCTCTGGTGCTCCTGTGGGTAGTTGTGAAGCCTAGTTGATCATAAGTGCCTCATCTTCCTAATTTTCATCTACAAGCTCCACTGAGTCTTTATTACCCTGCCTGAATGCTTTTCCAGTGTTTCTGAAGAAGGGCAGGGCATTAGTTTTACAGCCCAAGTGATTTTATGGAAAGGATTGAACTCAGGTCAACAACAACTCAACCATAAGAAGTGCAAGATTTAGGGAACTGAAACATAAACCCTATCAGAAATGGCACAACCACCTAATTCAGTGCAACCATGTGGATGTGGAAAACTTTCAAATTATCAAATTAATTCTAGCTTTTGCTCTTCCTCTGAGAAGAAAGCGTTATGTTATATTTCCTTCCTAGAAACTTTGCTTTTCCTCTCAGTGCTGAAGAAAGGTGAGAGGCTGTTGCATCCTGGAAGGAAGAGATTTCAGTATTCACTGCTGAGTGTGCACAGCCTGTGCATTGCTCTCTGTGAGGGGCAGGGCTTCATTATGGAATGGTAGAGACTGACCATATGGTACCAAAGTATTTTCCAATTCTGTTCCTGCACTATCTTCAAAAGCAATTTTTCCATATCCCTGCCTCTTACAATTCTCTCTTTTATTTTTTTCTTTCTAATTTATTTTCTCTTTTCCCTGATTTTATTTCATCCTCTCCTTCTACAAGGCCTCATTTTTTTCTCCTTCTCTTCTGGTCTACCCAGACTTCAGGTTCTTGTGTGTTCTGCCATTTCCCTTCCAGTTCCTGGCCCAGAAATCTGTCAGGTGTGCTGGAATGTTGCTGGGACAGAACTGAAACAGTGGTAGAGTAGGGGAAGGAGTTAAAACTGAAGACTGGGAAGCTTTGAAACAGAACACAATAGTTATTGTGCTAATTTTCATCTCCATAGCAACACTAATGCAATGTTTTTCCCTCACTCCTGGAATTCCCCTCCTATGGTCTCCTCCTGGGCTCAGCCTGGAGACCAGCACTGGCACAGGGACTGGGAAGGTGCCTGTATGGCTTTGAATTGTTGGAAAATGGATGAGATTTGAAGAAATCAGTAGTAACCTCCTGGTGCAACTCTATGGGCTGCCCCTGAGGTGTGGGACTGATCTGACCAGGAGGTTTGTCACCAAGGAACAGAAAGGGTCTTGTTGAGATGGCGATGGCAGCTGGTGCAGTAGACAGCAATTATTCCGTGGGGAGCTTCTCATGGAGGTTCTGTGAGGATGAGAGGTCAACGTCACTGTTAAAGGTGACCCCTCAGAGAGACACTCTTGTCTTTGAATGTATTACCCTTGAAATTTGGGTTTAGGTCACCTGAAGGTCTGAGCAAATTGCGTAGCAAAAAACTAGATATTTTGCACTATGTTTTTCTGATTTCAAATCATTAAGAGTGTGAGACTGTGATTAATGCAAACTGAGTATCTTAAAATCTGTAGGCATCTTTACATATCTTAGTTTGGGTAATGTGTCTTGTAGAAGTTAAAGGTAGCTGAAGGCTCAGAGCATCATTCAAACTGTAAAGCAAACTACAGTCTCAATTGCATTTTCTCCTATACCTGATATCTTGGTAACCATGCTTGCATTATTATAAGCTTTGGGGGTTTTTTTAACCCTTGTGGTACCATCATACTGAGCAACAAAAATCTGGGAGGGAGGAGACTTTTTGATACTCCACAAATGCAAGTGTCCCAACACTGCTGAACACTGCTGTGCCATTTGGAGAATGCCAGAGGGCAAACTTTGAAGAGGCATAAGAAGCACCAAGAGGGAGAAGAAAATGTTAGAAAGTGCTGTTGTGACAGATGGTGAGATGGTAGGCTGTTCTCAGATGGAAATATGTTGAAGAGTTTTGCTTCTTCAGTCTGGACAGCTAACAGGCTGGGGGCAAAAACATCCAGAAAGCCTCAGAACAGCTTTAATGTGTGAGCTGTAACTGCTGGTGGAAAAGAGGCAGTGAGCAGCTCTCTCAGTAGCTGTAGTGGTTGAACATGTTCTGGTAGCAGTGCTGGATGTCCATGAAGATCCATCAGGAGTCCTGGCTGGAATTCCTTGTGCCTTGGCTGAGAAACATTAATGCTATCCACAAAACATGGGAATGCAGTGGTGATCTTCCTAATAATCCATCAGTGCCATTTGGAGCCAAACCAGCACCTACTGGGAGCCTTTTTTGTCAGTGGACCCTGACTTCTCTTGCAGTGGTGGAGTATCCAAGTGCTCCCTTCTTGACTCCTGGCACTGCTGGATGTGACCATCACCTCTGGCACTGCTCTGGCAGCTAGGACTGAGCACAGAGCTGTTCCTTTTGAGAAGGTCTTTACTAGCATTCCTAAGGTTTGGACTAAGATGAGATCTCTAGGAAGGTGTGTAGTTCTGTGTCTGGAATGCTGCAAACGCTTTAAATGGTGTTTAAAGTGGGAATGTCACACAGGCACCCCATGGAAACAGGGAGCTTGCAGCTAAACTGAGGGCTCAGTGAAGGAAAGCTGCAGGAAAGTTAACTCAAAATACAGAACTGCTTTCCATGTCAGCTGACTCTGAAGTTAAAGTGATGTCATTTTCAAGCAAGTGTTCCATTTCACCAAAAGTTTATACTTACTACTCTTACATACCCTTCTTAGCCTGCAGACATGAGGCATTTCTATTTAAAAAAAAAAAAAATTAGAAGAGGAATAAACCTGGGCATCTTTTACTTCCTCCACTACCTTCTGTCCATCCCTTCTCCCATCTTTAAATCCCATAGCCTTAATACCCAAATTAGAGACCTTCCTCTCCCCACATATTCAGAGCCTAGAGGGTACATGTAGTTTGCAGAGCACTGAGTGGGCTTAATGTACCATCAGGCTGGAACGTGTTAGGAGCTAATTCTGGGATGCATGAGCACAGGAATTGTCATGGGAACACAGCCTATAACCAAGAAGGATAAAAATTCCAGTAGGAAACCAGGCTATGGGAGACTTCCATCATGTTGCTCAAAACAACCTTAAAGAGAGAATTATTTTGCAATTATTTCAAAGGAGACACCATGCAGTGGAAACCCCTGACAAAGAAAATTGCCTGTAGTTAATAAAAGAGGGAACTTTAAAATTTCTTCTAGTTATGTCCAAAGACATAAACCTGTCCCTTCTTCTAGACCCACTAATGAGGAAAAAAAAAATTCTGGGGAGTCAGTTTCCCTCTGACTGAAACTCAGCTAGTAAACATTGTGTAAAAATGTTTCCTCACTTCTTTTTTTTTAACTGACAGAAAGGAAGGTTTGACTTAGCCTACCACATAGTCAGATGCTTCCTTTTAATCCAGTTTCCTTGGGAAATAACAGTTACAAGATTGTGCCATTGTCAGTCCCCATGAGCTCCTTTTGAACTCATTGCCCAGTTTCAACTAAACTTGCAGAGAGATCAAGAGTCCCTTTGCCTTTGATGAAAACAAGGAGATACAAGGCAAGCCCCTGTTAATGGAAAGGCCACAGCATGTGTTCAACATATTATTAGACATTAGAGAATCTGTGTGAGGGAAGAGAAGGACTGAAAACTTTTGTAATAACAAAAACTACAGCAAGCAAGCAAGCTTTAAAAGTGTCACTGATCAGATAACTTTTTGGGAGTTGCTGTACTAAGCTCCATGATATAAGTACTTGTAATTGTTTTCTAATTCCAACCTGTGCAGGGCCTCCTGATAATTAAAGTGTCAGCGTTTCAGTGATGAAAAGCCCCATTGAAAATCAATGTTCAGTTGCCATTGCTGCTTGCAGAGAAGACAGAAAGGTCTTGTGAAGGTCTGCAGAACCAGCTATGGAAGCCTTCTGTCAGCTTGGTGGGAGGGGAGAGCTGTAAGACCAAACCACCATTTGCAAATCCCCGTCCTTTAAACTTAGGGCTGGCTATAGAGAAAATCAGAGTCACGTCTCTTATGTGGAGGCCTCCAGAACTGCATGTCCTGCTTAAAACTTATTTGCAGGTATTCTGCCTGTTCCCATACCAAGAGAACAGACTGAGTAACCCTGACTCGAAGCTGCAGGGAAGCTCCTCACAGAAAGATCTGTCAGTATAAGCAATGGCAAATCCTCACAGAGCTCAAGTGCCTTTTACTGTTCAGCGTGGATTTTATTGCCAGTTCTTTGTTAATCAGGGGATGCTCCTCACCTTGCTTTATGAGTCATGACAGTGAGATGCAGGGAGACTAAATGGTGACACCAAGGTCACACATTTTGGCAGAGGATGAAGTTAAACCCAAACCCTCTGAGCTGTGGGCTGGCAGTGACTCTGAGAGCCGTGGGAAGGGGCAGCCTTGGGCTCTCCACAGGGTGGAAAGCTCTTCCATGTGCTTTCTGCCCTTCTTCCTTCTCAAACCAGCTCTCTGATTTCTGCTTGCACTTTTCTGACTGTGCTTTGGCCTATCAGGCTTCCCAGAACTGACCATTATGCCATCAGTTTTGAAATGACTTTTGATTATAACCCAGTGCAAGACTTGATATTACAAACCTGCTTACAAAAATGGCTTGCTGCCTTCCCTTAGAGCATTCACAAACTATGTCCAAAAATACTCCAAAGTAGTTGCTAATAGCCTAGATTGATTCTGACTGCATAAAAGACAAGTAATTTCAAATTATGAAAATTAACTCCTTACATAATTTGATTTATTCAGTTACAGTCTCTGTGAGGATTTAATGATGGTGCCTTATCCCCAGCTCTGCTGCTGAAGTGACAATATATCACAAGTGTGATTCAGAAAGGTCTAGCAAGAATGCTAGGGTGGTATGAGGGAAAACCAGATAGATGATATAGCAGAACTTAAGTTTCAGTCTCTGGCTTGTATTTATTCCATCTTTTTCTCATCATCTGTGATTATCCTATTGCATTTTGATTTAGCAGCTTCTTTAGGATCATGTTTATTATGTATATTAATACGTATTTTTGCAATCTGATTACATCTTGTACTGGAATTTCTGGCTCAGACTTGCTGGACTTTTGCAATCCATGAATGATTCCTCTGCCTCAGAAATGACCTTTCTGTATCCCTACTCCACACAAGCAGGCACAGTCCCCGAGTCCAGCCCAGCTCCTGCCTCTTGCTAAGGAAGATGCACCCTGCAGCCACTTGCAGATGCTGGCATGGAGCACATTCATGAGTCCCTGACAAGGAGCATAAAGGGATGGTGGTGGTGTGTGCCTGTGTCTGAGAGGCAGCAAGTTAACAGCAGGAAAACCTGTTTAAATAAGGATTTACTTCTGTAATCAGACACAGAGCCCCATGGCACGGTCTGTGGTACAGCCTCCTCCCTAACACAGAGAAGCTAAATCTGAAAAGCAGAGACTGCACTAGGAATATTTCTATCTTCCCAATTTATTTGTTAAGGTGTTACCTTTGCTCTGATAGGGACCCTTCTATTTCCCAGTGGCCTCTGCAATCACTCAGCTAAAATGGGGTAAAAAACAGACAAGCACTTGCACTCAAAAAACATTGTGACTTGAGCAAAGGATACTTAGAAGTAACTTGGAACCTAAATTTGCAAACAAACCTAAGGGATAAGAGTAGCTAGCTGGATAAACTTCCAGAAGGCAGAAACATCTCTTGAATCACCTCTTTAGTTCCCTTAAAGGCATTATCATCACTTTGATCTAAATTGAATTGACTCCATGCCAGTTTATTGCAATGTATGAGCTGCTCCCCTGTAGATGCTGGAGATGAGGCTCTTGCCTGAGAGCTTGGAGTGACACAGTTCTCCCTCAAAGGCACCAAATGAGAGGTGAGAACAGATTCCTGTAGTTCCTTCCACCACAGAGACAGAAGAAAAAGTGATTCTCACTTTCAGGATAGGTTTTAGAGGTAGATGAGGCTGCAAAGAAAGAAAGAAAGGTATTGTTTACCCTTTCTTTTCCCCTCCCTACCCTCAACCAAAACTACCTTCTCTTCCCTGGCTGGGAGGTAGCTGTGTCTGAGAAGGAGACCAGTTCTGCCCACAAGGCCCTCTCTACCCCTCCTTGTTGCAATTCAACTGTTTCTGAGCTGGCAGCAATTGCAGGCAGGAAGAGTCTGAAGAAAGGCATGACAAAGTCTTCTTTACTGAAAGCAAGAGCAATACTTCTTGATCCTTGATCATGGATTGCTACAGCTCTTTAAAGGGCAGAACATCCAGCAATTGCATTTGACAGGTGTTGGGCCAGAAGATTTGTAACAGGAAATAGGAGGGGTATGATCTGTTCTCATTACCACAAAAAGAAGATTTTTTGTTTCAGTCGGGACAAACAAGTCTTTTATTTCCTGTCTTCTTTTATTACTTCACCAACTTATTAAATTCTTTATTTTTATTTTCTTAATATCTCTGCAATGCCCTAGATTTTTAGGTCAGTGACTCATATCTACAGCTGCATAAGAGCAAACCTCTTCATATAAATGGCTTAATTTTCAGGCTGACCATGTAATTTTATCATTCTTCAAATGATCTATGCTTCTCTAGATTAAATAGATGAGTTTCCAGAAAGTAAATGTGTTTGGGCTGCACAGACAGAGCTTTATGTCAGGTTCCTGCCAAAGAAGTCTGCACAATATTGTCTCAATAAAAAATGAGAAAGTAAAAATCATTTAGTCACAGGTGTACTACACATTAAGATGCAGAAAAGGCATCACTAAATTATGTCATTGCATAAGTAGTTCCCTCAGTAACAGTTAAGGGAAGAAACTAGTTGGTCACAACTAAAGAAAGTGCAGCTTTTATGAAAAGAATTGGCAATAAAAAAGTCAGAATTACACTTCTATGTGAAGTAAGTTCTGATGAATTCAAGCCGCTCCTGCAGTTTCCAGTGCTCCTTCCTGTGTAAATGGTGCTTCATCCCATATGTATGTTCAGCACATCTCTCTGTCTGAGACTTTAACTTAGGTTCTATGCTGTGGCATTGAATTTCAATCCAGATTTCTGTTCCACTTCCACCAAGGTACCTCCCAGATTTATGAGAGAGGTGAAGATATATGTACTGTTCCCTTCTTTCTTGGTTACATACTCTTTGATACATGGAAGTCAGATTTCAGAAGACTGATGCCTTCAGGTCAGAAAAATGGTTGCTTTGTCATCTTTCTGCATTTAAGTCCATTTGAATTCTATATTTTCCCAGATAAATTCTGGCCAAACCTGTTTTTTCCATTATTTCATAAAGAGCTTTGTCATGTAACTTTTCTGATGGAGCAGAGATGAGCAATTTCTAAAAAGACTGTTATGAGCTGATTGGGTGTGTTGCAATGGCCCTGGTAGCTGCAGAGGGTCACCAGTTTATCCTCATCACACACCCGAGAAGTCAGTCAGCATCGTTGCTGTGTTATCAGGGGAGATGAGAGGCAAAATCCCTGACCCTCTGCATCATCCACAGGCAGGGGTCTGCCTCTCCCTCTGGATCAATAAAATGAAAGGAACTGCCACATTTCCAACCTCACAGACTGCAGTGGGATGGACATTCAGTAAAACCCAGGTGATGCTGCAGTAGTGGAGACCACATGAGGCTTTAAAGGGAGAGAAGCATCTCTGAGGGTCTGCAGTGGAAAGCATTTTCCAAAGAGAATCAGGACCCATCCTCCTCCTTGTCTATCCTTGCCTCAGGATATGTCCAAATCAAGCAGACCCAGCCCATTCTTGCAAATGGATGCAGCACAGACCCTGTGCTTCTGGTGTGTTGTTTTCCCATTATTCATGAGCTGCACCCACCAGCTTTCACAAATAGGTCTCAACAAAGAAGAATTTAGTGGGATTTTCTGCAAAAGCATATTGAAAAGGAATGAAGAGTTTGCCAAAAATGTGTTCCTCTCTGCCTGTGGACGTAAATCAAATCCCTTGATTTACTTTCTATACTCTTTGATTCCAGCAGAGGTCAGCTCTGCCTGTGCTGGGGATGGACAGAGCAGTTCAAAGTGTGGGTGCCTGCACACCTTGCAACACAAAGCCCTGCTTTCTTCCCACTGCCCCTCACAGCACTAACTTCAGCCCATTTCAGGCCCTCCTCTCAAATGGAGATAAAAGGGCTTTGAACCAGAGCATCTCTGTCTTCAGGACTGCCATAAAAGCTGGTTAGAGCTCTTCTTGCTGCTGCTTTGTGGCTCCAAGCCTCTTTGAGAACAGCCTGTAATGAGCACAAGGAGCAGGAGACTGTGGCAGTGGTCCTTGGTGAGGTTAAAACTGTTGCAAGATGAAAACCCCCAAAGTGTAAGAAGTTTTGTCTGGACTGTGCTTTCCAATTACTGAACTATTAGGGAAACAGAAATACTGCCATCCTGTTGCAACTATCTTTGCTGCTGTTATCAGGATTGTTAAAGAAACCTAAAGTTGTGCTCAACAATGTTTGTTAAGGTTTCTTCTGGCAAAAAAAAATTTGAGTGTATCTACAAAAAAATTACTTCTTTAAATGGCATTATTTTGGTGGATATATGGTCCACTAAAATTCTTATTTCCTCTATCCGTTACAGTGGTTCTTTAGTTCTTCAGAACACAAGACAATAAACAATTTGAAGCTCTTCAGAGCTGTTCAAGACAAGAAACATTTTGAAGCTGAAGGCAGAATGTGTTGACAAAAGCTCTCTAGTTTAACCATATAAATCTGCAAATGTCCAAGACACGTTTTTATCCTCTCTTCTTTTTTAGAGATTAAATTATTGCTACATTGAGATTTTTTGTTAATTGTCATTAGTGATTGACACACTTTACAGACTTTTGAAGCTAGAAAATAATGACTGCTTTTCTGAAATTAGATGTCATGCCTTCAACAGAAATCTTTCACGTAACCAGTGATGTGTGCCATTGAGATAGCAGCTGCTTCTGAAGGATAATATCTAAACACTCCAAAGAATCTCACTGTAAATCTAATGCCTGGTTTTCCTAAATAATACTTTTCACACTTTTCTGGTACCTTATTTGAATTTAGCATGTTAATACTAAAAACCAGACAAAGTTTCAGTGCATCTAAGCACCCCTTTTCTTTGCTCTGTTTGGGAGATTTTGTAGATTGAAATGACTGAAATGACAAAACATGGTTTGCATATTTCTTACATGTAGCTCTATATAACAAGAAATGAGTGCCATTAGTCTAACAAACTACCAGGGGAGCCAATAAATACTTTCAGCACAAGATCAAGGATAGGACTAATGAGCAGCAGACTTGACTTGTTACCTGAGAATTGAGAGAAGAAACATAAGCTCACTAGATAGAGGTGATTAAGGTGCACCTTCATAGTGAACTTGTACTCTGCGTGCAGTTGTGCTGCCCAGCTCCAGCCTTTAGGAGTGTCAGATGAATGTTAGGCAAAGCAAGGAAAGCTATTTTTCATTTTAGTGCTTGTTCCTCCTGATGGCATTATCTGTTATAGGTCAAGCAGCTACAGCTGACAGCTTCATAGGTCATCTTAAAAACAAGATGTACACCCAGCACTGTTGCTGCTGATTAAAGATCACATATTTAAGTGCAGATGACACTCCTGGCTTTTGGGTGACTACAGTGGATTTGGAATTCCAGTGTGAGCAGCACATTGTCTCCCAATGCCATATACACACACAGCCCAGGCTGTTGTTCATGAGGGGCTCTGAAACTGCCTCACCAAAGAGCAAATCGTGTCCTGGAAAAGTGACAGCATTTGTAAGGCTCTTATTCTTTGTTGTTACGAGGGGATCTGGATGGTCCAACACTTACAGGTGCTGGCTGCCTCTACAGACTGTCACGAACAGGCTTCACACTTAATGCTCTCTTTACCTGTCTTTCTTTGGCAGCTGGATCCAAACACCAGTATTTTGTAGGTCAGATTTGTCTTTACAGAGAGTTCAAAGCACCACTGACTTTTGTGCCAAAAACTAATGGATGCATCCTGGTCTGCTCATCTTGCTGTTTCATTTTGTCATCTGTCCAGTGGTAACTGCCTTGCTCTGGGCTGAGGAGAGCCTGATCTGCTTTTCCCAAGGAGAAATCTTAGGGTGCCCCATGGCCACTGACAAAATCTGAAATGCAAACAAAAAAACTTAATCCTGAATCACAAATCTCTGAAACAACAGAAAAAGATATCTCTCTTGCTGAGAGCTCCCTGCTCCCTAGCTGAATTGGAGCTGGTACCCACAATATTCCTGTTAACTCCATCTAGAGCAGTGTGAACAAACAGCTGTGCCCACACTGTGTGACCTGTAACACGGGGCCATGTGGCTGAAAGACATCATCACTGTTTTTAGAGATTTTATGGTTCAAAAGACCTAAACTGACATGAGGACTCAATCAGTGGATAGGTAGTTTGATAGCCTAATATCAAAGTGGGGATAAATTGCACATCCTTGGACATGGCATGAAGGTTTGCGAGCCCTTGAGAGCAGAAGATCTGCTGGAAGTGTGCTGGAAAACACTGTGCAGCACAGAAAGATCCCAATCTGGATATGGTCCTGGCTATTGTGCTTATTTGAAATGGTCCCCTCAGCAAATCACCTCTAAATCCACATCTGGCTTTTGTCTTGAAAGGAACTGATTGGTTTCCTGCATAACAGGGTCCAAACAAACTCAAACTGATACAGCTTTGATGATCAGGAGATAGGGACTTAACAGCAAATCAGAGAAGTGACAGTGTAGACACAGATCCTTATTATTAATAGTAAATGGTTGTTTATTCTAGATGTAAACATCCTAAAATATTAATTTCAAAAAAAGCCAAAGCCCCATAATCACACAAGGCTTTGGTCTAGATGAAAAGAAACATCTTGCCTTTTACAAAACAGCAGGGGCCCTTTTTGCCACTGGCAACTGTCAGTCTTCAGGTAATTTCATAATAAGACCTGCAGTACAGTCTTTGAGAAGAGTGAGACTAGAATGGAAGAAAAAAATTAAAAGCCTTCAGTAAAAGGCAGAGTGAGAAGGAGCTTGATTTATGACCCTAATGTAAAAATTCTTTGTGTGGAAGAGATGGTAATGATGCCATTATGTTGGGCAAGCCCAATACAGAAGATTGTTTATGTAAATACAAGTGTTAGGACAGAATGGAAGTCATTTCCCTAGGAAAGAAATCAACAGCCTTAAATGCATCTTTTACAGAGACCAAAATGCTATTAGACTTCTAAAGTTTGACTTTCCTCTATTCTTGAGAGGATAATTATATTACTTGCTTGTTTTCTCTGGTACATTTGAATTTTTTTCTGTGTCACTAAATAATGTCTGTCATTTTTTGCTCCTGGCTGCTCCCTTGGGTGGCCCCTGGTTTATTCCCTCACTGATCTGGGGTTGTCACTGGCCCCATTATGGGTACCTGGCTCTGCCTGCCTGTGGTTGGCTGTGTCCCCTCTGTGAGGAGTGCCTGTGTTGGGGTCACCTCGGCTCCCAGCCCACGTCCTCCTTGCAGAGCAGCCCTGCTCCCTGTGTTCCCCAAGTGCCCAGGTTCAGGATGTGGATGGCCATGGAGCAGTTCTTCTAAAAGGATTCACCAGTGACATCATCAGGACATGAATCAGCTCTGTGATATTGCTGGGGTGTCATCTCTGCCCAGCTGGTCATTTCCCCTGTTAAATTTGCACTCTTGATTGTTCCTGCCCAAGAGCATCCCTGATACTGGTTCTATTCAGCTGCATTTTTTAAGACAGTCTTGAATTCTAACTCAGTTTTTCCATCCATTTGTGTTCCTCCCCAACCTTTCATCACCTGCATGCTTACCAGCTTTAGAGGTTATTCCCTCAGCTCAACTGTTAATGAATAATTAAACACTAATTTTTATTAAACTATTAATTAAAACACTTCAGGGTACCCAGGAGAGTCTCCTGAACAATCACAAGTGGTGTAAGGCTTATAATTTGACAATAGTTATTATAATGAGCTATTTTTGATTAAAGCTTTCCAGACAATGGTACATACTCCTAGTATTTTCACCCAACACACATTTATTGCTTTGTGTTTGTGGCACTGTTAAAAACTTGTGCTGCATTTACCAGGATTTATTATAACACAAATTAGAGGAAGATACTCTGATAACTGATTGGGCTGCATCTCTAAGTAATACTGATGAGGTCCAAGTTAGCCTACATCCTTTAGTGGTTGAGTTACCAATAAACCATGGCCTAAAATCTCTCTCAAGGATGATATTTTTATCACAGACCTCCCTGTTTCAGTTGTCTCTGCTGGTTTCAGAGCACCCCCTTCTCATCAGTGACTCAGTGAGCCACAGTCATCGCAGTGAGGTGGCAAACTTGTACTCCGTGGGCTCCACCACTGCCTACTGCAGTGGTTTCTCCAAGCCAGGCTGATCTTTTATAATCTAGCACAAAGCTAAGGATAAGAAAATGAGTATTGATAGCTACTTCACCCCACCCCCATATTAAATTTAGAGATAATCTTAGGCTTAATACAAATAAACTGGATGGATTTAATGCTATCAAATCAACAGTGCTAGGTAAACAAAAAGAATGTGTTTCTTTCCTCCTAGAGGAAGGATCCCTCTTATACAGTGAAAGATCCAATTACGGCCCAAATTATGGCCATCTAGAGACTAGCTAATGTGGTTATAATACAAATAAATCATCTGCACTTAAAATTGGAAAATGCTTGTTTTGATGTATCACAGCCACCCTCCAGTAAGTGTCACGCACAGTGGCTTCTGGATTCAGGCAGAAACAACAGCCCAAAGGATTATTGCTGCCCACACAGGAAGTTTTCCAGGCAGGTCAGTGCTTCCACGTGAGTGGAATCCAGCAAGTGAAAACCCAGGAAACTCAAACAGCGGAGGATGAGGACGGATGGTCTGCCTGAAACCTAATTGCTGTGAGGCAAGAAAAACAGCAGGACTGGGAGGACAGAAGATGCAAGGTGATGCTGAAGTCATATTCTGCTGCTGGCCATAAGACTGATTCACTGAACAGCGTGTCCCCTGTCAGAGGGAGGAAACAATAAGCAGGAACATTTGGCATTCCAGTCCATGAAAAGACCCAAGCCAACTGTCCTGCTCTGCTCACTCAGCTGCTGCAGGAACCAACTACTGACAGTTCTAGGAAGAAAGAAAAAGGAAGATGACTAAAATGAGCTTTTATTTCCACTGCTGTGAAGAAGGGGGAAGGGGATGCTGACTCTTGTCGTTTTGCCTGTAATTGTTATTGCAGACACGACTATGTTACAGGTACAGTAATTTAATACACTCAAATTCTATTTTGAAGGTCAAAGTGTTCTAACATCGTCATATTTTTGACTGTGATATATGGCAGCAGAGTTTGGAAGTTCTCCTCAAGTCAGGAGAAGTTGCCAAATGAAACCACACTTCAATAGGTACAAAGTACCCTTTGGCAGAATTCCATCAAATTATAATCCCCTCTCATTACTGCATAAGCACTTCTGGGTGAGGTAGCCACTTCCAACCCTTCTCACCCATGTCAAAAATCTACATACTGAATCAGACATTTCTGTGATTCCCAGTTTTCATTTCTGCTTTCCTTTCCTATTTCTCCAGCAGGTCATCATCCCAGTGTTGCTTCACATTTCACCACAACTTTTTGTTCATTCACATGGGTTTTTTATTGGCCTCCATGGAACTGTTCTGTGTGTTTGTGTACATATGTAAGCACAGACACCTACTTATTTATGCAAGTAGACAGCTATATCACCTTGGCCCCTCTTTGCACCTCACAGACAGCTCAATAGCAGGATTGTCACTCTGCAATCCAGTATTCCCTGTGGCAGAGAATGACTTTTTAACAGTTAGGCACTTAGGGCATAACTGCTGTGTTTGTGCATGAGCCAGCTGACTGGCTGATTCTTTTTGGATGTTTTCACTATCAAATCATTCTATTTTCCACAGTCAACACAAATTCAGTTCAGTCAAAGCCTGAAAAGGTAATACTGCCATTTAACATAGTGGAGTAATGGTTTCTTACAAAATACAATGAATTAGGCACAAGATTCTAGGAACAAGTAAGAAAAAAAACCAAAGGCACCCATTTTTTCACGTTGATAAGCCTTGTCTTAAATTTGGGGGTGCTTGCCACTCAAAATTTTCAAAGCTTATCTTGCATTTTGACAAGAAGAAACAACACTTAAACATAGTCAACAAGGCTACTTTTCTGGTATACTGATAGAGCTTTTCCAATCCTCCCATTTTGCAGAGGAGCCAGTGATGTGGGAGTCCTTAGGCTGGACTTTTTGTAGGGCTGAGCAGCTGATGCTTCATGGCAGAGCAAGCCTTTTTAAAATTAGCCATCCTGCTTTTAATTTTGGGCTTTTGACCTCTCCCCTACAGCAAACCTGCAAATGCACACACTGGGATGTGCACCTGTAGGAGGCAAACCCAGTTTCATAACTCTTCCATTTCCAAGCAAGCTTCCCAAATTACCATGTGACACACTCCTACTGCAGGCAAGGCAAACTCAAAAGTGTTTAGTCAATTCTTAGGATGGCTAGGTCTGCATATTTCACTGTACTCCCATGTGCTTTTCTTCCTCCAGTAACTGCAGAACTGAGGAACTAAAGAGAACATGGAGGAAATGACCTCCAATTCCATTCTCTTACTCCAGCATTAATTTGTAATGTGAAACATCAAGAAAATAACACTTGAAATTCAATATATATGATATACATTCCCAACATTTTCTAAAATGTGCCTGGTTTTAATTAAAATGTGAATTGTATAGGCAGAAGGACTTGTTCCTCTGCCAGGAGCAAATCTGCAACCGTGGACATCAAATGCCCATGGAAAAAATACTTTGTTTTTTCATACATTGAAACTTCCCCAACTTTATTACATTTGGAAACATAATGTAATAGCAGAGGGCAACGTTATGTCTGACAGATACAATTAGTGTACAAAAAAAAATACAACCAGGGGACACATTTTTGATAGAACCACTTTTTTTTCACCCAGTAGTTGCAGGATAATGGATCACATTGATCCTTTTTGCTAAATGGTATGACAAAGAAAATGAGCATTTGTGTAAAAATGCCATAACAGTTGAAACTTGAATTAGGGAGTCTGTAACCTTTGCTTATGCTCATAAATTACCCTGCAGATGAGAATGTGACATTAAAAAAAAAAGAGAAAGGCATCCAAAGCCAAGAGATGCAACCCATCAAATACTGAAATGCTTTATGTATATGTGTACCCAATGTTAATCACTTCAGATCCTATAGTACAAATTGCCTCCAGCAGTTTCTAAAGTTATATCACAGGTTAAATGGACACCCACAGATAGAGATTAGTCATTTAAAAGACAAAGGTATAAAAACTGATCTCAACTGCTAAAGCTGTCTTAAAGTCAGGTTTTCATGCATTTTGAAGCTGTGCCTTTTTCCCCGCTTTTTTGGGTGAGGGGTTAATAGTGGGGCCAAACACTGAATCTGGCAGCATATTAAGGCTTTTTTCCCAGTAAATACCTTAGAGAAAATTGGGGCAAAAATTTCAGATCAAATAAATTCAGTTGTCGCTTTTAACAGCTGTGCATCACTAAGTCATTAAAAATATAGGAATTTTAATTACTTGTGCTCTTTCAAACACTAGAATAGTGGTATGTGACCCTCAGATGTGGAATAAGCACAAAATGGCATGAGCACCTGAGAGATGTCCTGTAACCCCAGCTCAAGAGGAATCCCAGTACTGAGGAGTCAGATTCTGCATGCAGTGGGTGCCTCCTGCCTGACTGAATTCTGTCAGCCCTTTCATTTGCTGCCTGGATGAAAAAACAGGCAATTTGGAGCTCTCAGGGAAGGAAGGAGGAGGATGGAAGGAAAGAAGCATGCAAGGAAACTTGCTTATTTGCAGGTTTCACTGAGGGCAGTGAGAGCTGTAGAGTCCAAAACTTCTGGGAATAACAATAACAACAACAACAACAACAACAACAACAATAATAATAATAATAATAATACTCGAAAACAACAAAGGCTTGATTAATCTCCTCTTAAAAAAGTAGACTTTTAAGTAAGTCAGAAATCCTATTTTAGATATTGTATTAACTTTTCACAATGGCTTGGAGCTGATTTCCTTTTTCTCTCCTTTAACATTCCAGGTGCTTCAGTCTCCACAATCAAAAAGAAGAAACTTCCAGCTGTTTATGACAGGCTTGGTGGAAATCTGAACTTTGCAGAAATTCCACCAAAGAAAGAATGTGTGAATGGAAACTGTGAAGAGGCTGGGGTACCAAGAGCAGTTTACTTACAGTACCTTAAAACAACCTGTACCTTTCCAAGTGTTCAGGAAGTAATAATCCTTGGAGTTACTAATGCTCTGAGCAGTGCTGCTGACCAATCACTTAACCGCTTTAAGTCCTATGTGTAGAAGAAAAAAATGTTTCCTAATTCTATATTCCTGTTTCATGCAACACTGCAAGAAGTGAAGCGTGCAGCGTCGGCACACAGCAGTTTGTATGATCATAAACAAATATAATTTTTTCAGCCCCTAAGCAAAGTACTTGTATCTTGGGTCAACAGATCTTAGAATTTAGCAGACCAAATTAACCAGCAAATGCACGTTTTATCCCATTTTTAACATTACCAAGATAAACAATGGGTGAACACAAGTTTTTCGAAGATTAATTTAAATACAGATGTAATCACAGCAGGCAGCACTTCAGAGCAGAAGCTGTGCCAAATGCACGTGAGGTCCTGCCTCTCTTCTTTGACTACTGAGACTCATTTCCAAGGCAAGCTCCCTAAAATTTGTGCCCTACAGCAAATATTGTAAATCCCTCCTCCTTTTTCCTTTCCCCTGCATTGTTTGTAGTTCTCTGTGCTCAAAACCTCAACTCATAAGTGCTGCACTTGGACACTATCAGGTGTGTGCCTGTGCAGGTGAATATGCTCATGCATGTATGGGTAGGTAGATCAATACATGATTGACTTCTCAGAAAGGAAAGGAAAAAAATCAATGAAGAGCAACAGAGTCTACCCTGAGCTAAGTTTTTCCCAAGTCAGACTTGGAAGTTTAGCCCATATCTTACAGCAAAGTTCAGGTCAGTAATTTTTAGCAGCTATGCAACTGATGCTCTCATTTTCTCTTGTTTGATGAGAATAAGACAGTCTTTTCTCCATGTATACATTAATCTTTTTTAAACTAACCTCTCAGTCTTATTTTCCTCAGGTAAATATCTGCTGGATTGATAGTTCAAAAAGAAGAATAGCTTATCGTAGCAAGCATAAGTATCTGTGGAATTATAATACCTAACAAAGACATATAATTTCCTAAAGTTGTTTTTCATAATGTGCAGAAAGCCTGGGGTTGCTCAGTCTCATAAAGCATCCAACCAGTACAGGGACTGTATAAAATGAATATCCTCTCAAACAAAAGCCCTCTGGATTATAAAGCTGTACAAATTGTGTGACCTGTACAAATGAGAGCATGCTTCTATCTCTGAAAAGGCAATGAAATAATTATAGGGCTAAGAAACACTACTTGATTCAGTTTAGATGATCTCTTGGCAGAATCCACAAGCTGAATTAGGATGAAAAGAGAAGACAGTTCACTTGTTAACATCATAAACTACAGAGATTCAAAGCCTTCTTGGAATCTCAGCTGTGAATGCCAGCATACAAAATCTATCAGCCTACAGGACTGCATGTGTGTAACATACACACATCTTTGCTGTATTATTGGCAAAAATTAAAGGAAAAGCAAACTCAAGAGGATGCTGCCACAGGAAATCTCATCTATGTTCAGGCTGGTAATGCAGGTAAACATATTCACAAGGCTGGTATGAACTAGGAATGTTTTCATTCCTCAGTCCAACTTTAGGAAAAAGAAGAAACGGAGTCCTCCTCTGCTCCAAACCCCAATATTTCAAGTTCTCCAGCAGCACAAGATCAGATAATTAACAAAAACCAAAGGATGACGAAATGAGGCCAGATAAATAACAAATATCTACATATATAAGCACACAGCAAGCAAGATAATGAAAAGTTAGCTAGATTTACCGTTTTAATTATCCAAGTGGGTGGTTTGTTTGGGTTTGGGTTTTTTTTTGGGGGAAAACGTCGGGAGCTGTTTTCACGAGGATTCGTCCATACGCATCCGCACCGCGGCAGGCGCCGGTCCCGGAGCGCTGAGAGCGAAGCGTTTCCCTCTGCAGCCGGCGCTGCCCCCGCCAAAAATGAAACGAGAGAAGGCGGGGAGGGGCGGGGAAGCGGCAGCCGGCAGGGAAAGCTCCGGCGCCGCCCCGAGCGCTCCCTGCCCGGCGCTGCGGCCGCGGTGGCTCCGCGCCTTCCGCGCTCCCCGCAACTTGCGGGAGCCGCGGGGCGGGCGGTGCCGGGGCTGACCCGGCGTGATGCCCGGCGTGCTCCACCCGCGGCTCCCGGGATGCGCCCACCTGCAGCCCCGGTGCGATGCTGACCGCGGACCCTGCGCTTGTGCCGCCTCCGCGGTTCCGGGGCTGGGAGGGGCCACACGCGTCCCCCGGAGTGGGGGGGCCCTGGTGTATCCTAAATTGGGTGGAAAGGTTGCTGCCTGGAGCAGGGATGAAGGGGGAGGTCTGTTTCAAGCGCCCGACTTGTGTGGGATTTGGGATCTTCACAAGTGCGTGTCCGTGGGTGAGGCTGTTCATCTGCTCGGAGATGTTACGACCGGGCTGTGAGGAAGGGGTGCCAGGGTGCGCGGAAAGCGGTGCAGAGGTGGACAAGCGTATGCTCAGCTCTTCTGCAGAGAAACAGCGCAGCTGTCAGAGTTGTATATTTGAACCGGCAGAACCTGAAGTGGGTGATAGCTTGCCGAGGAGCTCAGACACGCCTGAGAGTTGTGACCTGCTGTCCCTGGGCTGAGCTCCAGCTCTTCAGCACCCACCAACTCTCGCACACCCACTCGGTGCCTTCTCCCCCCCTCTCCTCCGCACTCAGCGCTGGGACTCAGACTCAACACCTCTCAATGGTTGTTTCCAGCCCATCATCGGAGAGGGCTGAGTGCCACACACACAACCTGTCTGCAGGCAGTGTTTTGAGCTCCTCTTTGCATGCTGTTAGCAGCTCCCTTCCATGGTGCACATTTTACCTTGGTGCCAAGTAATCCAGAGTGCCACTCAGTGCCCTTTCCTTTAGCTCATGATGTTTATTGTTTGCTTGGACCTCTATTTATATGAGTTTTTGTTTCTAAAGCAAACCCAAAATGTGTTTCAGTGAAACCAGCCCCTACATCCTATTGCAAGTATTTATTCCACAAAAGCTTAAAAGGGTTGAAAGTACTGGAAGGTAATTTCTAATGTTGTCTGTTAAGAAAAGCAAAGCCTTTAAAGACAGAAGTTCTAAAAACTACCTGCATCACACAGCCACGTTGTAATTTCTTCAGTCTAATTAGATGCAGTTTCCCCATGTCATTTGCTGCCTGCCCAGTGCTGAACTTGCTGCTTAGGACCTGTCTTCTGCAGGCTTTTTAAGTTCCAGTTTTATACAAGCTGAACACTGTTTTTCCTTTTGCAGGTTTTGGCACTAGTGAATACAGTCTCTTCTCTCAGCTACACGCATCACTGGCTACTGTTTGAATTAATGTATTATACCACAAGTGACCTTAGAAATGGCAGAAATAATAGCAAAACATTCCTGCTCTGTCCATTGCTCCTGACCAGTAAGAGTCAACTGTTTATGATTAATCTCTGCACTGTAGTCTGCATCTGGTGTTAGATTGATGCCATTACACTCAGTCCAGCAGGAATGTGAAAGTGCCTCTCTAGAACTGACAATTTGGTATATTATTTTTTTACTGTGTCTGTAAACCTTTAAAATACATTTCTCCTGGGGAAAACTGCCTGAGTGACATTGATGGTGGCAGAAACTCTCCAGTAATTCCCAAAACAGTATGCAAGGGCA
The DNA here is from genome assembly GCA_013399945.1 of Ploceus nigricollis. Taxonomy (NCBI): domain Eukaryota; kingdom Metazoa; phylum Chordata; class Aves; order Passeriformes; family Ploceidae; genus Ploceus; species Ploceus nigricollis. The sequence continues at coordinate 261,652 of VXBC01005330.1, forward strand.
TTGGATGTCACAGTGAGAGCAAGCAGTCTCTCCATCTCCTTCAAATATCTCCTTAGGACCTCTTGCTTCCTGTGGTGTTTGCTAAGAGTTTGCTCGTTGTTATTTTGTGTGCTGTTTTGGTTTCAAACTGTGGCTCATCCTCAGATTGTGCCCTGCTCAGTGTAGTGACATGTTCAGCTGCTGTGCCTCACAGAAATAGATTTGATAGTAGCAAGGGGCTTTTCTGTTTTGATCATATCAGGTAGCAATATAAAGCTTATTTTTCTGAGACAATTTTTTTTTTGTCATTGTCTTTTACACAGGAATGGTCATGCTGGGACAGGCAGAAATTCTTTCTGAGTCTGTTGTTTTCTCCCTGAGGAAGGCTGGCAGTGGGTACTTAGGAAAAGAGTATGAGACCTGGACAAATACAGGGAAATCCTTGTCCTGGAACACCCTCTCATCTGGCTGAAGCTTAGGCAATGCAGGTTTGAAACACTGCCTGTGCCTTTGTATCTAACCTTGAGGGATCTTTTTTTAAAGAGTGTCTACAGGTGGTTTTTGAACAGATTTTGATCTGTTTTGATCAGATTTTGATCTTTTTGATGCCCCCTGGATGCATTTGCTTNCATTTCTGCTTTTGTTATCCACTCTGTCACTCCAGCAAGGCACTCTACTGCACATGTAGCCACGGGGCTTATGGAAAAGTATTTCTTAATTATTTTATAACTTCTTTCAAAAAAATGTGTCAAACTGAAAGTCAAGAAGTTGGGCAAAGTTTTACTTGGCTTAAGTGATATTTATGTTAGTTTAGATAAAGTTATTTAATCCCCTGCATGAAATTAAAAAGAAAAAAACCCAGAAATGGGTAATTGAACTGGAAACAGCTGCATTCAGGGTTTATTTGGGAAAGAATGTCCACACATCCTTAAATCTCAATTTTTTGAGACAGTCTTTTTGCCCTGAGTTTGCACAACACCCGCTGCATTAAAGTCTTGATCCTGGACTCAGGCTCTAAGACACAATGACACTAAAATGGTACTAGTGGATTGTTTGAATGGTAAATAAAAAGAAAATTAAAAAATGATATGGTGGATGGTCTCTGAGCTGGTGTGTAAAGCTGGTGTTGGAGAAGAGCCAGGCAGGAAACCCTCAGTTTAACACCTTGTTTGAAATTCCAGCTGTGAAGTCCACGTTGCTTTCCTCTTTCTCAAACTCTGCCTCACATGGTTATGTAGGGAAAGAAGGACTAGAGCTTCTTTGTAAGCCACCATCATTTGTAAACTCTCCTCCCTTTTGGCAGTGTAGACTTGATACATCTGAAACTTTTGGGGGTTTCCATCACATTTAAATTCCCCTTGGGCAATAAATCAGGTGGATAATTTGTATTTCCTGTATGGCATCCCTTTGCAGGCTCTTTTCCTTTCTGGGATGTTTCTTTCCAGAAATGTTAAGAAGCTTTAGTTGGTTCCTGCTTCTTCATCCTTTCCCATTCACTTAGGTGGATCAGGTTGCTGAAGTTTGCTTGCAGACACCTTTCCTCTCTTCTTGGGTTGTAACTGCAGGTCTGGAGGTTAATCAGATTGGGATGCTGGAGTTTTTTCCCTCCTGTTCTTCCTCCTTACCTCCTTACCTCTGCTGATATCAGCTGTGAAAGAGGGACAAAGGAAAGTTTTTGTGAGGTTTTTACAGTTGTGACACCACTATGCCCTCCATCAGATGCCCCCTGGATGCATTTGCTTTCTGGGGAGTGGAGAAGAGGCCCTGAACACATTTGTGTGGATATAACCAAAGACACCAAACAGAAGATAAAACAGCTTGAACTGATGTAAGAAATTAATGTGGCAGATACTGCTGTCAGAAAAATTTCCTCCCACTGGGTTTATGAAAGGCAAGTATAAAAGTGGCTGTTTAGTCTCTGGGGCCACGCTGTCTTGTGCAAGAAGCTCCTCCTTGGCAGTGGCATTTATTAGAGCGATAACTCAGCATTGCAGGGGAGCACATCCTTTTTTGATTTTTACTGCTGTGCTCCTAGAAGATAGCTGACCATTTCCCTCTGCTTTTAAATCCCTCTACACTTTTGCTTTCCTTTCAGAGCATATCTGTCTGTTGTGTGTATCCTGACTAGCTCATATGGGGTGAAGGGAGACTGAATCAGTGTGACACAGAGATTTGGGGCAGCCTCAGCCCTGGGATAAAACCCCCTCAGAGCAGTGTAAGGGGTCTCAATGGCTTTGTGGACAAGAAAGATGAAAAGGAGCTGGCTGAACTGTGTTTTGCATCAGAGCCATCTTTTGTAGCTGTTGCTGAGTCCCAGGATGACCTAGAGTCTGATCCCTCACAGTTCTTGCCTTTTCTACTTTACCATAAATACCTACACATTTGGGATAAGCTATGCCATGCAGATGCCAGGTTAGCTTCTGTTAGATGACAGGGGTTATGTATGATGTTATTATTTACATTTTGATGTCTAGAGAGGTGAGAGTTGACTCTGCACAGCCATCATGTGCTGTGGTGTGCCCTTAACGAGGGTCAGAGGAGCAGGTCAGGGGAGCAGGGACAGACCATCTGCAGTTTGCAATACCAGGTGCTCAGCATCTCTCAAAGTCAGACCATTTGTTTGCATCCTTTAATTAAAACACTCTTAGTTCACTTAAAGGGCGATTATTAAGCGAGAATGAAGATTGCTGCTTAGGAAAACAGATGATCATTTTTGCTTAATGAAATGTGTGTGTCTCATTGCTGTCTATCTAAAGAGGGAAAAATGTGAAGATGTTTGTTCCCTGTAAATAATATTTACACTCCACGTGTTCAAACCTGCTGTCATCAGAGGCCAAGGCATTAAGCTCAAGGGTGTCCTCCAGCACATTTAGCAGGGGCTATGGAGCAGGGCATGGTGTATTACTCTTCTTGAAAGAAAACTGGAGAAGCTAAGGCTGCCTCTTGGAAAAAAGGAAATGCCACACCTATTACATCCGATGGTGGGAAAGGAGATGCCCAGCACCTGGAGACTGAAGAAAAAGACTGGAATTTTAAAAAGTATGACTGTTGCCTCACAATGGACAGGAGAAGCAGAATGCAGTGAGAAATCACCCAGAAGAAAAGCATGGGTCTTACTGTCACCAGATAAATTAATTTGAGTTTTCAGAATGTGGAAACTGGATATGACACACAGCTGAGAGGGAGGACAAGGATGCTTACATCCTAATTTATTATGTCAGCGAGAAGTTTATTACCTCTTCCTTAGATTTAGTAACTTCCATTCCAATTGTCCACTGGGACTTTGGTGGCTTTCTTCATGCCAGCATATACCAGAGTGTATATTCATGTACTGGAAAGAACCACAGAAGCTGCCAAAATCCCTGTCCTTTCCTCAGTCTTTCAAAAGTGAGGATGTCCTCCGTGTTTCGTATGTTTCTAAAGTTCAGATTCTATGAAATACAATTATTTATCCAAAGTGATAACTGCTTAAGAGGTAGGTGGATATGACAGCCCTGAGTTGACATGGTGGTGTTGGGTCAAAGGTTGTACTCAATGACCTTGGAGGTCTTTTCTAACCTTAATGATTCTATGATTTTATGAAATCTATTTTTAATTATAACAAAGAGCATAGAAAAACTTTAGATAAAAGCCACTAGAAATCTTGATCATTTTCACTGCTCCATTACTGGCTAACTATATTTAACAGATGACTTATTTAGACAGATTGCTGTCTCTGGGAATGCATGTTTTTTATCTTCTGAAAATTGTATTTTCCACTTGGCTGGGTGCTGCTGTTCTGTCAGCTGCTGTGATCATGTCTGCACACATGCACACACACACAAACACACAGAGCCTGGTATCAGGGCAACATCCCACTGGAAAAGGAGGAGTGTGACCAGCAAAAGGGAAAATTGCTAATTACAGAGCAAAATGGTGTACAATATCCTGATAGCTACAGTAATAGTGCCCTTACAGCACATCATTAAGCCCATTAAAATTATATGATTTGTTGAAGAGGTAAAAAAAACCCCTAACACATTCTGATGTTACAACACTCCTTCCCTTTGGATAGTTTACAAGCATTTTGTTTGGCCTCCTGTCTAGAAAACCCAGAACTTCATTCTCTCCAATGAACTAAGAGAATCATGTTGATAAGAACCACTCTGGTCTCTGCCCAAGGGTGCTGACCAGTTACTGGGGTGATTTTGTTCTGATTCAGATTTGTTGAAGATTTACTAAAGTCTCTGGGGCTCAGTCACTTTCACTGAGAATGAGAATCTTTGTCATATTCAAGATAGTTTTAAAACTAATAAGAACTTGTTGAAGGGAATAACTGCCTCCACCTAATGTAAAAAAAGCAGGTCTAACAATGCAAATGATAAGAGTACTTAGATCTGTTTTCTTCAGTAAAGAAAAAGTCATCCATATCAGTCATCAGGAATGACAAAGGAGGTTTCTAGATAACCTTATTCAAAATGAACCTAGGATCTATGCTGGAGGAGAATCAGAAAAAGGCAGCCAAACAGCAGAGGAGTAATAAAGCAAGGCTTCCAAGGTGACTAAATGGTGTGCATACATTTATTTCAGTGCTGTCAAGTCTAGCATCCCTTGCTCTAAGATTTTTTTACACTTTTCATGGACATTTGTCATGATGTTGACTGAATGAGACCAACATGACTTTTTGCACAGCTGGATCAGTATTTGCCACTGTTTGCTTCAACCAAGTACTGACTGCCACAAAGACTGTGGGACTTCTTATTTTAAAAAATTCTTCTCCCCTTCCCTTCCCCTTCTTGATTCAGTATATTGGGTCTGCATGACCAGGTTTTGCTGGTGGAGGTCTGCAGGGGTGGCTTCTGTGTAAAGCTGCCAGAAGCTACCTCTGTGACCAACAGAACTAATGCCAGGTGGCTCCAAGACAGACTCACTGCTGGCCAAGGCCAAGCCCCTCAGGAATGGTGGAGCAGCCTCTGGGATTTGAGTAGGAGGAGGAGGAAAAGCTGCACAACAACCTGTGGCTGGAGAGAGAGGTGAGAAGGGAAGAAACAGTTCTGCAGCACCCAGGTCAGTGGAAAACAGGGAGCAGGAGGTGCTCCAGGCCCTGGAGCTGAGATTCCCCTGTAGCCCATGGAGGATCCCACAGTGGAGCCTGATATTTAAATGTGACTTTGTCAGTGGATGCCCGAAATAAGGCTGTAGGGAACTGAGCACAGCCACCACTCCCTCTACCCCATGCTGCTGATGGGAAGGAGAGAGAGAAAATTGTGAGTGAAATTGAACCAGAGAAAAAGGACTTTGGTGAGTAATAAAGCCATTTCCCCAAGTCAAATCTGTTTTGCTGGTGAGTGACCTCTCCCTTTTCTTATATTGACCTATGAGCCTTTTGATATATTTTCTCTCTGTTTTCCAGCTGAGAAGGGGAATGATAGACCAGCTTCCATGGGCCCCTAGTGTCAGCCCACCACATCCAGAAAGATATTTTAAAAAATTTCCAACCCAGTTTGGCTTCTACTGCTTCTCTTAAAGAAATCATTGTGTGTGGTTTGTTCTGATTGACTAAAAAATAAATAGCTCACACAAGAGAGAAAAGATTTAATATAAGTTAAAATTATTATATTTGCTCAGATATTTCTGAGTCTTTTTGTTTTCTGCTGCTTTGATTAATATTTTGAAAATTGCATTGGAAAATAAATAGCCTAGGGACATATTTATTGCAAAGGTTTTGAATTTTCCATTATTAAACAGCTTGACTGTGTTGCTCTTATACTGAGCTCAGGTGAGAAAATGGAAGAATAGATGAAACAAATATTCTAATAACTTCTAAATAAATGCATCTTTCCATGACTGTTTGCTTTTAAAGACCCCACTCTCTGAAATAGCTTCTTGCATCATTAGTGAATAGTGTATAGCTGGCTGATTGTTCACCTTCTTTTGTGCAAAAGCTTGGTGCATTTGCTTTGAGTAGAGACTATGGAATGAGTGTGTTTGAGATTTTAAAAGTCTGTTTTCTAAAAAGCAGCTTTGCCACCAAGCTGCATCTCTTGAAATCTGTGAGATCAGGGTTTTTTCCCCTCAGTTTCTTGACTTGTAAAAATGTAAATCATATTTTAGGACCCTCCCCCACTCATCTATCTATATGTTTTCCTCCATCTCTGAAAAACATACTATTTTGAAGTTCAGATGAGTTTCAATCTATAAAAAGTCCTGCTGGAAGAATATAGGTAAAGCTTTGTGGTGTTGTTTTTTACATAAATCACTAGATTATGCCTTTATTTTTCAAGAGATATTTAAATGTAACTTTGTAAGTGATGATGAGATTGTCATGGGGAAGCACTAACATAGATTTATATTGATTGGCTGCATGTTGGATGAGACCCCCAAGACCTGAGGCTGATAAAGTTCATGGTCATTCACTACATCCAGCATTCCAGTTATTTAAAATGGAGGGAAAACTTCTAGGGATAGTTGCCTTTCACCAAAACCAAGAAGACTGAGGAAGTTACTGGCAGTTGTGCTTTTGCTATGAAAAGCTTTAGGTAATTGTCCCATTGTTTCCCAATAGAAAACCACCTCTGTTAAGTTTTCTGCCTGGCATTACTCATCCCTGTGCCTCCCCTCTTTTTTTTTCCTGAGAGAGCTGGGCTCTCTCTGTCACCATGGAGCTTTGAACATTTTTATTTCATACATTTCCTGGGAGCATCCACTTTCTACATATGTTTTCTATCCTTCCATTTGTGTTTTTCTGTCTCTTCTACCTTGCAAACCCTTGCATGCCTCCAAAGCTATTAGACCTTCACCTGCTCCCTCATAGAGAAAGACACCCTCTGAGCATGTTCTTTCCTCTGATTCCTGTGTTGTGCATGCTTTTTGCTTTTTCAATCTTTAATCTGATCCTCCACCTCTAACAAAACCTTTGGTCTTAACATTTAGTAGGGACAAAATCATTTTCATATCCTTAGGGTAGGTCTTGCTTCTTTCTCCTGTTTTGTCTTAGAATAGCCTAGAATCTTTATGAGGAATAGTAAAATATCATTAGGACATCTGTCACATCCATAATCTTGAGATTTATTTGATATAGGAGTGACCAGTGTCTCATTAGTTTGTTCCTGACATCATCTGTGTGGAGCTCAGCTACTGCTTTCCTTGAACTTTAATCCTTCTTGGTTTGCATTACTTTTATGAAACTGCCTTTGCAAGGAAAAAAGAAGTCTAACATGAAAACTGAGATTCTTCCTATGTGCTTTTCCTGAACTTTTATGCATGTATATATATATATGTGTGTGTGTGTGTATATATGTATATAATGAACATGGGAACATCATTAATCAGTCTTTTGGAAGTTTTTCTTGAGGAAAAGCACTTGAAGTTAATAATAAAACACATTCAAAATTATATAAACACATTTCTCTGAGTTCACAAATGTAACTTGATCTGCTGTGCAGACTAGGTGGAGCTTGAAGCTGAGATCCAGCTGACTTTGTTTGCCATTGGACCCAGCTGACTTTGTTATCAGATCCAGGTGGGAAACAGGTGATTTCCATAAAGCAACAGAAGCGAGGAGTTGGGTTTGCTTGTTTGGAGGAGGTGTTGGTGGGGAGGTCTTAACTGCTTTCAGCTGCTTAGGCTGGGTGGTCTCTCTGCTTCAGCAGTAGAGGGTGTCCTCAAAAGTAACACCTTAGTGGCAACTCTTCTTCCTCTAGGTAAGTTGTCAGCTTGTTTTGGTGCTCTGCAACTGAAAGTTGAGATATTGGAAGAGAAGAAGATGGGAGTTTGGAGTTGGCACCTGAAGTGGAGGCATTCAGGCTGTGGACAAAGGATGAGGCCTGGTGGATGCCAGGGAAAAGCTGAGTACTGCTGACTCCACAGAGTGTCTCCAATTGATCTCAGCGAAGTCAAGGTAAGGAGGTTTATGGCTGATACATTTCCATTTTGTTCAGGTTAGGTTCAGACAGCACCTGGTTCCCATATCTGGAGGGCATCACCTGCAGGGATGGGCTCCAGCCTCACCATGTGCTGCTCCAGGGGTTTATTGGGTGAACAGTCTTGTCTTTGCTGGTCATCTCCACATCACTGTTGCTTGATTTTTGATGTTGTTTTAAGAAGCAAAGCTTTGATGCATGTTGTGACCCTTATATTTAAAGGTGAGGAAGTATCCGGTGTGGAGTATCTGGCTCTGTTGGGAAGACCTTGCTGTTGGTGGGTGCTGTGGCCTTGAATGGAAGTGTTTGTGCCAATAACTGAGGGGTGAGAAGTCCTATTGTTCTTAAGCTTTAGCTGAGCATGCTTTTGAGAAAATAAAATTATGTTTTGCCATTAACCTTGAGATAAACATTTGGAATTAAGGCAGTCGAATGCTTTGATGCTCTGAAAATACGTATCCCTATTTTAACTCTTAGTGTATGCATTTTTATTCTCTTGTTATAATGTACTATTAGCCTAAATCAGAGCCCATGGAGATGATGGAAATTGGAATTAATTGGACTTTATGAAATTTTTAAAAAAATGAAGTAGTGAAATAATCTGTAAAGGACTTTGGTGTGGCACAATAGAGGTTGGGCAAGAGTACTTGGTTCATTTTCTGTGTAGTTGTTTGTCATTAATGACAGCTTACAAAAAGGTTTTGAATACTGCTGGAAATGCAAGCCCTGCAGCACTAGCCTTTTCCCACACTTATTTTCCTAAGCAAAACTGTCCCTTTGTGATAACTCTTTCTAATATAAGCTTGGAAAGAAACAAAAGATTCAGCAGAGTAGCACCTGTGGTATTACTGAGAAATTGTTCCTGAGGGGATACTGTACTCTAATGAAATATTTTTAGTATCCTTCTGACTCTTCCTGCTCTCCCACTGTTTAAAGCTGACTTTCCTTTATGCTTTCTTGGATAACTTGTATATACTGACCTTTAGAATGTGCTGCTTATTGATGATGATCCAGCATGTATTTAAGAACATTTATTTTGCTGAATACTAAGCTGAAACACTACAAGTTTTGCAGAAAAGACCACAAAACATGTTGTGCATTAATTATTTGATGTAAAACTCACCCAGTAGAAAACTTCTGAATGACCACTTCCGATCTAAAAAAGTGGTGAATTAATTCCTTTGTTTCCATCTATGGCTTTTTCTTTCCCTATTAAACTGTCTTTATCTGAACCCATGAGTTTTCTCACTTTTAGCTTTCTGATTCTCTCCCCCAATCCCATGTGGGGGAGTGAGTGAGTGGCTGTGTGGAGCTGGGCTGAGCTCGTTAAACCATGATTCCACAAAGTACAATTAGAAACAAAGATTGGTTGGGACAGAAGCCTGTGATTGCTTTAAAGGTCATAAGAGAATGTCCAGGGAATGTTCATACTTGTTTACAAATTTATTACTATCATGCTGCTGTTGTAGTGAACTCCTTTTCTTGAAAGATGAGAACTGAGGAAGAACACAGTGTTCTCTTCTGTCTAGGTTTAAGTGAGTCACCTGGTTGATGCCTTTACAGCAATAATATAGCTGCCTGATAATGGTTTGTAGCTTTTTTTTTTTCCCCTTCTCCTTGACTAATTTAGAATGAGAACTGCTCTGCAGGATTAAAACATGCAAGAATGGTGGTGGAAATTCTAATCTTTGAGACTGGCTTAATTTCAGAATAGATGTAGGTAAATGGAAGAGATGTAGGTAATGCTGTGTGCAATTAATATACTTAAATTTCAATATCTATTTCTGATGCATTAGGGAATGTTGGGCTTTCTTTTCCAAAGCTTGCTCTGAAGTCTGGAAATAGAAAAGCAACTTTTTCAATACAGCATAAGGCTGAGCATACTAACTGTACCTCTATGAAACTTTGGCAATGGCTTATTTTTATAACCCAATAAAATAGAATGCATTTTTTTCAATTTGTCCTGCTTGCATTGTTGCAAAGTACTCCCACTTTTTTCCCCCTCAAGAGTGAAAAACAATTCCTTGTAAATGCTTTTCACTGAACAAATGGTTAGATATAAGTTACACCACTTGCTTTAAGCACCTGTCCAAGGATATGCACTGCTAATAGCTTTTTCCTAACAAAATTTAATCAATAAACATTAACTGGGGAATTGGAGAATGCAGGTTATTTGTTTTACTGTGTATCACTAAATAACATTTTTGAGTTTGATGATCAGCCTACCTTCTGAATTTCAATTTCTGCCAAGCCTGATTTATTATTGTTTTTCTTCCTCAAAGTGGTTCATATCAACATCAGGGTGGATTTTTCTACTGTACTGATATAGCAGTTAATAAATTTTATCAAAACTTCCAGAACTTGGTCAAATGTATGCAAATGTCTTATTTGTATGCAGCAGAATTTGCACACTCAATTTTGTGAATGTAAAATCCAAATGATGCTATTAGAATTTTGCTCAAGGCTGCAACACTACAAAAGAAACTTGGGAGACTTAGAGTTTTGCCAAGTTTCTTTTTCCCTACTATCTGTAAGTCTTGAATGTAGCATGTCTACATCCACATCTCTGTGTGCAATATTCAATATACTGTTACACTGTGCCTTCATACCAACATCTATCTGTGGATAAATTGGTCAATGATTCCTGTGTTTTGCTCCAAATCCAGCACTGTCATTCCTCCAAGCTCAGGCCAAGGTGAGAGTTAGGGGCTGCACTGAGAGCATTTTGGGATAGATGTGCTGTCAGTAACTGCAGGGAAAATGTAAAGGCTGTTTTGTAGCTGCCCTGGGCTTCTTTGGGGGAGCCTCTCAGTGAGGATGCAGTGCCTGACTCTGCACAGCTTCTCCCTCCACCACCTGTGTTCAGGAATTTTGCCGCCTCCTAGTGAGTTTTTGAAGTGTTTCTTACATTAGTCTCTGAAATATCATTTCTCTCAGCAGACAACTTGCTTTTGGTTTTTCTCCCCTCTGAAAGATGTGCTCCAGTCAGGACCTCTGAATCCTCCACAGCTGGAGGGGATCTTACTGGGCTTTGGAGCCCAGTGAGAGGAGTGTCTGCCTACCCTGTGGAAAAGCAGCCCAGCTCTTCAGAGGAGCTGTTCTCTCCTAGGACTGCTACAATAGCCAGAGATCACTCACTGATTATTAATGCTTTCATGAAGATTATCTATCCTAATTTCTCTTTTCCTGTGGAAAAGTTGGCAAAAACTTGTTTCCTGAAGAGGAGCTACACAATCCCCAAGTATCTGTTCAGGTGGAGGAATTCATTGTATGGTATCACCTAGAGTAAATGTGAAATTATCAGCTGAACTTGCCTGATGTGCAGAGGAAAGGAATTTTGCTTCAGAAAGGCCTAAAGATGTGGAGGTGCTGATGGTTTGGATAAGGAGTTATGGTTTATAGAGCTGATCTTTACCCTAAAGTTCTGCTGATATCCTTGTGCAGGGTAATAACCAGTAGCTAAATACAACATGTGGTTTTTTTTCTTTCCTCTGTGGTATGTATAATTTTACTTTGAGTTCAGTGACTTTGTTAATTGCCTGCAAGTCTGAAGTTACTTACAGACAGCTTTAATGCAAGGTAAATAAAGCACTAGGCATAATGCAACTTTTGGATAATAGCAATGATAGTTTTGAAGCATTATGGAAATCTCTTGATGCTGCAAACTGGTTTTTTTTAATTACAGCAGAAACATAATTTTTCTGTATGGTTGCTATCTTAAGTATTTGAAATGCTTAATAGCTAACACTGTAAATAAAAGCTGATGTCTGGCTTGAAAAATATAACAAAAATGAAGCAACTTTACACAAAACTTATGCCCACAGAGTGGAGACATTTTTTCTTTTCATACAGCGCATCCCTTGTGTTGCCTACTCTTGTTACCTTTCATCTCACTGACCTGTGCCATACTGGACATGCTTTAAAGTTATCTAAATGGTCTTCAAGAAACATGCAGCAATTATGTGTCCATAACTTGATAGCAAATAGTGACAACTGCAAGATGCAGGTTAGGTTTCCATTTTTAATATCTGAAATAATATTTTGTGAATTAATTCTTGACTTCTGATTTTTGGACTTGGAAGAGTTTCCAAGAAACAGCAAAAAAAAAAAAAAAAGTCCTTTAACCCATGTTGACAGCTGCTACACGTAATATTTCCATTTTCTAATCAGTAGTCTAAATGGAAATTATTGGTTTCTTTCCTTCTTCCAGTAAGAGTAAGACATTAATAAGTGAGGAATGTTCTCCTAGTTTTGCAGATAACCTGTTTAATGCAGTTATTAACCACATAAATAGGAGGAAACATCACCTCAGATCACAAGTATCCTTCCTACAGTAGCATAAATGAGACCAAAAAACCAAATCTTTAGATGACAGGTTAAAGAGAATATCTCTTCAGAAAAAAAACACCTTGGTGAAATTCCAGGCTAATTCCTGAGTAAAAAGCAGTTTGAGATATTTGAGGAGTAGAATTGTTATCAGAAGCTTTGCACAGTGAATGGACAAGCTGTTCTGGAAGCTGCAATACTTGGGCCTGCCCAGGAGTCTGGCTGGGATCAGGGAAGATGAGTTATCAACCTGATGCTGCATTTCTCTGTTTAATCAAATAAATATGTACACCATGAAATTCTTCATATCTGGGGGTTTTTGTTTTGGTTGTTTTGTTTGTTTTTGTCTTTTATGTTTTGTTCTTTTTTTTTTTCCTATCTTCACATTAGATTGGGAAGTTTGGCTTTAATAATAGTAATAATAATGTTCCTTTCATGATGGGGGTGTGTGTATGCATGGTTTGGTTGTACAACACGAGGTGTAAAGCCAGGGTTTTGCTGGCACTGTGATGCAGGAGCAGTTAAACCAGAGCTAATATTACTTTTATTTTAGTGGTTGAGTGCTTTAAGAGCTTGTAGGTCAAGCAAGAGGCAGTTAGGAGGTAGTGTGCCATTTTTTCTGGGATGGAAATTGAGCTGTGTTTCCTGGGACAAAAGCCTCCGTGAATCTCAAGCTGTGGTTTAGCATGTTGCCAGCTGCTGTAGCACAGCCCTGAGGAGAGGGATTAGAGGATGCTTTGGATAAGGCAGGGCAAGGGCGATGCCTTGAGGAAGACTCTGAGTGTGAAAGATTCCCTGGCTTTAGTGTGATCATCTTCAGCCAAGGAGCCTTGGCTGTCTTGTGACTGTCATTGAAGAGATTTTCTTCCTTTTATCCCCATGTGCTTGCATGTGAGAACTCACAGTGTTTGAGCAATAAAATGTTGGTTTAATCTTTGCTCCTTAAGTGTCTGTGTGCGTGGTTCCTCTAGAACCGTGCAGCCCTGGAACATCAGGGGTGGTGTTGGCAGAAGCAGCACATGACTGAGATACAGTTAACCTCTCCTGCAACCAAAATCCTCTCTTGTAAATGCACACACTCCCTTTAGCCTGTGAACAATTCTGCTTGCTGACTAAGCACTTGTGCTTCTCCCCTGCCTCTCTCTGAATTACAGTTGGCTGTAATCTGACAGTCACCTGGGGAAAGAGAATAAACGTTGGGATATTTCTTCTTTTGTGTAATAACCACAAATTACAGCTTGCAGTGCACTCCATATTTGACTGTTTTGGAAGGAGGGAAAACTTGCTTCTTCAGGGAGACAGATGCCATTTAGGATACAGGATGTTTGTGATAAAGTAAAGAAATACTGCACTCCAGGGGACCTTGACTTTCTTTTCTATTTTAGAATATGGATATTTCTGGCGCAAAAAACTCTGCCTGCAATATGGGAACAGAAATGATAGCAAGAATTGAGAATTTAACTCTCTTGACTTTGATTAAAGAAGTCTATTGAATAAAGAAAATCCAAACTGTAGGGGAAAAAATAGTAAAATAGAGGCTTGCAGGACGGTGACTTGGAGATTTAAGAGGGAAGAGTTTTCACCATAAACTGTTAACAGCAATGTTGCTGTGTGAATACCACAGAGGCTGATTTCAAGAAAAGATTTTCTGCTATGGATGGGAACCATTTATCTTTTTGTGTTTGTTTTTTTGCTACTTGTGTATCCACATTTAATTAGTGACAATGAAATGCATCTTAGCTCAGCTGATATCTGCAGCATCCATTTACAGCAAATAGTTGTCACTCCTGTTCTTCACTCAGTGTAATTGTTTTTCAGTAAAATAGTCTCTGCCCTCAGTTTCACAGCACCACAGGTGAGGATATCACAGAGATATCTCAGCACTTTCTGTCTGTTTTATTATTGAAAAGATGTCATATTTGGGTTAGCAGTGAAAGGAAAACAATTGAAAATGTATGAAAGAGCAAGAGGAGATGGGGAGGCTCCTAGTAGTTGAGGACAGATTTATCATTTTAATGATATTTTATGGTGTGCTTCTGAATATGCATCAACAGGTTGTAAATAATCCAAGGAGAGGATTTGCACAGGCTCTAAAATGCTCTCAGTATCCCAGTTCAATTTCAAGCTGTGACAAATAAGCATAAATACTGCAGGCAGCATTTTACTCATCTCTAGCATTCAATCACTTATAACACAGACTTAAAAGAAAGAATGCTGTGAAACCTGGCTTAACTGACCACTGGGGAAAATGACAAAAAGTGGGAAATATATTTTTAATGGATATTTTACAATTCTCTGGAATTCTTCATGGAGAATACTTTTTTGATATAAGGGTGATTTCTTGCATAATTCTAAATGTATGGAAAATATGACTTATGGGAATAATGACCCCATTTTTCACTCACTAAAAAAACTTTGTAAGCAGCAGTAATTTCACAGTGACCTCTTTCTCTCACGGGGGTCTGCTGGCTGTGCAAGGATGTTTCAAAATAGTGGTGATCGTGAATTTGCAGTAGAAGTTTCTCTTAGGTGCCAGTTCAGACAGGACTTAATTAGGAAATTAAACTCTCTTGGGCCCTGGATAAAATTTCTGGTCATAATTTGGAATGGAAAACCACCTGCAATAGGAAATAGTTGTTTCCTGTTGTGGTAAGGCTTTTTTAGGGGTAAGTTAGGACTGAGTATGAATATTCTGACTACATCATATAACAAGGATTTGTTTCTGTGTAACCAGTGGAAAAGCTCTGGCTACTACTCAGGATGGACAGATATTTGTTTTAATGCTTTCCAGAGGGTTTCATCATATGGGGTTTGCTGAAGTGGCACTTGTACAGCTCTTTAAAGGACCCAAAATCAGCTGGGTTTATTTATTATTATTATTCTAATAGTAGAAGGCAGATGGTCTTCTGTAGTCAGACAACTGAGGAAGTCTTGGAAGTTGGAATATTTTCAGATTCACGTTCCAAATGAAAAATGCTTATTAAACAAATTGATTGAAACTCTTAGGTACACATGTAAATACACTAATGCACTTACAATGCCTGAACGCTTTACATTATGGTTTTGAAAGCTGCACTTCCAGAATGGCACAGAAGATTGGCAAGCATCCTTCCTTCTAATGACTGTGTTGATCAGCTTTGTGCTTCAAACCTTCAGTTCCTCCTTTGGGATAATTAATTACTGGTCAGTCACTGAGCACCTGGAGCTTCCTGTTTCTGGAGATACCAGGTTTTTCCTCTGCTCTGCAGTGGAAGAGAAGTTCCTCTTCTCTGGTGGGCTGTGAGAGTGTTTATGTCTGTTTGCAAGGGACTGAGGTGATGGAGGAGTGACAGCCACCTTCCCCAGTGCCCTATAAGGAAACAGGGAATGAGGAGAGAGGGAACAGTGTGATGGCCAAGGCAATCAATGCTTAAGGAAAGAGTACTCTATACAGGGATTTATAAATGGAGTTTCAAACAAGTCTATGTGCTGGCAGACAGAGCACTTAACCATGAAACACATAAATCATACGAACTTTCCTCATCATCAAGTGGCTGGATATTCACCATGTTGATTTTGCTGCTGAACCCCATCATGAGATGATGTAGCAACCGCCTGATTCTTTGGTGTGCTCTTCCTTTGCATGTTCCTGACCACCTCCAGGGTACCAGCCTGGTTCTGAAGTGTCCATGGAAACCTGAATGGACCAGAGGAGGCTTTCACTTTGCTTCCCTTAGAGTGGGCTCCACACACAGGATTGTGCTTCCTGTGAGCTTCCTAAACTCCTTGCAATGTGTGAATGTGCATAAACACACACTTAGCTGTCAATTTAATAAGAAGCTGGTATTTTAGTTATGAAAAACCTGATCTGTCCAGTGTCTTGGATGGCTAGATGTGAAATCCATCATGCAGGAAAGTATCTGCTTCTATGCCAGGAATTAAATCACACTGCCTTCATAAAATCACATCACAGAGAAGTTTGATGAAGTGCAATCCATTTTTCAAGTCAAGGCACGGTCACTTGGCTACAGTCAGTGTCTGAAAGAGCAGCTGCTGCTGCTTCATGTGTCATCTGTGAGATGGGCTGGCACCATTAATTCTGTAACCAAATAAATGCAGATATTTGCAAGAGCTTTTGTTTTTCTCCTTAGAATATCCAAAGGTCACACAGCTTCTTGAGGGGTAGACTTCAGGCAATGTTTTTTATTGGTTTAAGGACAAAATTTGATTCTTTGTAGGAAGTGCCCATACTGATGATGGGTAAAATCCTGGCATGAAAAAGTCCATTCTTATTGTGTTATGAAATGCTGATGCTTGTGCTGGGTGATTCAAGCTGGCATGTCTTGCCATTGTATAACACCCCTTTCAACTATGGTATGTTGATTTTTTTCCTGTGGACACAAGCAGGTTTTTAGGAGGACAAATGGCGACAGATGCTTTTCTAAGTTTGCCTGAGCTCCACTTTTTCAGTGAAATATGAATTTGTAAACTCCTGAAAGTATAGGTAGGCGAATAAACAGCTGTGTAACATGGAGGAAGATGGGAATTAATTGTGCTTGAAGGTGTTGATTGAAAAATAAAACAAGCCAAAGTAGTTCAAGGTCAACCAACAACTCTTTGCTTCCTTTTTTTTCCTTTCTTTTTTTCTTCACTGAAGAATTATTTCTTTCTGACCTGAAATCTTGAGCTCTCATCTTCCTCTAAGTTCAGATTGTGACTTAAGCTGTTGAACAGTATGGTTCATATATATTTCTTGTGCTGATATGAAATGAGGCTGTTATTCCTTATGAGAAGGATTGAACAGCAATGTGGTAAATGTTAGATTAGATCAGTATTTTGAAACTGTCATTTACAGTAGGAAGCTGCTGTAAAACCATGGGGTAACCCCAGATTTGTTATGTTTGTTGTAATTCTTATTTAGTTACAGGATTTATAGTTAGCTGAGACTTACATTGCTTTATGCCACATGTTATACCCTTCTGAGCCTTCCTGTAAAAATCAAACAGATGTTTCCACATATATGGGTGATTAGGTTTGCTCGAAATTTTGCTGTTCATCAATTTTTATGCACAATATAATAGCTTTAATGGATTTTAGGTTGAACTACAATGGCAGAGGTATTCTTGGTGCAAATTGAAAAAGATGCCCACAGAACACTAATGCTGCTGCATGGATATAGCACATGCTGAAATATCAGTCATGAATAAATGAGGCTGGACCTTTGCAACTTCATCATTCTTTTCTCAACACTGCAAGATCCTAAACATGGGAAATTCAATGGCTCCAGTTCATGGAGATCACTTACTGAAAATATTTAGACTTTCAATGACAATATAAATATAGAAATTTTTATTTTCTGCCTTCTGATTTGATAGGGTCTTTTCTGAATGTTGAAGCATTTCTCTCCACTGGCCCCATACATGTGTAAGACATGGTCACACTGACAAGTCCTCTCTGGTGAGAACCTCTTTGATGTTGGTAGAGCTGATTTTCTGATGCTTGGTGACCACTGCATAATTTGCATGAGTAAAAATGTTGTTTCCAGCTCTATGTACAAGTGAAGTGAGCTGCAGCCTTGGCCCTCAGCAAAAATCATCACCGAGTCACTGTGGAGATGTGGATGCCTATTTTGTATTTGCTATAAAGGAGTTTAGATTTTGAGGACTTGTATGGATGTGCACATGATCATACAACCTCCTTTATGTTGTATCTTTTCTTCTAAGAGAAGTTTGTCACCTGTTTCTGGTACTCACTGATGTAGGTTCACTGATGAAGTTCTTTTTATGTAACTGAAATATTTTAGTCCTCTTCCACTAATGGTAACATATTCTTAAGTCTAACAGCAACTAAAATAAGTAATTATCTCTTTATTATTTATACTAATATAATTTTATATGAATTTAAAATAATGAATTTAGATAATGGGAAAGGGCTCATTGCCACTGGTATTCTTCCACTGCAAATGACACATCCATTCAGGTCTTCTCAGAGGTATTTATTTTAAAGTCTTATCTAGTGCTGCTGTTATTGGCTATGTTAAGAACCTTTTCCTGTCATTCTTAATGCAATAAATTGTTTGTCAGTAAACCTACTGCTGAGTTCTCCATCCACGTACCCAGAAGCATAAAGTAGTGGGAGAGCTTTGGAGGGCTTCCTGTGCTCTGTTAGTAAAGGAAGAATTCAAGTCTGGTTCATACCCTGAATTGGCTATGCTAGTTCAGATTTAAAGGTTTTCTCTACTTAGAAAAGGTTTCTCCATGAGCATAAGTGAGCCAAGCACAACAGCTAAAAATGCTTTTTACAATAAGTAGCAACTTATATGTGTATATATTACTTTGGGTGCGTGGAAAATGACAATAGCTTCTGACTTTGAGTATAAAAGTAACTTTCACAAAAGGATGAAATGTTGAGTTTTTTTGTTTTGCTTGCTTTCTTATACCAGTTCTTTTTTCTTTCTCGTTCCACAAAGCCCCTTATTTTTAGTTTTCCCTTTTGATTCTTCCCTTTTACTCTGTTGCCCCAAAGAAAATGAAATCCTTTCTTATAAGATTGGTGAGACAGAGGCAGATTTTCAATCACAGTAATGAGAAGATGACACAATTTATTATGAGTGATAGTATAATTACTAGGAGATGTGATTTATTACAGAAAGCTAGCTAGATACCAAGGCTGTTGGCATGAAGTCTCCTCCTCTTCACAAGGACCAAAATACAAACTTGCACTAAGTCAGCAGTTCTTCCCCGTTTTGACTTGGCATTTGCAACAAAATGGTTTGTTTTCTATATAATCCAGCTCTGGAACTAGCAAAAGCCAAGTTCTTTGAGAAATTTTAGTAATGCTCTAGAACAAGAGAAAATGATGCCAAACTTTTCATCTTTATATGCATAAACCTTCATAAAGGATTTTAAAGTTGCTCTACTCACAGCTTTGTAATTTTTATTGTTTGGCATGCACTAGGCAGGACTGCAGTGGTATCTGTACAAAACACTTCTGCCTCACTAAAAAACATAACACATTCTTCTACTTTGGTTTATTACTGCAACACTTCAGTTATAAATTATCCAGATTCTGCACTTTGTGAGAATTTTACTCCTTTCGTATGGAGAGGAACAATTTTATATTTTCTTATGAGAGATCTTGCCAATAACTTTTGCTCTTTCAGTATTTGCCAAATGTTTGCAGTCTCACCTTGCTATATTGACTACAGTTTTGAGATGGTCAAAAAATCTCAGAATATAAATAATTAGTGAGGCCATGATTACCTTGCTGTTTTCCATCTGTTGACTGCTCTCCAAGAGTCACTTTCACAATATTCACCAACTCTGACATGTTTAATTTGCTTTATGAATTATGTGTGACAAGAAATAATCTTGTTCACTTCACAGGAAGGAGCTCATGGTGCTTGCTTGCTGTGTGGCATTAACCTCAGCCACAGTTACTCCTAGAAATGTGTTTAGGGTTAAAATGAAAAAAAAAAAAAGATGAATCGGGGGAAAATATGCCTCAACAATGAAATGGTTTTGAAGAAGCTTTCATAAGACAGAAAGCAAGATAAAATGGTATTTTGTTTTGGTGTATTCAGTCATTAAACTTTACACCTGAAAGCCTCTGTATGGTACCTCTGCTGCCTGTGAGGCATTGATAAATTATGAGCAAAGCACCCCATTAATTCTGGATGCAGTGAAGAAACCTTTGGAGCATTGTCATGAGATGAATGTGTGGCTCAGACATCAGAGATCATCAGTGTGTCTCCAAACCTCTTTTGTGGGCTTTTTGTGTGTCTAGAATAGGTGAGAGCCCTACTGTTTCTGCCCCCACCTGTTTTTGGGCTTTTGAAGCATCTGAAACTCTGACTTTGGTGATGTTGATGTGAATGGATGGGCAGTAAAATGTGTCAGAGTGATGTTTGAACCTAGTGGTCCCTCTCCTCCTACCTGCTATGGCTTGTATGGGTATGAACCTAAGGGGATTTGGATGAAAACCATTTATCTCTTCAAATTATATGGTTTTTTTTGCTAGTTCTCTTCAGCATCACTGTGTGCTCACCCTCCCCATGAATAATGGTAAACACAATTTTATCATACTTGAGTGTGGGTCTAAGGGGGATCTAAACCTTCTATAACAGGAATCCACCGATCTTTTCCACATAACTACACCCCCTTTTTCTTGTAGGATGTACAGATGTTTGTTCAATATTTTCAGTTTAATATCATAGAAGTTCATAAAAAAACCCTTTCTAAGAGGGTTAAAGAGATTCTGTGTTGATTTAGTATAATAATTTCACAGTTTTTTTGGTGATAGTGATTAATCCCATTCCAAGAATAGAAAGACTAGCTATTTTTACTTCCCAAAATGTATTTATGAACACTTAATAACAACATGAATTGTAAGCTGGAAGATCAATTTTTACCTCTGTTATATTCTGATCACTGGAAGATCTGAAAGAATTATGTGTAGCATGGAGGGAGGATGGAGTCGATGAGTGAATTGAGTTGGAGAACCAGAAATTTCCATTTGAAGTAGAAGACTTAAAGCCTTTTCTCTTAACTGAGAAGCTGTATTATTTAAATGAAATTGGTGTGTTTGGATATTAGCTGCAAAAATAACTTGAACTTGGTGGCCTTTTCTTCACAAATGTGTTTTAGGGTTACATTTTTCTTTTTGAGAAGGAATGATGTTTTAAAATGTTTTTAGGGAGACATTGCAATTGGCATTTCTTCATCTTAAGCTCTTAAGAAAATGAATACTGCTGTGTAAGTGTTATGTTTGCTGCTCAGTACTGTCAAAAGGTTTGGACAGTAGAGATGTAGTTTGGGCTGGAAGTGACTGCCAATTTGAGGTAGTTAGCAATAAAATAATTTGCAAAATATTTCCTCCAGTGAATTTTACTTCAACAAGATTGCCTGGTTTGGTGTTTTTTCCAAGATAAGTTACTGCATGCCTGAAACAAAAAGTGCTTTTCTTGCTGTTTATTCTATAATTTTGAACTTTTTTTTTAACTTGTAGGGGTCTTCTAATGCAGTGTTCATTGGCTTACTAGCATGTAAATTAATTCAGTTCCATCTCTGTGAAGAAAGAATTTTTTTACTTTCTCTCCAATTAACAATTTGGAAATTTTTCTAGTTACTGCTTTTCAAAATTATAAAAAATATGGTGCTTCTAATTAAACTTCCTTTTTAAACATTGCATTCTGCATGCAATATTTTGCTTTAATCTGTCATGTTTTCCTACTTTTGTTACAGCACATGCCTCAATTTGTGCCTTTCAATCTCAAGTTGTCAAATTAATTAGCTTGATTACACTGTATGTCATCAGACTAATAATGCACATCCTTGTCTATATCTGGATTCTTCTGAAAAGAGTGGTAGTTCAGCAATCAGTATTTGTGGAAACAGTTTCATATTTTACATCAGGGAAAATATTTTACTTGGAGATCTTATGCTGATGATTTGGAAAAATCTGAAGGTTGAACTGGTGGGCAAAGAATCCAAGAGCTGATACGCTCATGCCAACATCTGCAATCTGGAAAACTCTCTGAAAATACCATTTGCTGAATTTGTAGATGTCTCAATTGAGGAGCAATAAAAAGCCTTTTCACTTTCACATTTTTTGGCACTGTTTTCTAGATTCACCTGTAAGATCAGAGTCTGGTGGAGTGTCTCTAGTACCAGTTTCTTGTGCTGAGAAAGGCTGAGGCTGTGGGGTTTCTGAGCCCACCTGGCTTTCAAACACTCCTGGCAAGGCTGAGGGCTCCAGGCCCTGGGTGTGAGTGGATAATCTTGCTAAGTGACATGGGATAGAAACTCTGGGTAGAGGATGTGTTGTCCAGTGTCTTACTGAAAACTATATTTGAGAAAATGGTATCAAAATATAGTAGATTCTGCGTTAATCCTTGCTGTTAGTGACTGACTTCTCCCTGATGGAGAAGAGATTTGCTCTTTAATCTCAAGATGCTCTTACCTCTCTTGCCTGAGTATGTGAGAGCCTTCAGCAAAGTGCTCATTGCTTCTGTGTGGATCTTCTGAGATGTCCTGGCAAACCTTGCAGTCAGACTGGAGAGAATGAAAAATCTCGTAAGAAAATGAAAATCAGAGGGCTATGAGCAAAAGGAAAGATACTGAAAAAGGCTTTGAAAGTCTATTTTTGTGCCACAGCAGCATTTTAACCATGTCTAACTGGTTATGCACTTGATTCTGGGGCCTGGGTTTGTGCAGGTGCCCTTTTTTATTAAAGAAATCTGTATAACTTTACTGAATCTTTAGGATTCTACTACAGTCACTGAGCAAGATC
Source organism: Ploceus nigricollis (assembly GCA_013399945.1). NCBI lineage: Eukaryota > Metazoa > Chordata > Aves > Passeriformes > Ploceidae > Ploceus > Ploceus nigricollis. Next base: position 284,127 of record VXBC01005330.1, read on the forward strand.
CTCATGGAGAATCCCAATGGTTTTCTGGAAGTAAACAGGGAAGAGTGTCAGTTTGTTTTGTCCCACTGCTGGTGTCATGGGAGAGGTGACTGCATTCCAAGATACAACAGAGCTGTTTGCTAGCACAAGTAGCTGTTACTTGTTCAGTTTCTTTTGTACAGGGAACATTACAAAAGAAGCTGTTGCTAAACATGAAAAGCTTACACTGCATTTCAAATATCTGAAGCTGCTGTGAGACTTAAAGGATGAGAAGAGGTAGATGTGGCTTATCCACAGCAACAATACAAAACAAGTGTCTATTGTAATTCAAGGGAACGAGTATCCATTTGCGAACAGCTGGCACACACTTGTGAGCTACCAATTTATCAGGAGGGATATGGATCTGAACAGACACTTACATGCCCCTTGCTCCTGTTTCTAATGATGTGCTCTCTGCATGGACTTGTTATCCCTTCAGGAAAGGGGAAGAACAAAATCTGAAGATGGTACTGGCCAGAAATTCTGTGTGATCGCAGAAATGTGGTGTTAGCTGCTGCAAGCTGTTGCTCTGACGCAAATGTTGATAGAGGAGATGGTATCATCTTCCCTTTTGCTTAAGCAGCCACAGGAACTGTTTTGCAGAAGAGAAGGGTGAATTTTTGTAATATTTTAGTCACTTTCAAATCATCCACTAAGACTCTGTATGCAGTGTCACGGGCACCTTTCCTGTAGGGTGATTTTGGTAACTGAAGCCATGTCTTTGGTGGTCGACTCAGCCATGCCTGTAGAGTAGACCATGGTTCCCTAGGGCAGGCTGTACCCCAGTGTGATCCACTGGTGTGTGGTAGCCTATTTCTGGCCATAATGTAGCTTAAATCCTGACCTGCTGCTCCTGCCAGCTGTGTCTACCAGCATGGAAAGTATAATGCAGTAGTGGCAATTCTGCCAGTATGGAGAATATGGCTTGATGGTGTTTTAAACTCTGGTCACCCCCAGCTGCTGGAAGAGCATTAGTCTAAACATTTCTTGGTGCTATTAATGTGCTGATGGCTGGTCATCTTCTATAAAAAATCATTCACACTGTCCTGAGAGAAGTAAGATGGGAAATGCCTGTGGGAGTGAGACCTGACTGCCCTCAGTGAAGCATGGGGGATCCTCTGGTCAGGTCCAGCCCTACAGAACTGACTTAGAGATTGTCTTAGGACCCTGCCTGGCTCCTGCCTTACCTTGCCTGGTGGTTGGTTTGCCTGTGACTTCAGTGTTGATTTAATGGTGTTTGGTTTGTGTTTGCAACTCTAAAGCCAGAGGTTTATGCAGTACATCTCAGGCTCTTCTTTTCCTCTTTGACACTAGGCATAGTGGTTGCTCTGCGTGGATGATCCAGTATGTGGGAGGAGGTTTATCAAAGTAGCAGGCTTGAAAACATTGCAAAGTACATCTTGTTCCTAGTGATAGTTAGATTTCTAGGAAAAAAGGGTTAAAGGCATTTGAGTTGATCAAGGGAGAGATGCTGGTTTTCATATCTTAACACCTTAATCTTAACACTGTCTTATCATAGTTTTCACATCTAAACACCATCCTTCCCTCCCCACCAAAACCACAACTTGGGGATTTGCTAATCCTGTAAATAAATCTATGGTTAATATGCTTAAGCTTTGTATCCTGCCCAGAAGTCAAAACCAGCCCTTTGCTGGAGGAAATACTTCGCAGAAAGCTGATGTGCTCTGGAAAACAACTCACTGAGGGGAGGCAAAGCGTCAGCACAGCTTGTGGAGAATTTATGTTCAGAGAGCAAGTAGAGAAACAGAGTTTTTTTGAGCCAGGAGAGCACAGGCTGAGAAGCATGCTGCCTCAGGCAGAAAGGCTCAGATTGCCAGCAGGAGTGTGTGCTGTGCACCGTGAGGAGCTGCGTGTGCAGGAGCGGGGTTTAGCAGCTGATCTGTGCGGCCCTTGGAGGTGTTTGGCTCTCCCCACACACACTGGGTCTGTATCCCCAGGCTGTCTGTTTAAATCCTTCCTGCAACCAGAAGTGAACTCGTGTGTGGCACTCCTGTGAACTGGGGGATATTTTTTCTTACTGAGTATTTTGATGAAATCAGCTCTTAACTGGAAAGACATGTTCCAAACACTTCTGCTCAAGGACAGCATGTAGGAGTTGGACCAAACCCCAATGCTGTGATAGCTCAGGGGAGCTGTACGTGCTCTGTGTTCCTGTTCTTTAAAGACTGGATTGTGCTGTAATTAAATCTAAAGCACAACTTGGGAGCTGAGCTCAAAGCTAGAAGATGGCTTATCTGAGGAGCCTGTGCAGGGAGGAGAATGAATGAAATAACCAACTCCAATTCTAGTTCTGAGGGCACCATTGTCAGCCATCTCTATGGGAGGGATTGGTTTTGACTTGCTCTTCTCTGAATTAGTTTCCTGTTGGTGGCCTATGCTTTTTTTCCCTCCCCATATACTTTTTATTTTTATTTTACTTTGCTCCCCCTCAAATCCACAAATTCTTGATGTTATGGAGTACTTGAGGAAATAGTAAAGTAAGAAGGCTTTGATAATGTAGAGTAACTGCTGGAAAAACAACCATCTTGATTTATGATGGCTTTATGAACCACAACTATTGCGCTTTTTAAGAAAATAGAAAGTTTTGCTCTTTGAAGATGGAGCAGGGCTTCCAGATTTTAGCCTATCTGCACAAGGAAAACCTTCTCTGTGAGTTCTTCTGCTGTTTTTAGCACTTGTCACTTTTAGTAACTGTTGCCCTTGTATATGTTGCCATGGCCAAATGCTGTATTGTCACTTATGTGATCTTTTCTGAGGTGTAGCAATGTTTTGCTAGGCCTAAGTATAATCTTGTGCTAGAACAGTCATTAGAGAAAGACACAGCTACAAATAAGGCTTCCTGACTTTTTCTTTTTCTCACCTGTGTAACTGGTGATGAGGCCATTATATAAAGATTTCTCCTGGAATGAACCTCTAGTCATCAGAGGGACTGCAAACTGCTTGGAAGACATGCTTTTAAGCTGTGCTTTTGGAAAGATTGCAAGGATTAATATAACTGAACTTGAGAATAATGACACATCAATGCTGTTGGGATAAGTTATTTTAAAAGTCTGAATCTGTCTGTAAGGCTTACGTGTTCATTTATTTTTTCATTAACATAAGAGACTAAATATCAATCTTTCCATGATAGCTGTGTTTTGTAGTGCTTTGTCAGACACTTAATTTAAAGCCAGTCATGTTTTTATCCCTATTTGATGGATGCATAAGGAACTGGAGAACTGCAGGCATTTTGATTTGTGCTTTTGCAGCACTAGCAGTATTCTTGAAACATTACTATTTTTTACAATTTCTAGAGATGTATGTTTGTGAAATTTAGATAAATGTTGGATCATTATAAAGAGAGGGACTATTATAAAATATTTAATTCTAGCAACACTCTCTGCACCTTCATTTCACTGTGATATCATTGAGTCAAGTTCATTTTTAGGGTCCCTGTAGCAACAAATTCTTTTGCTCAGGAGGTTGGTCAGTTTGTATTCTCCTAAAAGAAAGGGTAAGAGAGCTTCCTCTGTCCTCTCCTTCCTTCTCCCTGCTGCCCCCTCCCCATAATAATAATGATGATAATAATAAAAGAGTAAAGAAAAGAATAATAAAAGAGCTTGGCTGTAATACCTAATACACTATACTAAGAAAGACAAAACCTGCTGAAATGGCTGGTGTGAGATCTCTACCCTCAAGTTTGAAAAGTTTTTGTTTTAATTTAAAAAGTCATGAGGAGAATGGAACAATACCTTATAAACAGGTGTGATTTTGTTCACATTCTTATGTTCTACTTGCAATTTCATTACATGAAGTAAAGCAAGAGGGGAAAGAGCTACATTGTGTCATGTGAGGAGTACTGTGGAAGAAATCCCTTTTATTTTTGGTGCAACAAAGATGATGGAGCAGTAGTTGAAGTGATACTGGTCAGAGAAATGATATATCACGATAAAAGTTAATTTATTAAGTTCTACTTTTTGAAGTAGTAAGACTGAGTCATATGCAAGTATCTACATCTTTTCAGTGATTAAAGAGAACCATTTTAGCCTGCTCTGCTTTTGAACTGAGAATAGCAAGACAGTGGTACAGCAGCATAATGATAAGATGGATATAATATAAAAAAAGATGAGTAGGAAAGGGAGAGGTGAACGTGAAGCAATTAAAGTTTTAGTTGATCCTCACGGTGAAAAGCTGTTACCACTGAAATGGTGATTCTTCAGCTGCCAGAGCACACATGCTGTTATTTTTACTCTGCTACAGTGGATGTTGTTATCATGGAGGAAAATATTTGACTCATCATGTCTTTGGGGAAGTTAATGAATTGGGCTATAATAGGACTTGTTTCCAGAAACAAGGACTGTATTTCTTCAGTGTTGTAGTATTTCCAACTCAGTGAATAAACATCCACAACAGCCAGTAATTGATAAAGTACTTACAGGTTACTGCTGCCTGTCCTTGCAAAACTCCTGCTGCAAAACATGGCTTTGCTTTTATCAAAGGGACCTGAGGGGAGCAGGTTGAAGTGGATAATAATTTTGCTGGCTTGAAGTACCGAGAGGACTGGTTCAGTGCTTCTAGTGACCTTACTGTGTCTTCCTGACATCTGAGATACAGATTCCTGAAAGCCATACAAATGGTTGTGGAGTCACTGATTGCAGCCCTGCTGTGTCTCTGTCCCTGAAATGGGTACTCAGAAAGGTGAAAGGACTTCCCAAAAGTGAATGACTACAAAATGAGCCCAACAACTGTCACTGGCTTATACAACTCACCACTATGTACTTTTTTTAAAATGTGTTGAGGCTGACGTAAATTCTGGTTTAATTTAATCCAGCCTTCAAAAAAGAGCTCAGGATGGGTGCAGTTGGCAGTCAGTCAGTGGCCAGGCAGCAGATCTGGTAAGGCAGTGGCCCTGCTTGTAGGAATTATTATGGCATTTTCTTTGAAGGCAAGGGGAGAAAACACTTTGCCTAATCCAGGCTGTGTCAAAAATGAGGTGTCACACTCATGCCTTTGGTCCTTCCTAATCCTAGTGAGAGAGATCTGAACTTGGAAATGACTGTTCTTACCATTGCCACAGTGGAATTTCTATGATAGGATCACGTAGCTTGATAAGGCTGAGAAAGGTGAGTTTATAGTAGGTTTGGATTTGTGTGCAAACATGGAAGTGATCCCCAGGAACATCCTGTGCTGTACTTGGAGCTGATGCTACTGAAAACACATAGACAAAGCAGGAGAAGTCCTAAGGTTTCCACTTTATGAATAGACCAGATTCCCATGATGTAAATAATTTATTTTCAGGTGAATGTTAGCTAATTATCTTTAATATGGCCATGACTTGAGTTCTTGCTGGCTGAGAGGCATCCTGTGAAGTCTTTAGGAGACAACAAATTCACCAATGGCAACCTGAAACAATAGAGTAGATTCAAGCTCTCAGCTATGATACTCAGCAATAAGAGGCAGTGGTTGCCTTGTCAGCATTTATCTTTTGCTGCATCAATGCAAATAATTCAGCATCTTGACTTTGAGGGTTTGTGCATAAAAAAAGTATTAATTGTGAGAACAGTTATTAGGTACAAACCTCAACTCATTTTGGAATTACAAAGTACCATCAGGGAGAGTGTTCTAGTGGTGTTTATCTTTTGCAAATGTTTAAAGCAGGTCAATAAACAAAGCACCTGAAAATTGACACTACTTTCTCATAATGGCTGTTTTAACTGGTAATGGTTCAAATGAATTAATCTTTCAAACAGGCTTGCTGCTGATTCTATTCTTCTCTTCTTCAGCCTGGAAAAGAGAGAAACCACATCACAGTCTGCAACTTCCTCATGTGGGGAAGAGAAGGAGCAGGCACTGATCTCTTCTCTGTGGTGCCCAGTGACAGGACCCAAGGGAATAACCTGAAGTTGTGTCAGGGGAGGTTTAGGCTGGATATTAAGAATGCTGTTGTGATGCAGTCTTAGTTCTAGTCTTAGATTTTAGAATAGTCTTAGCTGTTAGACCCAAGTGAACATGATAATGTGGTTCAATTTATTGTTTTCCTTCTAGTTTGACTCAATTTCTAGAACAACTGAGATGGTAAGCAAGCTAATAAATGATTTCCAAGTGATTTTATTTGATCAAGCATGAAAGACAAATGCTGATGTTAATGCATTGAACTGGTCACTATCTTGGGTGAACTATGGCTTAGTTTCTGTATGCTACAGCAAGAAGATACTAAACTGAAATCTCTGCTAAAACAGTTCAATAAGCCAGGACTTTCCAAGGTAAACAGCTCACTCATTTACTTCAAGAGATGTGCCCAGAGTGCTGTTTCTTGTGTTTTCCCTGTAGCTGTAGAGCTTAATACACTGTCAGGTAAAGCAGAAGGAGAGCTGTGCTTCTGCAGGCAGATAGAAACAGCTCTGATGCAGAAATCCTTCTGAGAAGCAAGTGTCCAGTATTTTACCATCTGATGCATGCTGGGTGCTCCCAAAATGAGGAAATCTTTTTTTTCTGATGTAGCCAAGCAGGTTTAATTTTGTTTGATTGCTTCCCAGAAGTTTGGTTTGCTGTCGTTCTCTGACTTTCTGCTGGAGTTTGTGTTTTTAGTTTGTGTGACCAGAGTGCTCAGACTGCAGCTCTCTCAAGAACCTGGATCTATGTGTGCTGGTGAGGATGTTTTTTTCACTCCAGCAGTTTTGTGTTGCTTATCTCTCAGTATATAGTGTTTGTCATGGCATCAGTTCTGATGTTTCCTCACACCTGGGTAATATTTCAGCCTATTATGTGGCTTTATGGTTTGTTTTACTTTGTACTCTATGAATTCCAAACTGAAGCTGTTTGGAGAGAGTGATGAGTGTTTTAGGTGTCCCTGGTGCTTTTTCAGAAATGCTCTTGGAGGGCTTCTATCATGCAGAAAGAAGAAAGGATGAGTTTTCAGTGAAACATCTTCCTTGTAAAAGTGCAGACCCCGCATTTCTCTCCTCATGGGCATGTTTCTAAACTACTTGTTGTCCTTGAAAAGGAGGAAAAAACACAGGCTGACACTGAAAATTAATGGCCAGGATGTCATGGTGTACTGTGCTGCCAGGACTCGTGCAGCAGGCATCTCTAAGCCTCTGTTCTTTCTGTGCTGCCTCATATAAATAAATATTCCTTAGGCCAATTCCCTTATAGATCTGTCTGGAGTGCTCATGGATCTCTCCCTGCTGATTTGAACCCTAATTCTTAAAGAGCAAATGTATATGCCCAGTGCCCAAGGTGCCAGTTTTATCATCATCTGGGATTTACACAGACACTCTCTCCTTGTTTTTTAGCTTCTCCTCTGGAATAAGAGTAGCTGTAGGAAAAACACAACTGAATCTATCCTGCCTCCTTGCTTTTAACAAGCAACTGCATTTCGATGAAGCCCCAGGGAGAGATTACACAGCTATAGAACAGATGCTCTCTTTGCTCAGAATCTGGGGTTTTATTTCTTCCTTAGACATTTGAGCTGGCTGCTTATCCTGAGGTGTCTGCTTGTTGCTTCTGTTATAGGAGCAAAGAGCAAAGATCCTTCCTTGAATTGAGAGAAAATGTCCTTCAGCAGAAACATCAGTTTGAGATATTGTGGATGCAAAAAACTATGTGGAAGTGTCAGTACAGATGCTAAACTGGATTAAGTGATGACTGAAATATGTGAATTCTCTTTTCATCTGAGTGTTAGTTGTTGCCTTGGGTGATATTACTTTGCAAAAACATTTCTCTTGATGTAATCCAAAGAAATGAAGTAACCACAAGCTGTGTTTGTAGAGTATTATTTTTTTTCTTCCTGTACTTTCAACATAAAATAGCAGGGGACAGAAGAAACCTTTTTTTTTTCCTAAGACATAATCAACTATCTACAAAACAAATGAACCCTGGGTTATATCCTTCCTCTGAAATACAAATACCAGTGATGCTTTTATAAGAAGGCTTGGGAACTGCTGGAGAAGGAAATCAATGCTGTATTTGAAATCCCCATGTTAGTGGTACTCTGGTGGAGTTTGCAGTGGTGTGGGGTGAATTCTGAACGTGGTGCTGTCTATAAAGAGTCTCTGAGAGCTGCCTGAGGATTTATTGACTGTAGGTGCACTGGGCAGATTGATGGGAAGCTTCTTGCAAGGTAACTCCAGCCTTGCATCCTGCTCTTGCTAACCCAGCAACTTTCTCTGCACCACATGTGGAGTCCACGTAAGGTTTCCTTTAGTGGGGACTTGCAGTTACAACAAGGCTTCTGTGCGTTTCCTGAAAGTTCTAGTTCTAAACTTCTCCCAGTCCTAGACTTCCCCAGCTCGTGACAGTCATGTTCAAAGGATGCCTTGTAGTCTTTTTCAATATTAAGGTGTTGAAAAAGATTTTCAAGCATTTTATAGATCTTTCTATTTCTGAAGCATTTTAAACCTCAACTATTTTAAGAAATTGTCCTGGATTTGTTCGTTGCCTTTGGAGGCTTTTTTCCTTTTAGAAGAAGCTTTCTCCCCATGTTCCCCTCATCCCTCAGCTTTTATTTTCAAATGACCTTCAGTAGAGTTGGAAATATATTTGGCTTCTGCAATCTCCTAGTTGTGCAACCAAGGCATATGCAAAATGCCTGTAGAATAACTCATTTCTATGTCTGCTTGTTTTCTACTGGCTGTTACTTCTGGTTGTTCCTCTTTTGGTAATTAAAATATTTTACAGTTCTTCCACCTTTTGCCTTTTTTATATTCCTTTTCAAGCATTTTCATGCAAATGTTTAAATTCCTGAGTCATCTTGTGGAAGTGTTTCTTTGCCTTAGTTCTCATTTTTCTTCTTGCAACACCCTCACTGTGTTGCTCTTTTACATAAATTCGTGCAGTTATGTGCTCACACAGTGTTATTGCTGGAGAGGTGAAACATGCTAGTCTGAGAAATGAATTTTCTTGGAGAGATCCATCTCAGATTTAGCCAGGTGGACTTCTCAGTGTTGTTTCTGATCACACTGCCAAGTGATGAAACATTGAGATTGCTGTAAAGAGAAAAAAAAGCCCAATTATGGGCCACCTTTACTCATGTTGTATAGCAACCAGAGATCTTCCAGTGGTGTAGCCATCTACTGCCTACCTGTTTGTGCAGCTGGATGTCATTTGGAGATAACTTCCAATTCATCCATTAGCTTATGTCTGTGAAGAGCATTTCTAGACAGAACTATATCCAGACATTGATCCTGCAGTAGTAAATATCAGGAAAGAGACTTGGAGCTTTGTGGGAGAGGTATAAATATCCTTGGATCTGCATAAACGTTGCCTTCTGCCTTCAAACAGAGATGAGGAGCTCTGAATGCCTTGGGCTAAAGGGTGCCTCTGCATGTGCCTGGAGGGGCTGCACACACCAGTGTGGTGCTGTTAGCAGACTTGAGTCCTGCTGTTCAGTTCTTCTTTGTGCCTGCCTTCTCCACCTAATCCTCTGAAAAATGCCAAAGTATCCCAAATATACCAGGGAAACTGATGGAGGATGGGGTCCTAAAGGAAGGTGGTAAGCTATGGGAGTAAAAATTACTATTTCAGTCACATCACAGAAAATAGCAGGTCTAATTTCAGATAGTGCATGTTCAAGTCAGGTTTCTTGAACCCTGAGGCGTCCTGTTTACTGCTTAATAGATATGTGCTACACTAAGGAGCTTTGCAAGGACCTGGCAAAATAAAACAACTGTATAGCACATGGAGGGTCAAACTGATCCTTGGTGTGTGAAAGTTAATGTACAACAGAAGGAATAATGTGTGCTGTTTACATTCTTTTTTACTGGCTTCAGTCCACAAATAACAAATGGTTTGCCACCATAAAGAAACATAATTGCCAGCAGGTTGTGGAAAGAACAAGGGAAATAATGACAGTCACCCTCAGTGTGATGTGCAGCCACCTGGAAAGCAGCGTGTGCTTTCTTAGCCTGCTGCTGACAAGAGTGTAGAGATGGAGGTGGAAGAAGCAAAAATAATTAGCGGTATGGAAAGATTCTGCTAAGAGGAGGTGTGTAGAATCTGGGAGCATTCTCCTGGAGACAAAATGACTAAAAGAACCTGAAGAAAGCTCCAAAATGGATTGTGTATTGTTGGATTGCTGGGCAACAGAAATGTGAACACTCTTCTCTCCCCCACCCTCTCATGACTGCAGAATAACCCTTTCAGTTACATGGACAGTCACTTTGTTTATTCAAGAAATGTGATAGGAAGCCCTCAGGATCCTGGGCAACAGGTGAGGATAGTTGGAGGGGAAACATGATCACAGAATGCAGTGTGGAATTTGAACTGAGGACACGAGAGTGCTCCTGCAAGCAAGCGCCGCAGCAGCGCCAGGGATTGGGGCTCTGTGGGTTGGCACAGCTCTAATGATTCTGTGAGATGTCTGAGATGTACCTGGTGTCTGTGGTTTTGTTGGTTAAACCCTACAACCTCTGTGATCTGCAGCTTCTCTGGAAGTGGCACCTCCAGGTGCCACCTGGCTGGATGCTGCCTCCTGCTTCTTGGGTCTTCTGACCTGGAGAGCACACAAGGAGCTGCTCAAACTGCATTAGAGCTGCTTGCATTTTGTAACTTTATTTGAATTGCATGTTAAACAGGGAAAAAGTTCCTTGTTTGGCTAATAATGCTATAATCAGATGAGGCTTTTTTGCTCCAAATTGCCTTTTAATAAAGTCATTTCCAGTTTAGAAATGTGAGGGTAAGTGGTTTCAAAGCTTGTGCCTGTGCGAGTTGCTGTTCAGCATGGTCCATGTCATTACAAGATGATGAAGGATGTTCCTACAGACCTGTGAGGAGTTATAGGAAATGTTAGCCCCAAGGTACTTCAGGAATTGCTGACTTGGTTCATTGACTTAACTTGGTTTAAAGCTAGAGAAGACATGTAACTTTTTTGACCGTGTTTGTAATTTTTTTTCTGTGAGTGATGTGAGTGATTTTTGGCAGGTGTAGTTTATTAGGTTCAAACATAAAAGTCAATAATTTATAGAAGAGAATAAAAGGCCTCCCAAAAACCTCTGAATATTTCAAGGGCAATTACAGGATTTTTGTTGTTGTTTTAATTTTATGTTCTGTGTAGGTAAGAATCGTGTTTGTTTACACTCTGTTGCAAAACAAAACACATCTTCCTTGTTTCTGATACTGTTTAACAAGATAGTAATGGCATTTGTCTTTGGGTTTCTATTAGCTTTGTTCCTGGTATACAGAAGAGTTAATCAGGCAAATTACTTAATGGCACATGAACACTTCTGTGACATAACAGCCAAATGAAGTATCTAATTCTATTAAAGCTTCTCTTCATGTCCACACAAAAGATATCACTTTTAATCACTTTTATTTCATGATTCATAACTGCTTAGGAAGCAGTGTTCTTGGTGGTGCAGTGCCTTCAATAACACAGCTGTCTGCTGCTCTGATGTGTATGTAAAATGTGCATATTGTGGACTTTGCTCTGGAGTACTGAGAAAATGAGATAAGGATACATTGTTTGGTGATAAACTTAACTACCCCTATATTAATAACAACTATATTGTCAGGGCTGCTGTATAAATCCATTTGACCTACTTCTACCCATAAAGCCACAATAACAATCTGCAATGCTGCTACATAAACATACTGGCTTCTCATGACGAGCTGTTGTTAACAAAATTCACTGAAGACCTTTCTTTAGCATAAGTTGTATTTATATACTGCAGCTGAAAGCTGCTTTAAGACTGAACATCTGTTTACAATTGCTTGTGTTTTATTGCTGCTTAGTGGAGAGCCATTGTGAAAGATATTTCAGCACTGTGTGGCTTGCACCATCTTAATGAGGTTTGTTTTTGGAAGCTGAGAACAGCCTGACCCCCTGATAACAAGACTTGCCTAAGAGAGGTTGGCTTTAGGCACAGGGCTAAATTTGCTTGTCAGTTCATGTGCTTGCTCTGAGAGAGACTGGCTGACCATTAAATGGTAGTTTTAGAGTGGTGGAGGAGCCCTCCTTAAGCATCCTGGTTATGGGGGGGTCACTGGCTGTCATCTGTGAGAATGGGCAGGGGCTCTGGGCTGTGGTACCCCTTGAATAAAAGGGCAGGGATTATTGAGAGGTGTCCCTCAGAAGGTGCTCAGCCATGGTTAGAGGGCAGTGGTGGGCAAGGGTGGGATGAGCTGCCTGGGGCACTGGTATTTACTCTCCTCAGGAGGAGTGATTGCCACGGCACAGCCCAAGTCAGCTCTGGGGGCTGAGCCAGCTGTTCTGGGCAAACACTCCTCTGCTGTTCTTTGCAGAGCTCCTGCTATTCTACCTCACACCCTCCTCCAGTGAAAGCATCACTTTAAAACAAGGAAAGGATCACTATAAACCACATGGCTTTCTCATCTTCAACTTTACAGAAACCTTTTTCACCTGTTCAAAAGTAGGTTTTCACTAGAGTAGTACTTTTAGCTTTTTCTGAGTTATAGTAGAAGTGTATCAGAGGAGCATGGAAGTATTTACTTATGTACTTTATTCCATAAAATGGATAAGGGGTAATATGACTCTAAGAGCTGATGAACACACTATGCATGTTCTGGCTCCACTGAATTGAAATAGTTCAGTTATGTTGCCTGTAGTAGATGGTTCACAGAATTTTTAAAATCCGTGGATGTTTTATGCCTGTGAAGTGCTCCAGTGCTTGACTAAGATGCTAAAACTCTTCACAGGAATGCAAATATCACCTAATATTTGTTTTCTTATTTTAGCACCCCATCATTCCCTCAATAAACACAGAAAAACCTTCTTTTATTTTTTTTAATGCCAAAAGCAGAACAGTTCTCACTGGTGAGTACTTAATGTCTCGGGAAGAAAATAGCAACACCACAAACCCAAGGAAATGAGTTCATACCTGACTGATATGGTGTTTGCTCTGGATCTAGAGGAGAAGAGCTCCAGCCACAGCAATCTTTTCCCTGGTATTGCTGAGTGGCAAGTGTTGCTATTGTGTATGATGTGGCTCCTGCATGAGTAATGCCATTACTTGCTGTGCCACATGGATCTGCACTTGCCTGAGGTGAAAAGATTTGGGCTGAGAGTGTTGGAGAGGTTATGCTCCCAAGATCAAGGCTGAAAGTCAGAAAGGAGACACATGGAAATTTGTGCCTTGAAGGTTTTTGTAAGAACCATTGCTGCAGCAGCAGAGTGCCTGTGCCTTTAAGAACTGTGGAACAGGTATTGCTCTTGCTGTGTAAATTCACTGTAGCAGTAGTATGAAAGAGAACTTTAGAAAAAGCCTTTCATCTGAAAGCATGGTCTGACTCTTGAGAAGCATTGAAAACCCTCAAGTCCTTCTCAGAATCATGCAGACAGAGGAGGTGCTTGAGTGGCACTGTGATGGTGCCCACTGAGCTGTGTGACTCCTGCCATGGGAAGCTATGGAAACTAAAAGCTGAAGGAATTCGTGGTGGTGAGGGAGAGACTGTCAAGGATTATAAGATGCAAAAAAACAACATTGCTTTTTCAGAAGGTTTTGTACCAAAGAGCAGCAGTACTTGCTCAGTAGGAAAATGGGCAGAGCCATGTCCTGGCTAGGTGCTCTTTAATCATTATTAATGGCTAGTAGTGGCAACAAGCAGTGAGGTCAGGGACCCCTTATACTTGACCTGATTCAGTGTGTAATTGTCCTCTGTTTAAGTAAAAACAAGCTTAAAATGTGCTATTTCACAATATCTTGAGCTGATAGCAGTCAGTTCCCCAGATCTTTGAGTGACTGCTTCATGATTACAAAAAATTTGTTTTGAGATCCCATCATTGCATTGATCTGTTGAGAGAAGCCCTGTTAACCTTTTAACCTCTATGGAATTGCCAGGTCGCTGCCTCTTCTAACTCATTGCATTACAAAAATTGAGTTTCACGTGTAAGTGCTAAGTACCTTTCAGAGTACCAAGCACAAATTTAATATTCTCAGTTAAACTAAATATTTCTAATAAGTTTGCAGATGGTTTCTGTTGCTTCAATTACTTGTCATACTGGCAGAATAACAGGTTCTTAAGGCATTGCTTCAGCTTTTCCTGACTCCAGTGGCTGAAGTCTTGCTTTTTTTTTTTCAAAACAACAATAAAAGCGTCTCTAATTTAACTAAACCAAGGTCTGTAACAAATCATTGTACCTAAAATACTGGTGGGCAAAATACTGATGAGGCACTCTGAACACTTTCCTCCAAGCTGTCAATAGGAATTTGGGGAGTTGCAGACCTGACTGCCAAATGACTTTGTGTTAGGACAGCTATTTGGAGATGGTGAATGCTGTGTGATATGGCAATGCATATGAAGAGGGTTGTCTCCAGCAACTGTGCTGTGTTTTTAAAGGATTCTACACTGGGCCTATGAGACTTTGGGAAAGTCTTGGTACAATAGGAACAATATAGAGGATTATTTTTCTTCTCCATTTCTCAAGTCTCACATTCCAGGACAGACTGTGCTGTACTGCTGCATTTCTACATGGCTGAGCTTGAATCTCTCCACTTCAAACACAAGACATGGTTTTCATCTGAATTGTGACAACCAGAAGTGAGGAAGGCTCAATTACGGGAGGCCAGAGTGGATGTGTGTATAACTGCTGAGTTTAGGCAGCTCAGAGGAAAAAAAAAAGAGCAGCAGTAGGAAAAGAAGGAAAGGGTGGAAAGTGAAAAATGGGAGAGAGCAAGGAAGAGGCAGTGTCCACTGCTTCCCTTCTTGCACGGGATTCTGTGTATCCTGCCTAACTCACCCTAGAGCAGTGCCTTTTTCCCTGGTTTCACTTCCAATTCTAGCACATCCCATTTCTGATCCATACTGTCCCGTTTCCTGACAAGGTAGGATCCTTCAGTCTTTGCCTGCCGGCTGAGTTTTGATCCTGTTTTCTTGCTTGTCCCTTCCCCAGGTGGACATTTTGCCACTGCATTGTGTTCTCCTGCAGAGATCTCCCCCATCCTCCTCCTTCAGTCTTACTCCAGATCTGTGTTTTCCTTCTCTTTTCCAAGTGGCTTTGTCTGGTCTTCCTCACTGCCACTGTTTTTCTCTTGGATATAAGACTGAGTTTGTACCTGCTCCTGAGCAAATGTTTGCAAGTTTGTGCACTGAAATGTGCCTGAGGATGCCTGAAAGAATGCTCATGTAGATATTTTGGAAACATCAGTTTCAGTATCTGACCTAGAAACTACCTCAGTCTGCCAGAGCAAGATGGAACAGCAAGTTGAATTTTATCTGCTTGGTGAAAGCTGGGCAAAGGGGAAAAAATATGCTGCTTTCCTTTTCTGATGCTTAAAAAGTTTTGGTTTTCTTTTTGTGCTATAGCATTTGAACAGACTGTTCATTGAACTCTTCAGCATCCTGTCATCTCAACTACCTGAAACATTGTGCAGCTCTTTCTTGTCTTTGTGCACTTGCAATGGCATCTAATTACTTCTATCCCTGGTGTGATACTGTAGGCTTTTAGAAGTGAGACTTCTTTACCAGGTAATACACATGACAGGGCAATTCAGGAGAGGGGAGAAACTGTCAAAATTCATAGTGTGGTTCTATCACTACTGCCCTTTGGGGTATGTAACCACTGCACTATGCTCATAGTCCCTCTGCTGAATCCCCAAATAACAGTTGTGTTTATGACCCTGCCCTTTCTAGAAGGTCTTTACAGATCATCATTTTAGGAGCAGATGTGGGGAACCCCCAAATTTTTCTTTTTTTCTAAGTTCCAGGGAAAGTTACTTCCCTTTTGTACAAAATACCTCGTGTCAAGGTTCTGTGCTGGTTTTATATCATTATAGATCCCATAAGTGAAGCTGAAGCTGTCATTCTGTGGTAGCTGTACCTTCAAGGTATTGAATATTCTGAAAATCGTGATTTAATGTTTTTCTGTGGCACAGAATCTCTAATAAAACTATACTGTGCAAAAAATATACAAATAGGAGGGTTTCTATACATTGGAAGTGCATTGTTCTGGTGAAGGGGTTGGCAGCTTTCCTGCAATATCTTTATGACAGAAAAAAAGCAGGGGAACCAAGAAGTCCTCTTTAAAGTTAACTTTCCAGCTGCTTGAAAATGTGCCTGGCATGGCTGCAAACAATTCTACTTATACATAAGACTCCCACCAGCAGAAGAAAAGCCTGCCCTGAGGGAAAGAAAGCCAATGGTGAAAGCTCCTGGACCACATGAAGATGGAAAAATTTGCCATTTCCAAAGGAGAAATAAGTCACTAACTTCCCTTTAACTTATGGGGCATTGACAGAGGGTACATCAGGTTTTGCAGCATGAAGCTCAGCAAGTTCTCAGCCCCATTCCTACAGGTCACCCTGACCACACACAAGTAGTTGATGTATCTTCAATCTCTCTTCCTTCACCTCAAGTGTGTCCTTCCCAGATGGTGTATTTAGAAATCTTTTATGCAAATTATGGGTATGAAGTCAAAAATCAGGGAATAAAGTAGTTTCTTATTTTTCTCCATAGTGAATTTTACTTGCCATAGTCACTGAATAATTTTTTTCATGTAGCATCATTAACAATTTTATAAGATGTCAAAAATCAATGAACATTTAAAGAATCTTTTTTCAGCAACATGAAATCATTTATGTGTTCAAGCATAATTTTCAATTGCAGAAGATTAATCTTTCAGTTTTCTTTTGTCATCCCCTTGAAAACAGATAGATCAAAGTTTTCTGATTTAAGAAACTTCCTAGACTGGATCCTGTGTATTAAATTTTTAATTTAAAAAATATTCTTACAGAAATTTTGGGTCATTTTTAGTCTGGTCTGTGCATAGAGAGTAGGTTCTTGTAGTAAGGATTGTTGCTTTAAACTAACCTGTAGGGCTTTGGTTTATTCTGGATGATTTCCTAGTAAAAGTTTTGTTGTTTTTTGGATTACGGTGGAAATAGTGCGATCAGGACAAATAACTTTATGAATCTTTTTTTCTCCATAACTAAAGTTTTGCTTTACCTGACATCCTGAACTTCATAGCTATTAAAACAACTTTGAGTGCTGGGATCAAAGGAGCGACCTGCATGCTGACCTTGCATTTTGTGGCATCAAGTCAGCTGGACTTGGTCGTGTTTCAGGTTGAGAGACTTCATATGCACAAAGTAATTTACCAGGGCAAGCTTTGTCCTTGAGCACAAAACTACTTTTCATTCTTATGAACTTTCTTTTTACATTTTATCACATCTCCCTGCCTCTGTATTAAGCCTTTGTGTATATTTTTATCAGCAAATGGTTAGAAATTTATTGATACTGGGTTCAACCAATGATTTGGGTTCAACTCTAAAAAATAGCCCTAATGTAACTTTGCTCAGGAAATGCATCTCTGTGGGCTGTTGCATTATCCAAGGTGTCACGGACAGGAGAGACTGTAATGATGATAACAGATATATATTCTGACCTGAAACTGTCCTGACTGTCATATTTTCTAGGAACATAGATAGAGTATGGGTTCACTAAAGAAAGACAAGAAGGTCTGCATTTATCTAATCACTGTTTTTTTTTTTTCTTTTTTTTTAATATAGCTGTACATTCTAATTTCCTGTTCAAATATTGCATGCCCAGTTTAATTTACCATCCTTGAGTAAATTTTATTTCACTAGCTCTAGTTAAACCCCAAGACATTTAACTATTATGAAAGCATATAGTTGATATTTTAGAAAACATCAGTTCAGGTTAGGTTGATACACTGGGTAGAGAGGGAAATGTCACTGATTGGTAAAAGCACTATTTCCTCTTCAGATGGAATTTCACAGTTCCAATACCAGGGAAATACTCTTTTGATTCATGGAAAATAGAAATATCAGAAGTCAAGTTCCATAGTATATCAGTGAATGGTACAAAGCAATGTTTTTCAGCAGCACTTCTGCTCCTTTAGAGGGAAGTCTCTGTATTTTTTTTCCAAAATCAGATTAAAGATGATGTGTTCTTTATCAAGATCCTTCCAGCTCTATCAAAAAGAGACATTCAGGACAGTTAGTGACTTCCTGAGCTTCAGTGGCAACCTGCTGGAAGATATGGGAGGGCTGGAGGAAAATGTTTTTGTTCTGTGAAGCCACCGATCCCTTTCTTATGGAAGCTGCACTGCATTTTTGATTTTGCACAGGTCTTCATAGGGCAATTTCTCCACCTTCCATTCTTTCTGGGCTATTTTAGCCTGCTCTGTGCTTGGCATGCAGAAGAGGCATACACCTGCTGAAAATACCACTCCTCAGCTTATATTGGGATTGTATTTGGGACGAAGGCTATTTAGTAGAGTAATTTTTCTAGGTTAAAATTGCTGAGTAATTGCTGCTGTGAAGGTTGCTCTGCAGTGTTGTAGCTTAAGATTCATATAGGACTGCTCTGAGGTTTTTCCTGTTGATATCAATATGAGAATTCATTGCAAATAAAATTTTAGGTGTGAGATAGATGCAACATCTCTGAAAAGACACTTTTGGAACTTTTTAAAAAAAAAAATTCAGCTATTGTTCGAAGAAGAAGCAAGAAAAAAAACTGTTAGAGAGGCATCTTCCCCTTTTATCCTCACCAGAAAATGTTTGATGACTGTACTGTGTTCAGAGAACAGGTTTACGGAGCGTTTGCTTCAGCTGAGTAAAAATTGCTGAAGATGGATGTCTGTGTTTAAGTGGTTCACCTTGTGGTCATGTTTCCTGATTCAGTATCATTTAAAGGGCTCACTGGCTGCCTCTGATATTTCCTTAAGTCTTTATGTCATTGAAAAGGTGAATGCTAAAGCAAGAAAACTGAATTTAACTTAGTGGGAGGTTTTAACCATAAGTATGTTTAAACTAAACATTCTGAAAATTCCTCTTCCCCCTTCCTCCGCTCTTCATTATAATTCTCTTTTATTTAAATGATCTCAAAGTGCAGCCTCGTGTGTGTGTTTCCTTGCCAGGATATCCTGGGACTGTGAACCCAGGAGCAGAGGAAGATTTTACATAACAGGCAATAAATTCAGAGAGAAACTCTCTCGTGTTGTGAGCCATGCTCAACAACAGAAAAAAGCTGCCCTTGAGATGATGCCTGGTCATGACCCTTTATTTATAGGAAGCTGTGGGTGGGTTGAAAACCCCTGGAATTACAGACTTTGCTGCTGGGCTCCCAGTGGAGTGTGCATGTGGAAAAAGGGCATTGCCCATCTTCCTTCCCTTGACCTGAAGATTTTACTTGTTCGGATTTTGTTTCTCTGGCAGTGCAGTGTGATGAAGGAGGGAATCTTCCCTACAATAAAACTGGACAACGACAACCTTCAGTATCGTGTCTGAGACAAAAATGTAACTCAAATATATTTGCAGTCCCCAAATGACAATTCATTTTATTGTTGCTCACCCTTAGACTGAGGCACACACTGCTGTCCTTGTTTCTGAGACAGCGAAATTGGAGGTTAATTAATGTCCATGTAGTGGACATTTGCTCAGGAAATGTCCTTCTCACCATGCTCAGACATTCCTGTGAATGCCTGTGACTGTATTTTCAGGATACATGCTGGAAACCCCTAAATTTGCAGCTTCCCATATTTTCTTTTTGTTTGCTTAAGCAAACCTAATCTTGTTCCCTTTATCCCTGCAACATCTATCTGTCCTGCAAGCTGAAGATCCAGTCTGGGCGTTTTGCCATTCTGTACCCCAGCCCTGATCCTCTGATATTTCCCTAAGTCTTTGCCATTGAAAAGGTGAACACTTAAAGCAAGAAAACGGAATTTAATTCAGTGGGAGAATTTTCCTCCATTCCGTATGCCAGCCAAAATCCAGTCTGGGTTTTTCCTCCATTCTGTACCCCAGCTAAAATCCAGTCTGGATTTTTCCTCCATTCTGTACCCCAGCTGAAATCCAGTCCGGGTTTTTCCTCCAATCTGTACCCCAGTTGAAATCCAGTCTGGGTTTTCCCCCATTCCATATCTCAGCATAATCTGGTCTGAGGTTCCCCCCATTCCGTATCCCATCTGAAATCCAGTCTGGGTTTTTCCCCCATTCCGTATCCCTGGGTAATCCAGTCCGGGTTTCCCCTCATTTGCAGTTCCAGCCCTGATCCATTCTGGATCCTTATCTATTTCAGCATGGAGCCTGCCAAACCTTTGCTATTCACCTTCAGCTTTAAAACATTTTTTTTAATATACAGCTATAGGTTTACAAAGTGTTTTGAGTCAGCTTTATGATCTATTAGAAAAAAAACCTATTTTAACTTGGGGTGGACGATCTTTGCCTTACTCTCCAATACAGCACAACTTGAATAAAGGTTGGGTTGTTGCAGAGTTGTGCTCTCTTCTTCTCAGTTAAATGATATGTTAATTGATATGTTGATTCCTGTTAAGGACATGTGAAAAACGCCAATCACTTGTTTTTACAATTCTAAAAGTTTAATAGTAATAAAATGGTTATAAAAATAGTAATAAAATTAGAGTAATAAAAATTTGGACAATTAGGATTAGGACAATACGAGACAATAAAAACAAAGAGTTACGAACAGTCTGGGGGCCTTTTTCTGGGCAAAATAAGCCTGAAAAAGGACACGCGTTAAGAGAGGATTAACCCTTAAAAGCAATATCCTGTTGCATATTCATACATCTCATACATGAAGCATAAATTTCTATTGAAACAAAGGACTCTGTCTGGTCAGTGTCAACTTCTTCTCTTAATCCTGATGGTGTCTTCAGGGCTGAGCGAGGCAGGAGGAAGTTAGTTTCTTCTGATAAGGGAGCAATAAATTCTTTTTCCCTGGAAGATTTAGGTGTCCTGTGGCTGCTATTTCGGTGCGAAGAACTTCTTGATTATCTCATCCCTTTCTTGAGCTAGTAAAAAAATATCTCACATACATATATTTTCTATTCTAACTTTATGCTGTAGCTTAAAATCTATATTTACCACACTACTTAAAAGAGATTAGTACAGCATAACTTTCCAGCATAACACATATAATATTCATTTTAGTATTTGCGAAAAGCCGATCATTTAATCTGCATTTTTCACAGACACTTGGTGGCAAGATACATTTCCACCACAGGTAGGGAGGAGGTACAGATATGCATTTTTCTGGTAATGCAGCTTCAGATTGTGATGTGCATGCTCTTATCCATTCCTTGACTCAGGACTTTAAAAAATGTGGTTTTTAAAATTATGTTGGTATGGGATGTATGCTAAACTTAGAGCAGCTACTTAATTCACAAAACACTTAATCCAGCTCAGTTAATCTTCCTGATGTAGCTCTGCAACTTGTGCTGCCCGCTTTAGCTTGGACAGCACTTCGTTCCAAGTGTATAATCTGAAATGATAGTTGAAAAAATGATGTGCTGTATTCTTTTTAAGGATTCTGAAGTTATTGATTGTATTTTGTCTGGTTCTACCTTTGCAGTGGAGAGATTGTTGATCTTCTATATCCCTAAACTACTTTTGTCCTTGAAATCTGAAGGTTGTTTACAATTCCTGACACTGAAATGCTTTCCTGTTACTTCTGATGAGGAGGGTGAGGGTCCTGGGGTGTATTTTTTTTCCCCCTAGATGTGTTAATACAAACAATTGAACTGACTTTCTGTAACTTCTAGGGAAAGTGCAGTGGGTTTTCTTCATTTACTCAGCTCAGTTCAGAAAGAGCTTGTGCAGAGCAGAGGTTATTCCAAAACTCTGGCTGGCTGCATCTTTGCCTGTGAGCCTTGGGGAATGCCTGTGCTGGAGGCAAGTGCTGAATCAGGCCCCAGTTGTGTTCAGCACCATGTGGACTCTGTGTGTCCTCCAGAGACAGGATGCTGCTGTGGGCTGGTGGAAGCCCAGAGCTGCATTCCCACTTGGAGCTGATCTAGTAATGCTTTGTCCTTACCTAACACTTTGTTTTGCTGTTGTCTTTTACTTTTCTCTCTTTCCTCCCCCACATCCAGGTTGGTACTGACTCTTGCCAGTGGTACTTAATATGAGCAGGTTAGTGCTCTGTTGACTTCTTAGGATCTGTTCAGACCCACAGCTTTGTCAGTGCTGTCATTTTGCTAAAAACAGCCACCTTCTAGTGCTTCAGTTTCCTTGCTTTTTCCCTCAGGATTTGACATCCTATGTCTTCTGGATATTGCTAATGCCAGTTCTTTATATAGCAGTTACTGGGTGAAGTTAGGTGGCTTCTTCTCAATTGTTTTTGGTTTTTTTAATAAGTGCAAGTTGGATATTACCAGAAATCTTCTAGTGAAGTTGCAAAATGAAGATAGTAAGGGACTCATCTGGTATTTTTGTAAAGTGCTCACGGGGGAGGGGGGGAATATAAATCTTGTGACTTTCAGACCCAAAAATGCCAGCTTTTTGACAGTCTGATTATGGATGTCCAGTAGACATGGACACAGATGCTCTGATTTGATAGTGATCTTCACTGAAGCAGAAAAACCCCAACTCAGTGCTGAGTCACCTGGAGTTAGAGACAATTACAGATTCCTCCATGTTGCTTTAATGGGATATGAAGGAATTTGGGACAGGCCTGGCCTTGGTGAGAGAGGTCTGTGCTTGCAGTGAAACTGTAGAGGTGACAATCCAGGCATTACCTCAGAAGTTGCTGTTCTCTTAATTAAAATCCCAGCTTTCTCCCATGGTAAACTGATGGTGACAGTGACTTTGGTTTAAAATAAATAAATACATAGCCTTAACCTTTGACAGAAATGCTTTGAATGGCATTTCAATGTCCTCTTTGGCTGCCCTACCTTGACAGTGTAGTATTTGGGATAAGAGTGTTTGAAACAGACTGAAGTGAGTCTCATCTCAGGAGAGCAGGAATAGTATTGCTGTATGTAAGTGCTTTGGGCAGTCACGAATGTAGTTGATACATACTTTTAAATTAAAGGAGAATATTGAGGATAAAAGTACCTTGTTTTATGCTAAAATCTTGATAACTTTCTTATGTAAGTGTAGATATTTAAACCAAATAACACAATGACCTCCCTGTCTTGAATAACTGTAGAGACTTGTCAGGTGGCTCCTGGCTTGTCAGAGGCTCCCAGTCCTGGCTCACCTCCTACAGGACGTCTTGTGTTTGCTTAGAATTGTTACAGAGTGAAAGCTCTGTCCTTGAGCCAGACATCTTGCTAATTAATTATCTTTGCTTTCCAAAGTAAGTACCTTCATGTAATATGGAATAGTTGCCTGTAGTTTCTAGAATTTGGAAGGTAGATTTAAAGCCCTTTATTACCAGGATTCTTTCCTTCAGTCAGTGCAATCCAATCTGCCTTGATCCATATTTATGTTAAACTATAAAGGTTGAGCTTTAACCTGCACCTATTGTTGTCCTGCTAGTTCAGTATCTGATGAAATGACACATCTTTCTGTTTGAATCACAAGGCTTAAGCATCAGATTTTCATTTTCTGCTTAATTATAGGGGATTTTTGTCAATGCTTTTCTGCATTTTCTGATGCAGAAGGTGCTGTGAGAATTAAATAATAATATAATCCAAATTCCCATATTAATTTTTTTCTTTCTGTTCCATGGTATTGAGATGTACATTGAGGCTTGAAAGAAATAAATGTTAGTGTCATCTAAGCTGACAGGTGAGGTGTGATGGAGGTGTCAGGTAGAAGCTGCTGTTCCTGTTAGTTGTGTACAAAGTCAGATAATCTGGTATTTGGAGAGTACAGCTTGTGCAAAAACTTTCCTAAGTATAATGAGATAAATCAAAATAACCTTAGACCTTCAGCAGTCCCCTTTCCACAAACTTAGAAAAAGCAAATGAAGACAGACTGCTTGATGATGGGAAGAGGTGGGTGGAAAAGCATTTAACTAGAAGGCAGGAGATAAGGATTTTCTGAGCTGAACAATATGATGTCCCTGTGCTCATGGGGTGGAAGGCAGCCTTGCAGCAAGCAAATGCCTGTCTTGCTGACCTCAATTAACATTTCTTCTGTTTGTGCCAGGAATGGATTTTGCTCTTCAAGCCTCCTAGGTGCACATTAGGTGAACAGCAGACAAATGTAAATGACCTCATTTTATCACTTGGATGGTGTGAATGCCTCAGAGCCCACCTTTATCTAAATGAGAAGGCTGTGATGAAAAGGTATAGTTCTCTGTGTGGTCCACAGAGAGCTATGTGGGAGAATGTACTCCTGGGCTGTCCCAAAATGCCCTCTGTGTGCTTCACAGATCACGTAGGAACATCGAGTTATAGCTCAGCCCAATGCTGGTGTGAACTTGCTTTTCATGTGCAATGCATTTCAAGGCCAACCCTGAATTTGTGTCTTTTAATTTTTTTAAAAAATTATTCCTGGTGCTCTTTTATAGGAGAGATGTGTTTTCTGGTGAGATAACAAAAAAAAAATTACAGAAATCACAAACTGGGTGTCACTTTGCCTCTGTAATTCGTGAGGAGAGACTGTACCTATAAATCACAAAAATGTAATAACTGCAACCAGATAGAGCACTTGTGTAAGCTTGTAACCTAAAACTATAATCTTTGGTGGCCTGAAATTCAGGTTAAATACTGTGCATATCACCATTATATGAATAGACTGGCTCTGACAATAAGAAAAATGAATGCAAGTGTAGAGAAGGTCTTGAATCAATTTTCAATCTGCTTTTGCCTTGGTAATGCTTTTAACTGAAATTACACTGAAAAGTGTATAAATGTATTGCTGAAATATAGGTCATCTCTGAAAACTACCAGGTGGTAACTTGGCTTTCTCTCATCCAGCTTCCACATATTTGGAAGAGATACTTTTTTCTTTACACGTAAACCGTTAGTTTTGGTTGCAAAATAATGAACTGCAGTAAGGAAATTATAGACAAATTTATTGTTCCCCTATGGGAATTCTGCAGCTGCACAAATAACTTGGATTTGCTCTCACACTTTATCTCTGAATTATTTTCAACCCTCAGCCACAGAGTACTTGTTTTATTTTGCTATTTATTTAATATGCCTTTAAATAGGTAAAAGAATTACAACAGGTTTCCTTCAACGTCAGCCTTGGCAAGTACCAGAATTCTTAGCTAGAGACCCATGCCAGTATATGAAATCCCTGCTAACCATAGTTTCACAAGTCCATGAATTTTCATTATTTTGTTACTTTACAGATAATGAAGATGCAGACCGAAGTTAAAAATTAGTATCTTGCTCATGGATCTTGATTTGTCTTCCAAATACTTCCTTGCTTTCTCTGCCACTTAAGCTTATGTTGGACCCCAGCTTCTATTAAACCTCTCTGATACCCTTTTCTTTTACTCAAGATTCAAATTTGTTGTTTGCATTACAGAAAACTTAATTTGAGTTAGACATAATTTGATCCATCCAGATGGATTTATTTTCAGTATGGACCATGGGAAAGGACACAAAGAGATGCTTTCAAATTGCATCATATATAAAAAGGCTCACTGTGGAGAAAGTCCTGGTTCCAAAAGATGTAATTTTTCCCATGACTGATTCCCTCAGGTATTAAATACCTTTCTCTTTTGCAGTCCATTTGCCTGAGTGACATGGAATATCATCTTTGTCAGGACACCTTATCCTCACACTTGATAAGAGTCTCATCCAGAGATAAAGGACTTGTGGTTTTTTCCCCATTGTTTTGTCAATGCCTGGTTCCTTAGCACATAATCCCAGCTGGCTTCCTTACCCTCTAATTCCACGCTCTTGGCTCCATTGTCTCAGTTTACATGGACAAAAGCTGAAATCTTTTCATGTCTCCTGCAGTTCATTCAGGAATAGGGATCAAGTCATGGTTGTCTCTTCTGTCTCCTCTTCTGGTTCTGATGATGACCTTGATGATGGCCCTAAAAGTCATCCTTTTGATGGTCCTGCTTCTTCTTCCTCTTTACTCTGCCTGTTCTGCTTGACTCTTTCTAGTAAAGCTTTTTTACTGAATAACTTTGAAATCATTGACTGCTGTAATCGATCTGGAGGACAAAGAAGGAAAATAGAGGTGGGATAAAAAAAAGTGATGCACATGCAACTGCTCACCTTGTGCTGACTGATGCCAGAGCCCCTTTTCTGAACTCAGGCTGGACACAATTCTGGGTAACTCCCCCCAGTTTGTATACTGGGCATGATGTTCTATGGTGTGGAATATTCCTTTGAGCATTGGGTCACCTGTCCTGGCTATGCTCCCTCCCAGTTTCCTTCTGTGCACCTCCTCAGTGGCAAAGCATGAGACAAGGGAAAAAAAATTTGTCCTTGACTTAGGATAAACATAACTTAGCAAAACCCCAAAACATCAGTGTGTTATTAGCACCACTCTGAATCCAAAACACAGAGCTGTACCAGCTATGAGAAGAAATTAACTCTACTCCACCTGCAACCAGGACAATATCCACCCCTGCTCTACCACCTGAGATAGCTGCCACATCATGTCCCAGTTTGGGGGCATAGATATAGACATTTAGCAAAGATGCAGGGTTGTTTATCTCCCTCTTTGGAAAACTGCACTCAGAACACCTCTAATGACCGTGGCATTCTGCTTAATGAGCAAATGGAGTACTGGGCCATATCTGATAATGAAAAGGAGACAAGCTTAATTAACTTAGCACCCAACTAATCAGCAGTTAATGTAGCCCTGAAAATTGATAAGTTATTTAGTCTTGGAGGGTTGGAGTGTGCATGTAGAGAAGGGAAAAGCTGGCCTTTTTCATACCTTAAGCCTGAAGCAAATATAAATGGCCAACAGAAATTGATGTGGCCTGGAGGTTTCTATCAGTGGCATGTCCTTGATTCATGCTCTCTTCAGGCATCCAGAAACTGTTTATAACTCTAGAATGAAGCTTTGTTAGCTGAAATCCTGCAGGCAGATCCTCTGGAGGATCTGTTGGATTATGAGCAAAACAACCTTGCCATATGTGGACCAGCAAGTTAGCTGGATTCACATTAAAATAAACCACCTAAAACAATGTTTTTCAGTTTCCTCTGTGTGAATATCCCAGAATAGCTCCTGGGATTTTATTCAGAGTAAATATTAAGTTACACTACCTGACTGGATACCTGCAAATATCTCTGCCCTGATTTTACTTAGATACAGACAGTGATTCAGAACTAAATATCAGATAATTTCTTCCAAAATCTTTCCCTCTCAGCAGGGATTTTTCTATTGCTCAGAGGAATGACTTAGTGTTTGGAGCCCAAACAGTGATGTTTGAAGAGGCCATCAATTTAGTTCCCTGCACCACAAGGGATAATCAATGGAAATCTTGCTTCCACTGTTCATGTTCAGAAATCACAGGTTAACAGAGGACTTAGTACAGCAAGAATCCTCTTGTTCCACTTTTTCCATGTTATGAGAGCTGGACTTCTTTTTTGGCAATTTTTTTTCTTCATTTTAAAATGTTAAATGGTTTTCACACAACATCTTGATCAGCAAACAGCAATTAAGAGGATTTTTTTTCCTGAGGATTTTTATATTTATTGGAAGAGCAGAGAGCTAAATGTGCTAAATGAAACAGTGGCTATGTGCCCTGAATCAGGAGGAACAGCAGCAGTGCTTGGATGTTGGTTCCATAGCCTTTGATTTTAACAGCAGGTGTCTTTAGAGGATGCTGGACTCACCGCACTTTTCACTCCAGGAGAGCAGTCCTGGGGAATTGCAGGCCTCCCAGTGGGATGGATGGGAGTGGGGAAGGTGAATCCTCTGTCTCCATGTCAGGCCTGTGATTCCTTGCAGACTTACATGACATGTAAATCCCTGCAGGTACAAACTTCTGCTTTCCTGTTGTTGAAAGACTGAACATCCTACCCACAGTCTTGATAAATGGGGAGCCACTGTTCAAATGCAGAGGGAGCCTGCATTCAACTTTCTCCTTTGTCTCTTTTCATCTGCTTGCTAGTGCTCTCTGTCTTTAAAAATCATCACAGTTATAAAACAATGAATTTTGGTTTATAAAACTAAAGTGATTTTTAAAAAATTGTGTATGGGCTAGAATACTCCTCTCAGCTTTTGATTTATTTTAGTGCTAGGCTTTAGACATGATGTTTTGTGAGTTCAGGCTCTGCAGACCTGCCCTAAATATATTCTGTATATATTGCTCTGAATAAAAATCCCTGATCTGCCATTATCAAACTTCATTTAAATTGGCTTTTAACCTAATCACCCTACCTCATCTGATGCATCAGCTGTGAATCTTGACAAACTTCAGGGGCTTTGGAATTTGCTTGTGGAACAAAGGGGAGCTTTGCCAAGCCCCTTCTGCAAAGCATCCTGTAGCCTTTCAAATGACAGGTTTTACTTGGCAGTGTTGGATTTCTGTGCAGTCAATAATGTGCAACAAAGGTATTGAGAAAACATCCTGTCCTCTAAGATGAATGTTTATTATAGTGATGTCTGAGAGTTCAGCTTTTTGTCAGATCAGTGCTGCAAAGTGTACATAGACACCGAATGAATCGTTAGCAGGTTTTGTAAAGAATGCTAATGCAGTTGATATAGCAGTGGTGATCTGAGAACAAAAGCAAGGCAAAGACTACATGCAGAAACTGTACTTTTAGACTTACTGATGACTGGCTCTTTCCTGTAAAGTTTCCAGAGTAATGCATTTCTGTTATTAAGAATATTTGGAGCCCAGACTAGAGATTTTCTGTAAACACCTGTAAATATGAAAGTTGCTTTAGGACAGACCTTGGAAGGACTCCAGATGCAGCCTTTGTGTTTCAGTTGTTGTTCTTCACCCACTCTGCTTCGCTAACCATGGTTTTAACCAAGTCCCAAAGTGCTGGGCACTTTGTTCTCTATGTCACTGAGTTAAATAATGCATGTTGTGGAGAAAGGCACTGAGGAAAACACTGAATGACATGCTTTTCTTGGCTATTTCTAAGAATCTTTCTCTCCCAGTATTCTGTAGTGAGCAGAGTATCCATCCTGCTTGGGGTGGTGATGGCTTCTCACCCAGCTCTGCTGCTGGTGCTCGCTGTCCCCATGGCTGGTGTTGAGTGTGTTCTGCCAGACTCTCCTGATCCACCCTCAGTGAAATGGATGATAAAGGAGGAATCTCTGTGTTGCCTTGTGGTTGTTTATCACTTTGCACAGCCTGAAAATCACGTTGATTTCCTATGATATTCGATGGCCAGATTGCAGGGCTGATGAAAATAGAAAGGCTGGCAAGGCTGCTGCTGGAAGGAAGCACCTCCCCCTTCACTGCCACCAGCATCCAGCTTTGGCACAGCTGAGCTGCATCCTACTGGAATTTCCATGGTGCAGGAGGGCACTGGGCTGGGCTTGGGTGTCAAGCTGCTCTTGGACACCCTTGGGAAGGTACCCAGACTTAGCCTACACTGAGTTTCAGTTTCCCTGCCTTCCTGTGAGGTTTTCTTTAATGGAAAGGGAAAGTAGCATGTCAAGGGAGCTGTGCCTCCTACAGGGACAAGAATACAGAAACCAAAACCTCTTGGATGCCTTCAGCGTGCTGTGGTCTTCATCTGCAGCAGTAGCAGCTGATTTGAGATTAGAAATCAGATCTTTCTCAGATGGACTGATAATGAGGTGAGAATGATTGACTGTTCTTGTCTCTAGGAGGACTTCCTTCTTCTGTGCATGTGGGAAAAACCCAAATGTGCAGCCAACTGTAAGATAAGAAGTAAGAAGAGTGGGTTTTTTTGCACTGGTGTGTCAGTAAACCTCAAGTGAACACCTGCTCCTGAAGTGAGTGAGTTCAATGGTTACAGAGGTCTGATAAGGACTGAATTATAATTAACCCTTAGGTGTCCCAGGTTGGATCTGAGAGCACATATTCTGTGTCCCTTATGCTTTGCTCCCAGTATGTGGTCTTTTTGTTTGCTTCACTTGGCTAAATGAGCAAAAGTCATTTCAATACAAAAAGAACCACCTGAACTCTTTAGAGTTCAATTGCAGAGAGAGGTTTTTGTAGATATGAAAACTTTCATGCAGTATCATTGGTTTAGAATCATATCCAAGTACATACATATAAACATGTTTGAGTGTGTATATAGATATAGTTTCTGTTTGCATAGCATGGCTCCTGAACTCTCATGTTGTCATAACACCATTTCCTTAATAAAGGGGTCTTTCATATGTGTCTGCACCTTTCTGTATTAATTCAAGCCAAACATCACTGATTAAAGGGTGAAATGTTAAAGATGAGCTCCCAGAAGTCCTTAATACCATATTAATCCCTCCTTCTGGTTGCCTTATACATTTGTGAGAAGTGCCATTTCTATCTAAGTCTGGTCAAACCATCCCATGGTTGCATACCTGTTCTGAACCTCTTCAGCTCCTTTCAGCTGATAAACTCCCAAATTTCCAGCTGGAGACTTGCTATTAGTTTGCAAATATTGCAGTTATGACTTTGTGTGGGGTGTTAAGTGGCTTTTAGTTGATTGGAGGGGTAAGTCAGGGAGGAAGCTCTTTTCTGTTTAATATTTCTCAATAGGTTGTTCCTCAAAGACAGGTTTTTTAGTATGAGATGCAGGAATTTGCCTACACAAAATGTCCTATTAATTTAGAGGCACTAAATATGGAAAAGACTCCCACTTCCATTGTCTCTTATTCTGTTCCCTAAATGCCCCACTTGGATTTCTAATGAAATATTTCCTCTAGCTGTCAGGAAAGTTTACCCTGGGATCATGACTTTGTTTCCTAGCAACTCTGCATCCTCCTGCTCATAAAAGAGGGTGGGTTATAGTTTTATTTAGTGTAATTCTAAGCCATGGCCAATGAAAAGCAAATGCTGTGCAAGAATAAATGTCATCCATACTTTAAAGAGAAAGTAAAAAGTTCACATCATAGTTGCTTATCTGTTTTAGCACTGCATTTAGTTTTGATAAAATGAGTATTTTTTAGTATTTCCTTACATTTAAAATTAAGTTTTTCACTTATGGCTGGCAATGTGGTTATGCCCATTTGGCTTTGGGACTAGGGATCACTGTGGCAAAGGATTTCAAATGGACTTCATCCCTGCTCTGCAATACCTGAGTCATTCAACTAACTGAAATATTTGTGGCAGTCCCTGCATTGTGATATGTTCTTAGCCTTTCTCATGTGTAAAATATCATGCACTGAAGTATTTTTATCCATTCTCTCTCAATTCATTATGTCATAAGCAAGTTTTGAAACTGGAAGTTGAAATAAAATATTTTTAGCTGTATTATGGGCAGCACATGGATGGCAGCTGTGTGGGAATTATGCTTCCCCTAGAAATTTAGGAAGAGTTAAACATCTGGTTTGTATCTGATTTCCAAAGTGACTAATGAGATGGCATGGAAACAAAGTTAAAGCTCATGGGACAAGAGGCAATGGGCAGAGAGCTGTGCACCTTAACATGAAGAAGAACTTTTTTAATGTGCATTGTCTGAGCACTGGAACAGATTGATCAAAGAGGCTGTGGAGTTTTCCTCACTGGAGATATTCCAGAACCATCTGGGCACAATCCTGTGCCATGTGCTCTGGGATGACCCTGCTGGAGCAGGGAGGTTGGACTCCCTGTGGTCCCTCTCAGCCTGGCCCATTCTGTGAAACCTATGTGAAAACACCCTGCTGAAAAAAGGGATTAAAGGGATTAACTGCACAGGGTAGGAGATGCTATGATGGTTTGCAGGAGTAATATATTTAGCCTGGGATCTTGTCTTCAATAGAGATAATAAGAAAGGGGAAAGGCCTTTTTTTTTTTTTTTAAGATTTGAACACCACAGCACAAAAACACTTCTAGAGAATACTTTCTTATGTATATTTTCTGCTACTCTAGTAATATCTTAATTCTATTTATTTTAAACAACTTTAAAAACTACCCTGTATAAGCTCCCTCATGTGTGTATGTGCTTTACAATTGCTCTTAATGATGAGGTCATATATTTCTTCCATGGATTTATGACTCATGAAATTTGTAAGATGGATGGCATTAAAAGCAAGTTGATATTAGTTTTAGATTTTATGCTTTAAGGTGGTCCTGTGTGCTGTTCACATAGATTATTCAAATCCTGATCTGAATAGAAAATACTTGTTATAGCAGTTCTTTCTGGTAATGCTTTTATTTGTGATTTCTTACAAGCTTTGCTACCATCAATGTAGCTATTTTCAAGGTGAAGTGATGCCCTCCCATTTTACATAAGGGGAATGGAGAGGCAAAAATATCAGGATAAAAACATCCACTAATTTGAAAAGCTTGAATAAAGGCCCCAAAACTTCAACTTTCTGTGCCTAAAACACAGAGAACTATGCACCTTTAAGGCAATCATCAAGTTCAAGGTTTAAAGGGAATCCATAGCTGCAGCTGCTGCCGAGTTTCTGCACAAAAGGGTTTTGCTACAACTGCTCCATCACTCAGCAGCCTCGTTCCATCCCGTGGCTCATCCACCCAAAAACTGCAAAGGCTGAACAGAAATTCCACTGATCCCTGTGTCAGGTCATCTTCAGTGGGAATGAAGGGAGCTGTCCCTTAGCAACCAAAGGCTTTCATGGAGTGAGCAGTTCCTCCACTAATTAGGGAGGACATGCACCTTGCCAGTGAGGCTGGGCAGTGTTTGCTGCTGAGGGAGGAATGGTGCAATAGAGAAACCCTGAGCTGCAGTGAATGCTGAGGGGAGAAGCACAGGCTTGTTCCAGCACAGCTGCTGCCTTGGTGGTAGAATCTGAACAAACTCTTGATAATCAAAACACATTTATCCACACAACACCCAGGAAAAACAAATCACTGCTGCTATTTCAGCTGGACAGGTCGGGATGTGCAACAAAACTGAAGCTGTGTAAGAAAGTGTAACGAGACAAGTGCTATGAGTTCTGCAATTCCTCAGTTGTAATTACTGTCATTACAACTTCTGCTAGCCTTGTCACCATCCTTTCCTCTGTCCTGCTACCTCAGTCCCTCCACTCTGTGCTCTGGGTCCCTGTGCTCTCTGCTCCTTTGCCTTCCTGCAGAGAAGGGCCCTGCACTCAGCCGTGCCCAGGTGCTGCAGTTCCCTGCCTTTAGCTGCTTATTTTGCTGTACACCACAGTTCCAAGCCCTTTGGGGTTTTTTTATCATATTTCTGATGTACAGTAGAACTCTTGCTCACCATTGAAGGGTTTTTAACTTTGTTTCCTGAAGAGGCAGCACTATTGCAGGGTGAGCTTGGTCATTCTGCCCTTTGTACTATAACAAATTTTAGACAGGATGTGGCTGTAGAAGGAAGCTGTTCTGCAGTACTTACAGCACCACCAAAACATCTACTTGTTGAAACTGTGTTATCCTGTAATTTTGGAAGTCAGGAATTAAAATTAGTCTCCTAGGTATGAAAGTTTTGATGGTTCCAACTATTTTGCTTCAGTCTTTCCCCCCCCACCCTTTCCTTTGACAGAGTGAAGTTTCATAACATGACTGCTCATTGGAATTTGTAACAAGGTAATATTGTAGGCAAGAGAAGAGGGGTAATACCTCTTCAAGTGCTGTCTTAATGTGATGAAAGACAAGTTTTTAAAAACTCCTTTAAATAGGTATCCTGTAGGCATTTCTCCTGTCACTTTCATTCTGCTGTGTGGAAATTGTTAGCTACAAATCACCCCTTTTTTCTTTTAAACTTTAGGTAGTTGCTACAACATGGGGGTAAGACTCTGAAACATGTCAATTTCTGTAGCATTATACAGTGGGAAATTCATAGGATAATACCTACATAACTTTACTATGAGAATTCCCATCCACACAGTCTCTCACTGACATGAAAAGAAAATAATCTCTTGCAGACAAAATTGCTGCATATTTGTAGTTGCTTTCTGTCTCAAATAGCTTATACAACTTCTGCAATAACCAGAAATAAGGTGGCATGTTTCAAGAAGGGCTTTGAAAGCTCCTTCAAAAGTCTTCTCCAAAGCTGAGAGGCAGACAGTGTTGACCCAAAGGCACCTTGTTCTGTCCATATGCTCCATCTCCATCATCTCATCTCAGTTTTGGTTGCTGATCTAGAAGTAGGCAGACAGATGGGTACATGACCTTTTGCTTCTTTATTGCAGTGACAGGACATCTCAAGTACTTTTGTTACATCTGTGATCTATTTACTCAGCTGAGCAGCCAGTGCTTTCAAATTACCACCCATTTCCTGGTGCTTCTATTTTCATGGCTGGGAAGTCAAACATAATTTTTTGGTGCTGCTGCTGTGTTGTTGTTGGTTTTTTGTTTTTGTTTGGGTTCTTGTTTTGTTTTGGTTTGGTTTTTTATCCAAAACCACGTATCTGTGTACTCTCCCATCCCTGAAATCAAGCTGCAGTTTTGGATGCTTAGGAGCTGTGAAACTTCATGGGTGATTTCTGGTGTAAGGGCAAATTGTTCCTCATTACAGAACTTCCAGCAAGGCTGCAGTGCTGCATCCTCTGACAGAAGTTTATAATCCTGCCTGTGAGATGTTAACAAAGTAATTGATGTTACAATCCCTTTAGTCCACTCCAAAATATTTTCAAGCCAGGTATTTGATCACATAAGCTGGCACAATACTCACCCACTACAAAATCTTGCAGCTGAACATCAAGCAGGACTAATTAGCTTTCAACTATCTGAAATTCCTGGTTTTGTGATGTCTTAATTTAAGCTAGAGCTGAGGAAACATTCTTTGTTGCTGAATCCAGTCAGGAGGAGTTGATGGAGGGGAGAGGAAGCTTGCATAGCTTTGATTTCATCATGACTTACTGTACAGAGGAGGATCTATACAATTATACTTGCAGAGTAGTATAGGTGTGATTTGCAGACAAAGGACATTTTCCTTCAGCATTTTAAACAACTTTTGTTAAAAAAAGGTGCCATCAACTCTCTGGATCTTACAGACTTGGGAAATGAGACTGCAGCACCCAGTGCTGACATTCATTCTTCAGAAACATCTTTGAAGGAGCTTTGTGGTTTTCCTGTTTCCTGGTTTTTTGGGCTTTTTTTTTTTTTTT